>JANHMN010000014.1:38287518-38318842 GCA_030674055.1 Rhabdomys pumilio
GATAGATAGATAGATAGATAGATAGATAGATAGATAGATAGATAGATTGATAGATATCTAGGTAGATAGGCAGGCAAGACAGACAGACAGACAAGCAGTTGCTTTTCCTAACCAGATAGTGAAAACACCAAGACTTCCAGCAACTAAGCAATTTGCCCAAGGTCATGAGGCACATTGTGCTGAGGTAGTTATGCAATTCTGGCCTCTAAACTTCCTAGGCTGATGCTTCAATGTCTCTATTGCCTCCAGTTAAAATAGTTTACACATGACCCAGAATAAAGGAAGCAATTTTTGGCAGCGAGCAGATTCTAGAGTCAGAATTTGTAGGCATGTTTAAATCTGGGAATGATATATGCGTCTAGACTCTAGACTCTGAAGAACAGCACAAATCCTCTGTACCAGACATTTTATCATGACTAAAAATATTTATCTTCACTTAATATGTGTCATTATTTCTTCTTTCTTATCCCTATGGAAAATGCACTTTGTACGTTCCTTTCTCATACAAATACGTTTTATTTGAAAAGTAATTCAGATGACACTGCAAGCTAAAAGCCCAGAATAGTCACTTAAAGAAATGGGGGACTTAAGATAAATGGTATCACTTGTAAAGTGTGGGTACTCACATGTGCCACTGCCTAACATCGAATGCTGAATGAACAAATGTACACATGAATGAATGAACAAACCAGTGAATGAATGCTGGTCAGCATGAATAAATAATGACAAAGGAATCAAGGAAAAGAACTGGAACTGTGAAATGTCCAGTTGAGAGTGTTCGGTTGTGGAGGACAGTCAGCCCTGGGTAAGGGATCTAAGAGAAACAGTGAACCTGGGCAGACTTCCTTCCACAGGGAGAATGAATGACTCGGGGTTGTACTCATTCCTCACTCACAGTGGGGTCGCACAAGGCAAGCCTAGAAAGGACACATGCAAACTTTACACAAAATGTAATGTTAATTTTAGATTATTAATTTTGATTGATGATGATGATTTTTAAATCTCAATTCCAACTTCTTGGTAGTGAAAAGGCCTCAGTACTTCAATGGCAAGAACGCTTCCCCGTGCTAAGCCGCAGCCCAGGAATATGTAAGTTGCATACTAAACCTAGATCTTTGCTCAACACAGCTTTTCACCAAAGCCTCCCTAAAAGACAAGAATATTCCTAGGGGGACTGCCAATTCCAAAGTAGTTACAAGTTCTGTGTTATACCTACAATATTTGGTGAATTTTTATGTTTTTTATTTTTAATTTTTATATTTTTATTTATGTACATTGGTCTTTGGTTTGCAAGTATGTCTGTATGAAAGAGTCAGACCCACTGACAAGTATTCTTTGTTGTTGGGCTGTTGGGCTGGGCTTATTTTTGGTTTGTCTTGAGGTGTGTGTGTGTGTGTGTGTGTGTGTGTGTGTGGTGTGTGGTGTGTGTCTCTTGAACTACAAACATCTGTGAGCTGCCATGTGGGTGCCGAGAATGAGCAATACAGCCTTTAATCCCTGAGCCATTTCTCCAGTCCTAGAATTTTTATCTTAATAATTCTAAATAAATCTACTGATGAGATCACATGAACACACACACACATACACACACACACACAAACACACACACACATAGTCACATAAACACACAAGAAAGAGAGGAGGAGAAAGAGAGAGAACATTTCTAGAGCTATTATAGTGGCATATGTTCATAATGCCATCACTTGCAAGATAGATAAAGAAAGATCAGAAATTTGAGGTATCCTTAGCTACATAGCAAATCGAAGGCTGGCTTAAGCTAGTTGATATGTTATCTCTCTCTCTCTCTCTCTCTCTCTCTCTCTCTCTCTCTCACACACACACACACACACACACACACACACACACACACCAAAACAGAAACAAAACAAACAAAAACTAAGCCCAGCCCAACAACAAAGAATAGCTGTAGCCAGATGTGGTTGTACACATGCAACATCAGTTTCTATCGCCCTAAATATCTGTCTTTTTTTAAACACTGAAAATAATGTCTAAAATTATTAGCACCAGTTAGTATTAAAGGTAGTATTTATTATATTTAAAAGTTTTTTAAAGACCCTGCTAACTTCAAGTACTCAAAAAATTTACTTAAGTTTAAGAACAAAATATTAAGATTACAATTGCGCATTTATTCTTTAAAATCAGTGTTACCACACAAAGATACAGGCAGAGCTGAATTAAACCATCCTAGTACACTTTTATGATTTTAATTATGTCTTGTATAGGAGAGAAAAAAACCCAAACATTCCATAATGGGGTTCTTCTGAAAACATTTTTACAACAGCGTTTACCCATGCAGACTGTAGCATACGTGAGTACAAGACCACTTTCTTACCTGTGTCATTTCTCTGATGGAAGTTATGCTGTCCAGAGCTTTCATTACTCGATCATAGTTCTTCTTCTGTGAGTCAAAGAAACAAAAGGCACCATTCACTTACAGGCCTTCGCAAATTACATATCACAAGAGACGTATACTATTTCGGTACATGCATTTTCTATCAAAGCAAACGCGCAAACAATGAGGGTACATAAGAGAGTGTAATAAGACGGTGCAAGGACAGAGGATTGATAGCTAGAATCAAAGAGAAGAAAAACTCAAGTGTTGTCCCTTATGTAAGGTCACAAAATAATGTTCATCTCACTGGGATAAAAATCTTGAAACACAAAAAAAGGTTTTGGGCTCTTGATTTTGGCTTTCACCACACCGAAGTAATAAGCAATAAAGTAAGCTTAGAATCCTTTGGGAAGAAGATACACTTGAAATCTCCCAGCTGCTTTAATTTTAGACTGGAACACTGTCACCCAAAGAGTAAGGTGACAGTGTGTGCTCAAATGATCCCTCATTTCTATGCAGAAAGTAAACAGGAAGGGAAAGGTCTGATGAGAGTGCATTGTACACTCGTTTCTCAAAAAACCGATTTCAAGATGAACAATAATATACACTAAAGCCATCTTGGCTCTCAATCAATTTGAAATTCTGTTACTTCAGAAAAACTCTGCTGTGTTTATGAAACGGTGAGGCTTTTAACAATATGAGTTTAACTGCTGTTATTTCCTAGGGAGATGGAGAGAAACAACAGGGAAAGGGGTTGATGTGATAGAGAAGAAAGGGGGGCTTTCCCTTGACTCATGTTCCTTTTAATCCAGTCAGATTATGGAATCCCAAAGAATACATTATGAACATAAAATTACCACGGAGACACTTGGCAAGACAGACATCCAAGGGAACGACAGCTATGAGACTAAAGTCTGCATCATGGTTCTCAGGAGCTTTGTGCATGATGGGCTTGGAGGACCACTTACCCTGGGGTTGAAGGCTAACATCTGAGGGTCATTAGGATCTACCACAGAAGGATATGGCTCAAAAATGACGACTTTTCTAGGAGATTCCAACGCAGATCTACACATGGACACGAGCAGATCTACCACCTTAGAAAACAGATGAGATGAGTCACAGCCAGGTTCTGTCAGATGTTTTGCTACTGTCCATCCTACTCATGGCAGCCCAATGTAATCAGGAAGGCCTGGGACTGCCACCCACCTCTAAAATCACTAGTTCGTGAATTTATACCAAACTTGGCCAAAACTGGACCACCGATTCAATGTAACAAGCATGTGTTGCCTCTGATTGCTCATGAGTGTGTGTCTGTCATGAGCATTCTGTGTGTGATGGCATTGTTCTAGATCCAATGGTAAGACGAACAAAACAGGTCTGTGCTAGGGTGCTGTTAATGCACAAGATATTAAAGGAACAGCTGCTTCTTTGGAATATCTGGTGTTGCTGAATGGAATGACAGTAGGCATTAGATAATAATGCATAAGGAAGTTCTGGAGCTATCTTAGAGACCTACCTGGCACGACAGGGGAGGAGGTTACCTCCAAGTTAGAAAATCCACACAGCCATGACAAATTTTCTATGTTCTAGGAAAAGCAAATTACTGGAAACCACCTTGCCTCTGATATACAAAGAAACAGTACTTAGTATCTATAGTAAGCTGCCTCCCTTCACGAGGTCCCAGACTAGTGTGCTGTTTCTGGAAACTAGATAAAGAAACACTGGTACTGCCTGGACAGAAGAAGCTCATCTCAACAGTTGTAATTCAGTGCGGACATAAATAAAAAAAAAACTACATCCAAAAAGATTTTAGACTAGCATTTAAAGACGCACAGGAAGTGGAACATGATGGTACATGACTATAATCCCAGCCCTGGAGACACTAAGGCAGTAAGTTTACAAGTTTAGCTTAAGGCCAGTCCAGGGCACATACCAGAATCTTGTCTCAATGAAAAGGCCTAATGTAACCCTGTACAGCAACAACAAAAAGTTGGGCCTGGTAGCTCATATCTTCAATCCTAGTACTTGGGAGGCAGAGACAGATGGATCTCTATGAGTTGGAGGTTTCTCTCATGTATATATAGCAAGTTCCAAGACATCGTGAGCAGGTGATGGATGGATGGATGGATGGATGGATGGATGGATGGATGGATGGATGGATGGATAAATGGAGAGACGGATGGATGGATGGATGGATGGATGGATGGATGGATGGATGGATGGGTGGATGGACGGACGGACAGACAGACAGAATAGGCTTCCACTTCATGGAAGTGAAACTATACCAAAACAAACAAACAAACAAACGAACGAACGAACGAACAAAACTACATAAAACACAGGCAAGGTTTCCCCTCATCATTCAACATGTAAGACAATTATTTTTAAGAGAAAGTTGTTTGATTTTTCCCCCCACAGGCTACTTAAAAAAAAAAAAAAAAAAAAAAAAAAGACCAAAAACAGATCTAAAAAAAAAAAGTTAAATGCCAGATTTTTTTTAGAAGAAGCTACCAGAATTCTGCCCTGAAGAACAGTAAGAAGAAGACAGCAGTGGACTGGAACAAATTTTTGAACTCAAAACCAGGCCCAATTAGCACGGGTACCTGAGCTCCGGTAGCTATCTCATCGGCAGCTTCATTCATCACTCCCAGGGTTTGAAAAGCAAATACACACAGCTCTCGCTCACATACTGTGGGCTGCAAAAGAATGAGAGTCAGTATATTTTTCCATCTTTCAATTCATAAATGTAAAGTTGCTCTACATAATAAATGGGAAGTAGGGAAGCTTGGAGTGTTTGAAGAAAGGAAATCATATCATATTACTTATTAATAACCAAATTCTTACACAGAAGTAACAATAGTCTCCTGGTAGAGTCACAACTACAATAACAATTCATTCCAGTGAGTTGTAGGCATTTCCATTCAGAACCACTTACCAACTGATGAAAAGAATATTTAGCAGCAAAATACCTCTCTCTATCCAAAATACAATGCATATTAGATGTATTCATTTAAAAATATATCCCTAAGTTGGGAATATAATGAAGTCACACACAAAAACTACATTTAAAAAAAAAGATATAATGGGCGAATCTCACTTTTCCCTAGGAAGTTTATTTGTGAGAACTAAGCATGACTCGACTTACTCGCTACCTAGCTCTTGAAAGATTGGTTTTGTTGCATTTGTTGCACAGACTCTTGACTTCAATAACCTCCCGAGGTCAACGGCACTGAAATATACACTCTCCAATTACTCTGGAGGAGCTCTCATCTTTCTAATCTAATACGGTGTCATCCCCTTGATTTATCTTATCTCCCCAGTTACATTGCATTAGGTAGCTGATGAAGCCTAACACAACGCAATCCACTGTGCCTCTGCACAGCGGACAAAAGGCATTTGTTAGTGCCACTGCTCCTGCGCTCGCTGCCTCTAGAGGATGGTTTGGTCTGTTGAGTAGCCACTGGGAAAGTATGGCTCCACTCTGGATATGCTTTTACATTCAGAGGAGGCCTATATATGTGGCTCTATGGATGGAAAGCCTAAGTTATTACAGTTTTCTCACAGAATCCCTAAAGACAGTCTAAGAAAATAGACGATATGCTGTATTTCCTTTGTTGGTCCTAACAGGGCAAACTGATTCCATTTCAGAATTGGAAGAGATGGAGGAGAAGTTCTGCAGGCAGTCTATAGTCAGTGCTACGTGTCTGGATAAGCACCTTGCAGACTGCTCAACTCCGACTGTTTTTCCTTTTACTCGAATGCCTGCTGTATTCTAAAATCTTCTTCGATCTCTCCTGAGTACCTATGTGTATATGCCTCAAATTTTCCCCAGTGACATGAGGCTTTTGTTCTTTTGATCACTTTCCTGGGAGTGGCTCAACATGCTGTGGGCTGACGTAGCAGGAGCCACTATTACTGCACATTAACTACAACATCCAGTGTTATATCCAGGTCTCAATATAACAAGAATGAAACTGAATGTGAATGAAATCTCACGGAGAAGCTTGGAAATCATGGCAGACTGATGGGACTTACCTGTGTACCACTCGACCCAGTCAACGGCAACATGGAAGATGCTTTCTTTTAAATAACAGTCCAGTCAAAGAGCCCACTATCCTTTTAATAACTACAATACACTAATCCTCAACCTGAATATTAAGGTATAGCTTATTTAGTTATTGGAGTAACCATCAGTTCTATCTGAATATTTAATAATTGAATATACTTACTTAAATGTGTGTATATATGTGAATGGGGCAGGCACATGCACACGCACACACATGAGCGAGCACACACACACACCATTCTCAGAATACATGGAAAAATAATGAAAAATTATTTTCAATTAAAAAAACAGAAAATATTTTTTTAGTATTATGCTGCTGTTTTAAACAGAAATAAAACACTTCAGGTCCCCATATTTAAGAGTTCATTAAAAACTTACAAGAAAAATTTATGAAAAAAATTATTGTAGACAGCCATGGCTATATATATATGCCTTGTCACTGACAATCCCAGGAACTAAAGCTTGTCTCAAATTTTGTTTAGCATGAATTTTAGTAATTTACCCAGTGAAAATTCCCATGCTTTCTTCTGCACTCATTCCCCAGCCTGCACTTATAAAGTTCTGAATCCCAGATGTTCGCCAACTGTCCAGTTATTTTTTCTGAACAAGAAACATGAATTTTTATAAAGAAGCTATGACACAATTGTTTTGTGGACAGGTTTCCATTTTTCATACATTTTTGGCTAAAAGGAACCTACTTCCCATATTCAAGTATGTAAAGCTGATTCCTGGAAATATCCTAGCACCCTAACAGCTAAAGGAAGGGACTCAGAGAAGCTAAGGAAATACGTTTTTCTGAAAACAACAACCTATTATTATGAAAATCTACTAGTAAAACTATAATTACATTCTTACAAAAACATATTTCCCCTCTTGTTTAATGTAGCAACTAGATGGTAAGTGCTTTAATTAATTTATCACCATATTAAAACATACTAAGGTATTGCTTGTACACTGTCCAAACAATTCAAAGTGTAAAAAGCAATAGTGTCCAAGTTTGTGATGAATGTTTCCAAATCCACATACTTGCTTTGTACAGTAACACACTCTTCCTGTTTATCTACATTATATTCGTTAATTCCAACTGTCAATACAAGACGGTCCTAAAAGAAAATTCTGAAATTACAGAAGGTGATTAAAATTAGGTGTCTCCCTCACAGCTGATCAGAGTGCAGAGAATGAGGAACTATGGCGTGTCTGTCCCTAAGTGGGACATGTAAGCCTTGCTACCACATACCTCAGGAGACATTCTAGAAGACAGAAAGTTTTTTTTTCCTTTTATTAATTTAAAAAGAAATAATTTCCCCCTTACGTAATATATCCTGTTACAGTTCCCCCTCTGTCTACTCCTCCAAGTTTCCCCCTCCTCTACCCATCCAGATCCATGCCCTTTATGTCTCTCACTAGAAAACAAATAAGCATATAAGGAATGATTAAAAATAAAATGACAAAATAAAAACTAGCTCATCAGAGTTGACCAGTATGAACAAACAGAAGGGAAAGAGCCCATGAGAAAGCAAAGATTTAGAGGCCAGCTCATTCATAAACAAAACTCATTCATAAACAAAACCACGAATCTGGAATGCATAATATGTATGTATGCAGGGGCCTGGTGCAGACCCCTGCAGGTCCTGTGCATTCTGCTTCAGTCTCTCTCCATGAGTTCACGTGAGCTTTGATCATTTTTATTCAGAGGGCCTTCTGGTTTTTTGGTGCCGACATCCCCTCTGGCTCTTACACCCCTGCGGGCAGGAAGGTCTTAAGAACCAGGAGTTGAGGAGGACTGCCAAGAAAGTGTTTTCTGGACATGACAGAGCCATTACACTCAGGAACTCACAAGAGCTACAGAAGCTTGCACACGACCTGCACAAGATAAAGCCAATCAGACTTTCAGCACAGATGGATTGGAATGTCATGATGTCCCAATTCTAGCTGGGGCACTTTGACACCTAAGACAGCTGGGGTAGGCAGTCAGTGTTATTCAGGGAGGAGGCCTCTGATAGACTCCATACTCTAGTGAATGGCTCTAGAAGCATGTGCATGTGGACAGCACTGGATGGTCTTAGCTCCGGAAAAAGGACGTGAAGGTGGGTGCAGGGTGCAGGGGTCTCGTTGGGAGGGATGGGATGCAGAGTATGAAATTGACACATATGAAGTACTGTGTGCATATTCATGAAAATTCTCAAAGAATGAGTGAAAAGTCAAGCTCCTCTGCTCACAGAGAGGGAATCATACTCAAGGAAGACAAACAGAACTCCTTGGCACCATGTAAGGAATCATACTGTAGACTAGCCTTTGTGTACTCTAAAGTGACACCTGTGTGCCCCTTATAAGAAACTGCCGTGACTGACAGTTACACAAAAAAGTGCCAGTTTCAACTCTAAACAGTACGTAGCCATTTAACATCTAATAACAGACAGGGGTAATAATGAGTTTATTTCACATATTGTAATAGAAATCATGTAAGCATAACTATATCCAAGTCTGGCATTATTAATTCTTACTTTGTTTTAATATGTACCTGTACGATTTAATAATTATGTATTGTGCTGGAGCAATCAACTCCCTATAATTTAGACTATAAAACTACACCAAGACCTGCCATTTCCAACAGGCATATTTACTATACAATATTTGTTATTTACCAACTTAAAAGCACAAAGCACTTCTCTATGTGTTCTTAAATATGTTTCACTGTAGACCTTTTTAGCTAAGATGAATACACCTAAAAATTTTTTTTGAACCAAAGCAATTTAAATGTGAGCAATAAAAACATATTTCAAAAACTGTTTCTAAGCCTCAAAGAATATTTTAGAACCTAACTGTATTTTAGGAAATTTGCATTTTCAATGAATTTAAATTACCCTTTACTGAGAATAGAAATGATACAACTCTGGAGGGTTTTGTTATGCATTTATGTATAGAGTAAAGCATGGTGTCGAGGATGGTTGTCAAACACTTCCGCTATGATCTTTTTGTTCAGTCTAAATATTTCATATAAGGCCAACGTATTAAACACACAACTGGATCTCGTTGACCCTGGAGCATATACGCAGCTGTTTTCAAACCTATAAAATGGGAATAAAAATAACATCCAACTCTGTAAGTTGATAAGAAAGTTAGACAAGATTCATAAACACTTCCTTTAGCAATGGAGAGTCATTTCGATGCTAAACAAAATAAATTAAATTCCCCTAGGTGACCCCACAGTGGCTTTATGTTAATGTACATAAAAGTACTGAATAAAACATGCTAAAGCATTTAATGAAGACTGTTTGTTGTAGTACATATAGCACTTTATACATTTTACTTAATCAAAAATGTTAAATTATTGCTGAAATATTTCCAATTGAAAGAGAAAAAAATCAGTTTAAGGGTAAATTCTTGATTTAAAAAGGGTTGAAAAATGAGAATAAATGTTAACATATTAAGGACCAGACCTCTAAGGTTTTAATTTTCTATATTTCCAGTTTCACAGACAAGGGTTTGCATGTATTTTGTAGTCAAGACAGATATTCGAGTGCAGAAAGTTTTACACTTCGTTAAGAGGCACAGACACTGTTCATGGAACTTTGCTTCTTGCCTTGCTTGTTTTTTGACTATTTGTGTTTATTGTCTTGCTTGTTCCTTGACTATTTGCATCTATTGTATTGCTAGACTCTCAACCTAGAACAGACCTTAATACTTGCAAGTAATTAAAATGGTATAAAAGCAAAAAGGAGAAGGGGGATGGGATAGGAGGTTTCTAGGGAAGAGAAATGGGGAAAGGGGATGGCATCTGAAATGTAAATAAATAAAATATCTAATAAAAAAATAAAATAGAAACAAAAGAGGCACAGACATGACAAAGGATCAGGGCAGAGGTGCGCTCACCAGCCAGGCTTGGCTGCTGGATGAGTGGTTGGTCACTAATGCAGGCTTCAGAAGTAAAATGTGACTTGACAGGCATCTCGGGGGCAATTAGATGAAGGAAATGCCAACCAAATCAACAGATTTATCCACTGAGTGGTTAATAATTCATCAAATTTGAGAAGTGCTGAAAAACAGCAGTGCATCCAGACTGGGGGTAGGTCTCTGGGGCCTTGCCTCTGGAGAGGTCGTCACATCTCTCTCCCTCTGCCTCTCTTTGCTCCTGTTCTGTCACATGCTGCCACCACTATGATGTTTTGATTCCTCACAGGCCCAGTGCACTGAAGGCTGCTGACTGTGATTCTAACTCTTTTAATTTACTAACACGTATGGGAACCAGGAAATGTGTCTCTTAAACAGGGGCACAGAATGACAGCCAATGCCGGAGAGTACAGCGATGCTAACACATATAGATGTACAGCTTTCTCCATCAGAGATCAGCAGTTCACAGGAAAGGCTCAAGAAAGACACAACAGCAGAGGCAAAAGGAAGGCTACTAGGAATTTAGACACCGAGTGCCTTCAGGCACCAAACCCATACTTTCCTGTTTCCTGTAATACTTGACGGTTTCTCTAAAACATGTGCCACACTGACACTCCAGTACCTTCAACGGGTCCAGATTTAATCAACAGGTTTAGTGTTTTGGTTTTGTGGTAAGAATCTACCATAGTGCCAAGAACCCAGACTCTATGAACACTCTTGTGTCAATAGATTACATGTATTACCGATTCAAGTGTCATTTAGAAACTTTGTTAGCAAATAAAAAGAAAATTGGTGCACTGGGACACTTCTAGGTGACACACTCAGAAAGTATGTGTCACACGCACTAAGGAAATCCTCTGAGAAGAGCAGCAGAAGAGTGCAAGCGGGAACTAACATGTTAGGATTTCGAGAGCAGAGAGGTAAAGGACATTTGCATCTCAAGAAAACCAGGTTTAAAGAACAATATTAAGAAATAATGTAAGCACAGAAGACAAAGATCTTAGGTTCAGGAGTTGAGGGAAACCAAGTGTTGTCTGTCTATGAAATCACCAGCTGTACGTGTTATAATGCACCCCCTCAGGATTTATTACACCTGGAAATATGTCACAGGACAGAAGCAATGGTCAGGGAATCACTGCTTAAAATACAATCAGAAACTACGTATGAACTCTTTAACTTAGCAAAATGTACTGCAACGTATGAAAGAGATGCAAAAAATAAAGAAAAAAAATTGCCAAGTGTGCTGAAATTAGGAAAAGCCTCTGTCCTCTGTCAAGAGCATTAAAAGATGGTTCCTTCTGGTTACCCCACTTCAACATGAGAAGATGCATTTGATTTCCATGGCCTGACCTGATTTTTCATTGTTTATATCATTATTTAAAAGGTCAAAGGCATTTCTCTGACTTCTTTAGGCCAAAAATTCTCAACCTGTGAACTGCAACCTCTTTGGTGGTAGAACGACCCTTGCACAGGGTACACATAACAGATATCCTGTATATCAGCTATTTATATTAGGATTCATAACAATAGAAAATTACAAACATGAAGAAGCAATGAAAACAATTTTATGGTTGGGGGTCACCTCAACATGAAAGGCTTGCAGCATTAGGAAGGTCAAATATCAGGGCCGTAGGCTCTGTCACAGCAACACCGAACGATCTAATAACTAGCTACAGAAAATACTTATTTAGAATATTGTTTTCTCTCTAACCTTCACTGATGTGGGGGAAAAAAGAAAACAAACAAAATTTGGTGTGAGGCAGAAAGAACACTATGAGAAACTGTGGTATCTTTGCCATTTGTTATAAAAATGAATTGCCAGCAAATTAAACCACGAATAGGCTGCCGACCGCTGTGTGCAGCGAAATTTCAAAAAACAAAAATGTAGTCATTCAAGTCTGTAAGGTGAGAGTCTACTCTGCTGCCACTCTGCCCAGATAGAACCTTGTCTTTGTTACCAACCATCCAAGTATCACTGAATAAAATATATCCTTCCTCACCTGTGACGTGAAGCTAATAATATTCACAGAGGACTGCACGCTAACAACCCAAAGTGCTTTGCACACATGAATTGTAACTAAGGAGTGTCTGCTATTGATGAATTCCTATTGTTCTCTGCAGTGGAGACAGCAACTGTCATGGAAAAACTCAAGGTCAAAGTTTGAACATCGGCAACTGAGCTCCTTAGAAGGGTATGCTGAGACAGATGACCAGGAGCTGCGGCGCTCCAGGCATCAAGCGGACAGTTTTCTTTTAAATCGTCTAATAATTAACAAATACGTGCTGTTTTAGCTAGCATGTATTTAATTCTGAGAGTAAAATAAAAGCAGACTTTCAGAAAATGGTATACAGACGGTAAAAAAAAAAAAAGTTCATCTATTTCCCCTGAACAAAATTAAATTAATCACAAAATCTGAAAATTATTCTAATAGAATGGTTATTTATCTATGTGAATCCTGAAATACTGAAAATGTCTGATAAAAATCATTGATTTATAGGCTGTGTGATTTATACTTTCAAACATTATGAAGAGCAAGAGAATCTTTTATTTTCCCCCTCAAAGAAAGAGTGGAACAGAATTGACCCTGGGGCCTTCAGCCTACTAACCCATCAATTAATGTTGAAGATAGAGTGCAGAAGTTGGACAGAATCAGGTCCAAAGCTCTGCATCCAGATACACCATCTGAATGGCGTTGAGTAAATTTCTTAATCGCTGTGACTCAAAAACGACAACAACAACAAGAACTTCTCTGAACCACAGGAGCAAATCCCTAGATTTTGTGTAAGTAAGGAATCGATAAGCCAAGTATCTATGAGCAGTGCCTGTCCACAATGCAAAATGAACCCCCGCCTCAGTAAATAATCAGGACACATATTAGGTCAATCAGAATCATTTACCCATATTTTACTATTTTTCAAATTAAAGCCTGGATTTTACTAATTAGGTGTAGTAGAATAAATTAAAAAAAAAACCACTGAAATAAGCACTGATAACAAAAAATCAGTCTTAGTGATAACCTATCCTTCCACCTCCTTATAAAAGTTTTTAAAACACTATTAAAAATGGTCTAACAAACTCAAGTCATCTTGAAAAGTAGCAAAAAGTTTGTAATAAGGCAAGAAGCACTTACTAAACAGTCACACCTTGGTATGGATGTGAGCTATGCATAGCAGCTTACATTTCCTGAAACTGAAGAAGGGATGGAAGTCATTCACAAAAGACTGTGATGGACTCCATCTAATGGACAGTCACCTTTCTGTCTGTGCTCGACCCTCAGCTCACCCAGCACTAAATCTTACACCCAGGATTAGGACTGAACACTAGTCATTGTCTTTGGTCATGACAGAGGCAGTGAGTAACAACCGAGGCTAACAACAAAGCAACAAAACTGATTGGGAGGAAAGACTAATAAGGATGAACAAGACCACGGATGGCTTCTACAGATGTCTGGGAAGTCAAAGGGCCACATACTTAGCCAGGACTCCATGTGCTCAAAAATAAATATGTAGTCAGTCACGGTGGCTCCTGGCAAAAATAAATCCCAGCATTTGAGAGTCTCAGGCAGGAAAACTGCCACAAGTTTGAAGACAATTTGAACTAAATAAAAAAATTCTTGGCCAGACAAAGCTAAGCAGCCAGACCATATATTTAATTTAGAAGAGGGGGAGGAGAAAAGAAAAGAAAATCTCTCAAAACTAAAGATATGGCATTAAATATCATTTCTAGGTGTGGTTTTCTTTGTTTGTTTTTTGTTTTGTTTGTTATGTTTTGTTTTTTATTGAAAGGAAGAAATTCAGGCTATGGTAGAATTGTAAACAGCCAAGCTAAGTATTAAAGGAATGCTTAAAACATACACACCCTTGAAAGAAATGGAAAAGCACTTTGATACTAATTTTTTCAAGAAATAAATTCTAGAAAGGACAGAGATCTGATTCTCAGGCTGCTGCATTAATACATTCAGGATGCCTAGCTGGAAGAAAGAAAGAAAGAAAGAAAGAAAGAAAGAAAGAAAGAAAGAAAGAAAGAAAGAAAGAAAGAAAGAAAGAAAGAAAGGGAAGGATGGAGGGAGAGAAGGAGGGGACGGAGGGGAGGGAGGGGAGAAGGGAGGGAGGGAGGGACAGACAGAGGGAGGGAGGGAGGGAGGGAGGGAGGCAAAGAAATAATAAAGGCCCAGGTACAGAAGAAAGGTGAGTGAGAGACAGGGTCCGGGAAAACACACACTGCATTGAACAACATTTATAAGATAATTAAAGAGCCAAGTCAAGCAATCTAATTAAAGATGGTATTTCCGAAGAATCAATAAGTAGAATTTATAAGAAGGAAATAAATTCTGGGGTTGCACACTATCAAAACTAATATAAAATTCACTAAGGCATGCTATGAATGCACTTGAGGAGTTCACGAATATTAATATGTAGGCCAAATGAAATGTGTAATTCAGTAAGAGAATAATGAAGGAAGTGAGCAGAGGCTAAGAGATCTATTCAGTACCATCTCATACAAGTGCATTGATGATGGAGTCCTGAGAGAAAAGGAAAAGACGTAGGAAAATATTTGATGATAATACTACACTAGGTTAAATGAAAAGAGATATGCACATACATTAGTAAAAACACTGAGAACGCTGGCAATGCACACCTATAACCCCAGCACTCAAGAGGCTACTGCAAAATTACCACTGAAGCCTCAGGCTAGCATGGACTCCACATTGAGAGATCTTGTCTCAAATTAAATAAATTAACAGACAAACAAACAAACAAATCTAGAGAATAATCACAGAAAATCAAAGACATAAGAAGCACTGTGAGGAGCTCACACATAGGAACTCACACATACACACATAGGAGGTCACACATAGGAGGTCACACATACACATACACATACACATACACATACACATACACACATAGGAGCTCGCACATAGAAGCTCACACATACATATACACACACGCACGCACGCACGCACGCACGCACACTAATTTGTCTTCAGAAAACAAGAACAATAAAAGTATGCAATAGTACCAAAGAGAAGAGAAATTGAAATAAAAACAAGGAAAAAGGTCAATAAATAATTTTATGTGCAACATTACTGTCCTTCAAACTTAAAAAAAGAAATGAAAATATTCTTAAACAAACTCTGAGAGTTCATCATTAGTGTAAACTTCCCTCCGGAAATAATGAAGGAATACCTCAAGTTAAAACTCCGAGATCTCTAGACAGGGTACACAAAGATCAGTTTCTTCCTAGTTTAATGGCAAACCACATAAAGCAATTATTTTAAATCTGTGATGATTCAACAGGAAGTAGTAAGTGTGTTTTATGCATAGTGGCATCAGGGAAGAAGACCAGATGTCTGGAGTGTGAGCTATACAGCTCGGTCAGTGCACGGTTTCCTTCAGGCCTGATGACCTTTGTCCCAGGAAGTCACTGATGACGAAAGAAAGCAACCTGACTCAATAAAGTGGACTCTGATCTCCACACATGCACTCTGACGTGTGTCATCCCCACATCACAATGGTGCACACGATAATGAATACTGTTTATAGGATGCGTGAGAACAAAGCTTTCATGTTATTAAAATAAAGTTGGCCTTCTGCTAAACTAGACTTTTAAATTTTTAAATGCTCATTTCAGTCTCCTAAATAGCCATCATGAAAACACATCAAAATGTTCTAAGGCAAGAATTAAAATGAGGAATTAAAATAGAAAAATAACTATTTAACACACACACACACACACACACACACACACACACACACACACACACGGCTGGTATTAAAAAAAACAAACAGGAATAGACATAATGCATAAGGAAAATGAATAGGAAACCAACATGTTTTTATTAGTAGGTAGGAAGGAGGGAGACAGGCGGTGTTAGAGGAGAGAAGAGCTTGCAGAGACCACAATAACATGAGCTAAAAGAGACTTAAAGGAAGTACCTGCTAATAGAGACAACAGATACAATGCAGCATCACGAACACCATGTAATGTAATTGTATAAACATGAAAAACAGCACACTCCTCCAAAGTAATGAGGGAAACAGTGATAAAACCATAGGTAGAAATGGACAGCTCAACGATACAGTACTTCTGTTTTCAGTAATAGTTAGAAAAATAAATAAAATGAAAAATGGAAGGAGCAAAAGTGTCAACAAAATGAAGACCCTGTTATGTACATTTCTAATCCACACAACCAATCCTCTGTCTTGGAAGAGACAGGAGTCTATTAGATTTGAGTGCTGACCAAAGAGTCGTGTGTTAAGGCCTTGATCCCAGAGTGACGGTGAGAGCTTGAGGAGGTGGGACCTAGTGTGGACTAGGTCACAGGTGTGTGTTCTGAAGAGGCATTGTGGGGTTTCAGCCTCTCTGTTCTTTCTTCATCCTGGAGCAAGGGGGTAGAGTTCTGCTATCTCATATGCCTCTTGTCATATGCTGCCCCACCATATATCAAAGTAATATAATCAACGCATCATGGATAGGACCTTCCAATCAATGAGCCAAAAATAAGTCACCTCTCTTTATATGTTGGTTATCTCTTAACCAATGAGCTGGCTCTCCAGTTTCCCTTAAGTATCATAACAACAGGAAAAAGCACCTAAGAAATCTTCTTATGGAGAGTCATTAAAAGAAACCAACAACCACTCATCCAAACTAATCAAAGTCAGCAAAGTTACACAATACAAGGATAATCTAAAAATATCATTTGTATACCTTTATACAAACAAGAAACACCTGCAAATGAAATAAAAAATCTATGTACATAAACAAATTATTCAAAGAAATATAGAACTTATGTGCTAAAAGGTTTAAAACAGCATTGAAAGAAAAATTTAAATATCTGAGTAAGTAAAAGATATCCTCAGTTCACGCTTTGGAAAAATTAACATACAACTGTGTCAGTCCATGCAGACTGCCATTTAAAAAAAAAAGAATCTTCTATTTCTCATAGTTGGGGAGCTACAAAGCCGATAGGCTCGGTGTCTGGTGAGGGACCACTGTTGGTGTCAGGCGGTAGTACACAAGAAAGGCTGGTGACAGATGCCACTCTGTCCCATTTGCTAGAAGAGGAAGAGAGCTCTCGGCTACCTGGCATAGTGGATCCACTGCACAGGGCAGTCCCAAATCACATGGACACTAGGATCCCAGGATATTGACTTGGGAGGGAAAACATACGCTTAGTATATAGCCGATAACAATAATTCACAAACCAATGTGCAGGTTACATGCAAACATCTACAAATTCCAACTGCTTTCATTTGCAAAACTGGACAAGATGGCTACAGAAGAACTGGTGGAGTAAAACAAGGGAGTCCAAGTAAACAACCAAAGCAAGCTTGTCAGTGGAGAACAGCTAATTCACACGACTCTGATTCCCATGCCTTAGAATCACATCAAAAATGCAAGAAATTAAAAATATTAGACTCCATCAAAGTGTAAAACTTACTGGATCAAAGACATTATCAAGAAAATGGAAAGAAAACACACAAAATAAAGTCTTTATCATTTGTATGTTAAGGATCTAGTAATAAAGATGTAATATTCAGAATAAAGACTATTCACCATTCAGTAATAAAAAATTAAAGTAATACAATACAAAAAAATAAAAGGTTTGGAACAGACATTTCTTTAAAGATATGCAAGTGGACAATAAACACAAGAGAACATTCTGAAAATCATCATGCATTATGACGTTACTGAAACTAGAGAACTAGATTCACACAGATGTACACACAATCACATATACACTCACACAATTTTTGAAGAAAAAAAAAGCAGAAAAGCTGATATGATGAAAGTGGAACTGTCATCAAAATGATATTGGGAGGGTGTAGTCACTATGCAAGCCTTTCAGCCATTCCTCAGAGAGATAGAGAGAGTAAGAGAATACATGTAGGTCCTGGAGAGTCCAACAACTGATGAGTGAATAAACCTATGTGCTGTGTCCATCCATCAAACGGAATACAGAGTGATGGAAAGGGAACAGAGTACTGATCCATGCTACAAGAATGAAACTTGAAAGCATCCACAGAAAAAGGGAATAAGTCAGTGATTACCAGACACCAGGATGGGGAAAGAGAGCAAAGACTGTTGGTAGTGTGGGGTTCTTTAACTAGTGGAAGTGTTCTGAAATTGGCGACCTTGGTTATAATCATGATTGTATCAAAAACCACTGAACAATGCTCTTTCATGACTTGAAGACTGTACTACTATCCTGATGCCGTGATGAGATACCATGCTGAAAAGTTACTTAGAGAAGAAACCTTTATTTTGGCTTGTGGTTCCAGAGGACTGGAAGGCAGGCAAGCCATGGCAGCAGGACTAAAGAAGGAGGATGGGAGGTCACATCTCAACCCCACACAACAAGCAGAGAGAGAAAGTAATGAGCATGGCAGAGTTACGAATCCACAAAGATCTGGTCTGGAGATGATGCTCTGCCAGCAAGCCCTCCCTTAGACTCCCCAAAAAGCAACACCAACTGGAGACCAAGCATTCAAATACAAGAGCCTACACGGAACAGTGTCTATCAAACCACCCCAAGGACTATATAAACTTCAATTTGAAATCTGCGTTTTATTTTCAACTTTTATTGAACGCACACCGGTTGATTTCTTTTTCCACACATCTCAGGTAACATGACAACATTGTCCCTAAATTGGCGGTTTGGACTTTATTCTGACTTTCCCAACACTACTGTGTACTTCTGTGGAATTTGCATGGAACCTCTCTGCATAATGTCTTAAACTGTGTGGTTTTGAACAAACACACTAAAGTAGCCTAGTTGTCTAGTCTTATAAAAGGCTGCTCCTAGAAGCCAGATGTTATTAAATAAGCATAAATATACAGTTTGAGACTTACTGACAATATAGAAATAAATGAAAATAGATAAAAAGATGACAGACATAAGGAAAACAATCTTAGTAGGAAATTACTTACTCTTTCACAGATGCCTCTAGAAGTCATATTAACTCCTTTCCATGCAAATGATACCGCTTAGGATATATTAAATAATTTGCCCTAGGGAGTACTTATTCTAAACACATTTATTTGCATATTGGAATGCTTCCGCTTGTACTACATGTTAATGTGGAAGTTCAGTCAATGGAAACTTACCCTAAGCATGGGGCCATTTTGAAACACGTGTGGTTCATCACACACCACACAGTATTCATTCAGTACAGGGATCCGCTGTTCAGCAAACTCAATGGTCTGATAAAACAATACAAGGATGTAAGCAGTGCGGTTCTCAAGTGATGTGTGTCCCCATCCAAGACTAGGTGCTCCCAACAGTACGCGATCTTAACTCATACCTGCACCAGGAAGCCGCGGTCTCGGATTGGAATGCATTTTGCACCATTTGTCTATAAAAAGCAAAGTTTAAAAAAACAAAGTAATTTTTCATTGGGGAAAAAAATGTAGCAATTATAGTTCTTACCTTCTTCAGAAATGAATGCAGACCACATTAGTATTGTCAGATAGGATAATATCAAAACGTTGAATTTATTTACTAATCCTGCCATAGTTGTGTAATCTGCAACTTTGCCTTAAAAAATGATATTCTTAATTTTCATCTTTTAGTAGAAATGGCTGTCATTACATGAAGTTAGTTTACTCTATGGCTGACCAAAAAAATGTCCACACCGTCATTAGAATATTCAAATCTTATCACACAATGATTCCTTTAAGGAAAATTATAGGGCTGTGAGCACAGCTTCTGGTACTCAATCTCTTACTGGGCTAAGAACAGGGGAAAATATACACATTTTCTTTTACAAACCATCTGAAATTATCTTTCTCAGTGAGACTATCACGGGAAACATTTCTTATGTACTGGATTGACACGACTTTCTCCATGTCATTAAAGCACAGCATTAAATGGACTTTTAAAATATTCATATAAAGTTATAAAGATTGTCAATGTTTCCTAACACAAGTATAATTTTACAGTAGTAGCTGTGATTCAGTTGTAGGGAAAAGTCTATGTAAGAATGACTTCCTAAACACAGTCTCTTATTTTGTGTGTGTATATGTGTATATGTATATGTATATGTATATGTATATGTATATGTATATGTATATGTGTATCCCTATGAATCATTAAACTGACACTCACAACAAATACATATTTAAAACAGCAAACAAAACTTTCATCAACCACTATTATATAACTACATGTAAAATTAAAGTCTGTCAGATGTTGGCTGAATGTTAATCACTGGAGGGTAAATTTTGTGTAAGACTGATTCATAGTCAGTACCAACCATACAGTCCTCCACTGCACCCACGCCGCCCCCAAACTGTGTTAGCACAGAATGGACATTGGGAAAAACTTCGTGTGAGACTCCCGAACTCTATCACTGGCCACAATGCTCAGACAAAATTCTCTGATATATAACTCAAAAAATAGTCTTAATTATGAGACAAGTGTCCTTCACCACTCATGAGGTGAGAAGACAAAATGGCCTACTTAATAAAGATTAAAAGTTTTGTAAATCTAATTGAATTTCTTCGATTTTTAGTAGTACTTAATTATAGGAATATGAACCGAAATGAAAATCAGTAATCACATTTTTTTTTCAGAACCCACACTAACTGTTCTGGGCCATCTGTAAATACTGGATACACAAAAATAATATTTCCAAAGGAAAAACACAGCAAATTTAAAAACAAAAGAAATAACATTGTCTTGCTTCTCTCCTCTCCCAGGTCTTATAAAAAAATGCGAACAAATTTCTTGCCCCTTAGCTATATATATATAAGAAGGCAAGATGAAAGTGTTTACGCACAGGAGGCTGGGAAGAAGACGACGATGGTGTTAAAATACCGATAAGCCCTGAGGTAAGTGAGAGCCTCCTGCCCTCTGCGTTGGGTTCCTTGAAATGCTCTGTTTTCGATGATTTGGGGGCACTGGAGTAAGACTTGCTGAGCAATTTGTGATTTTTCAGCCCATATAACTCTTCCATTCTGAGATTACTGGAGTAAGATCTGCTTAGCAGTTTGTGGGGCTTCAAGTTGGTGTTGTGCTCACATCGTGGGTCTCCAGAACAGGATCGAGTCAATAACTTATGCGACTTCAGTGTGAGGCAGTCCTCCTGCTTGCCGGCTGCGGGGCAGGGCCGGCCCAAAAGTTTGTGCGATTTAATGGTGGGCATCGCCTGCTCGGCCCTGGGGTCGCTGGACAGCGAGCGCCCGAAGGTCCTGTGCGACTTGGCACACATATCATCGGCTTTGACCGTACTGGAGCAAGTCCTACGCAGCAGCTTGTGTGTTTTGGAGATGCCGTCTTGTTCGGGTTTCAGTTTGGATTTGCTTTTGCCACAACCAGGGGGAGGATAGCTGGGCGACCTTGGAGATGAGCAACAATTAACTCAGGGCAAATACTGGACCTAACCTTAGCACCCCAGCTTAACCACCAGACAAATGTTGGCACCCCATCAACTGCCTCCCTGCTCTGGGTGCAGAATGGGTCACAGGAATTAAACCTTATCTTTGATAAGCAAAAGAAGACTGCAGCCTGGCTTCTCTCTCTGACCTACCCCAGAACCCCAGAAAGAACTAGCTTTTGATGAAACCTCTATTTTAAAACAAAGTCTGATTTTAATTCATTTTCCAATGTCAACTCAAACAAATGCCCACTGATCGATGTTTTAGATGGGACACCTGTAACTTATTCTTTTCTTGGAAATCATACATAAAATAAGCAGACAGCTAACAAGAAAGAATACTTTTAAACTAGGTGAAGACAGACTCTATGGGGAGTCAGCAGTAAGACAAGGATGAAAATGCCTGTTACCAACCTGCGCAGGGTAGAAAACAAATGCAGAGGAGACTTCACCTTCTTCTCTGACAGCTTCTTACCGTGCGGGCAATTGGACTTTTCTTTGCTCTGTTTCCACTGCTGAGAAACAAACGTCTGCATGATTCTATAAATGCAAAGGAAGTACTGTTAGCACAGTCCTAAACAAGTACCGGTTTTGTTGGTTGGATGGTTGGCAGATTGGTTTAGTGGCTGGAGGGGAGGGGTACAGGGGAGGCCGGAAGGGGCGGGAGGAGGTTGTTGCTGTTTTGCTTTGAAACAGGGGTTATCACTTTGTAGCCCTGGTCTGGAACTTGCTACAAGATCCAGGATAGCCTTGAACTCCCAGGGTTCAGACTGCCTTTTTATTACTGGGTTTAAAGGTGTGTGCCACCACGGCCACCAATAAGGTGCTCACCAGTAGTTAGGTATCTACTGCACTGAGAACACGCTATGAAGGGAATATAACATATTCGTAAGTAAAAGGCTAAGTTTGAGTTGTGAAAGAATTTTCATACAAAGGAAGCCAGAATGTAAGACGTTACCATGGCTCTTTTATGATGACTTATGTCATAGAAGTGATTAAGAAACCTACTTATTAATAAATTAAGATAAAATACTGCTATAATTCAATTCCTCAAGTTGTTGGAGAATTTATGAAACCATTTAAAAAGAATCCTGAGAGCACCCTCCAGGATTGTTAACTTTTATGTGAATTATTTGAAGTGACGCCAATTTTTACTTCATTTTTCCATCTACGTTTTTTTCTTCAAGAAAAAGAAAACCAGATTGTAAAACTATATGTAGCGATAAATGTTGTAAAAAATATATAGCTATCGAACACAGCCCATTCATCTCTATGCTTTTTTAAAAAAATAATATATATTCCTAAAGTATTTTAGTTATTATCATAAAGTTAGGATTTAGTAATTCCTAGTCTCAGAATTTTCCACATCATCTGCTTCCTTACTGCTTCATGAGAAGGACCTTTATGGACTCTGACAGCAATGTTATCCGCAAAGGACCTGAGGCTGAGGCTTTGAATCCCATCTTCCAAGTCACAGGGTAGGAGAATCCCGTAATGATGATATCTCTGCACATGTGAAATTCTACAATTATATATTGTATGTACTATACATTTGGCATTTGTATTGTCTTTCCAAAATCCCTTCAAGCCTGGTTGTCATGTTCTTTCGTTATTTCTAAAAAACTGTTTCTAAGAGAGAAAATTGATGCCAGTATTTGTTTGTCAGCTTGACTATGCTAGGAACTAAAAAGGACTTTTGTACATTAAAAAAAATTCCTCTTAATTACAGAAAGTAGTTATTATTCCATGCATTCAAATAAGGCGTTTGGTCAGTGGAGAAGGTGCGAGTCTTAGCAAGAAGACAATTACCAAAATTTCTCAACATCCTTCAGGTCTCAACTAGTCCACTTCACCATTTCTTACTCTGGTATGGTAGCCTTTCTCCTGCTAGCTCTCATGTGCTCAGAAGAGTCATGGATGAATTGTCTGGCACCCTTAGGGGAACAGTGGTTAAAAAAAAAAAAAGTAAAATAAACTGCGTTGACTGACGCTGTGATGCTAACTACACAGGACATTCACCTCGGAGCTTAAGAGCAGGGCATCTCTTTATTCTGATTTTATTTAATGTCTGAAGATTGATTTTTTTTTTATTTTTTACTTGATATTTCGGGAAGATGAGTGTGTCATCATCATCATTATTTCTCCTTGATACTAATAAAAAGAAAACTCTTTGGAACTACTCTTTTGTACCAATTAGATTCAGATTCTTT
This sequence comes from Rhabdomys pumilio, assembly GCA_030674055.1. NCBI lineage: Eukaryota > Metazoa > Chordata > Mammalia > Rodentia > Muridae > Rhabdomys > Rhabdomys pumilio. Next base: position 38,311,421 of record JANHMN010000014.1, read on the forward strand.
TCTTCCTATGCTGAAGAAAGTTCCTGATCCTATAACCTGTCACCTAAGATGGCTACCAAGTGCAGGCTGGATAAGCTAATTGGAACCAAAGAGCATAACAGGTTAAATGGCCCTCAGGTCACATTGCTATTCCAAAGTGTGGCTTTACCAGCTAACATTGGTAGCACTTAGATGTGCTATGAGTCCTAGTTGTCCTTGTATGTAAAGGGAAACAACTGCTTCTTGTAAGACAGCTAATGTCAGTAATGATTGAAATTGTATGTAAATTAAATATATATATAGACATATATATGTATGTGTGTGTATATACATATACATATACATATATATATATATATATATATATATATATATATATATATATGTATATTTTGCATGTGCTGTGAGGACCACCTTCTTATAACACAGAGCCATAGAATATTCAAGTATTTACTAAGTGAAGAACAATTAGACAAGTGGTGTATCAGCTACTTTCTGATCAAAGGTTCAGGGTTGTCTTGACAGACAGACAGACAGACAGACAGACAGACAGACACAGAGAGAGATTATAAGAACAACATCATGGTTTGCCTTCTGTCGGTTTCAGAATAACAATACACACTAGTAGCATGTATTGTTCCGAAGTACACGGTTCCGAAGGATTGAACTAGAAACAGATTTGGACTCTAGCATTTTCTGGCTGGCTGGCTCTTAAGAAACTACTTGTATGCTCTGGCCTTCAGTTTCATCACTGAGGCAAAATAATAGTTCCTGTGTGTCACAAAATTATAGTGGAGAATAAGTGGCCGAATCTATGTCAGTGTTTGGAAGGGCAGTGACATATACTAAGCCCTTGGTCCTGGTGCCTGCAAACAGCAGGATAAAGGATCACGGAAAACATTCAATGAGGAGTAGACTAAATTCCAAAACCGCATCCTTCAATATATTTTAGGGAAAATAACCACTTCGAATCTTCTGAACAATCGTAAAGACGAGACTAGAAATTTCAAATTACGTTATTTTGACTAGATAGGACCAGGAGAACCACAGACCAAAACACTTACAATTCAAGAAACTTAATCCTGTACTGGACAGAAATTCAACACAAAAACATGAAAAACAATCTAACCCATACTAGCAAATTATCTACATAATTAAAATTCATTCATAAAAGCAGGTTAACAGTTCCAAAATCATTAATCACCAGGATGGATCTATGAATAGAAAATGTTACATAATACACACGCATCTCTTAAGCACAGACCCCAGCACACATTCTTTAAGTTTTCAGGCTTACAGCTATAGACACCATTTCTTTGTCCAAACCCAAGTGATTCCCTCATGAAACAATACAGGCAGAACATGGTTTATTCTGATACTTCTGTGGTTTGGTTTGTTTTTTTTTGTTGTTGTTGTTGTTGTTCTTTTCCCACAAACAACAACAACAACCAGTGCTTACAAAATATGTCCAAGACAACATACTATGATGGTACCCCCAGGCTCCTCTACATGATGAGTAAGCCAAGGACTCATGTAAGAAACAAAGTCTATCTGAAAAAAAGAAACCAATTGCACTGGAGAAGCCTCTCTAATTCCAACACAGAAATGTAAATAAAGATTTACTAAGATCTTTGAAAGTCCTTTGAAAGAGAACATTGCATACTACTATGTTGGACTAAACCTTCCTTGTAAATTAAATTTAGCTTTAGAGACACAGAATCTCACATGTTAAGGGTTAATTATTTGATTCTACATTTATATGAGCATCTAGACTCCGCACTGAGCAGCTAAAAGTTTCTTCTTTCAAATACAATCATGCATAATTCAAATCTCCACAAGGATATCTCGATATAGTGCCATAAAAGCTGATGACAGTCCTACAGGCCTAAGATATGGACAGTCTCAGACATCACATAAGACTTCCAGCACCAGAGAATAGGAAGCGGGCACAGGGAATTTTAAAGTGTTTTCACTTAGAACATTACTCAATAACTGCTGGCATACGATGAAAATGAAAATTCATTAAACTGAAGGAGAAAGCGTGGGCTGCATCCTGATCAAGGATCTAAACCACTGCATTAGTGCACAAGAGCTAACGGGCTCTTAGTAAATCAAGTTTATGGACTGGAAAGAATAAATAGTCCTTCAAGAATTCTTACACACTTAAAAAGCTGAAATTTTGACAGGTACAGAACTTATTATTTATGTTTTGGCCATGGTTACCTGGGATATATGTCAATAGTTTCAGTCGGGTTTTTTGCTTCTTATCTAAAGACAGAGGAAAAGAAGTGAGGGGGGAAAATGTGCACAGAAGGGAGCCCATGGTGTTGGTTAAATTAAGACGGCCACGATGGGTACCCATGAGATGGTTCAGCAGGCAAAATGCTTGCTGTGAAGTTTGACAGTCTCAGGACCCACATGAAAATGGAAGAGAACAAACTTCACAACACACACACACACACACACACACACACACACACACACTAGATAGATAGATAGATAGATAGATAGATAGATAGATAGATAGATAAATAGATAGATAGATCGATCTAGATAACCACAATTGGAAATAGAACCTGATTTCCTCAAACAATTAAAATCGAGTTAACACATGTTCTAGCAATCCCACCAGTATTTATCCAAACAAATGAAATGTGTAGAGAAGAATCTTTTGCACAGTTATGTCTGCTGGAGCACTATTCAAAACAAACATAAGATGGAAACAACCTAAGGACGCATCAGAGATGACTCCATTGGTTGGGCGTGGTGATGCAGACTTGTAATTCCAGCAAGTCGGAGGCTGATCCTGGAGGGTGGAGCCTGGGCTCCACAACAAGACTCTATCTCAAAGACATCAAAACAAGGAAGCAGAGACAAGGACAATTACAAAATCCTGTCATTTGCAAACATCACAGATGGAACTGGGGGTAATATTAAGTAACAGAAACCAGGCAGAGAAGAAAAGCACCACATGCTCTCATCCCTATACAAGATCTCAAACTGTGGACCTCACTTCTGAGCACAAAGGAAACATGTTTGTATTATAGAATAGAATGGTGATTGGAGGTTGGAGACAGTGCAGAGGTGGGTAGCAGGAAGGTAGAGCAATGAGTACTAAGTCACAAAAAGATTGGAATTAGTTCTCTGTGCTGTGGCACCATAATCACAGGTTAGAATGTCGTCTGTGGGTTTCAAAAAGTTGAAAGATTTGGAATATTTTCATCACAGGGATGTGATTCTGAAAATATAAATAGGCTGAAGTTGTTTAGAATCACCATGTGCTATCCCAATATTGTGTGTAATTGTTATGCATTGCCAAAGCCTATCTGGGGTAGGTAGGTAGTCTGGTAGCCGAGGCTCATCTAGATCCTATCCAAATATAGAGCTGTGCTCCCTGTGTACGAAAGGTCACCGAAGGAGACCATTTGGACAGCATAGTTATTTCCTTCAGTCAAATCACAAGCTCTCAAGATCCAGAAAGATTTGCTTGTCCCATATGTGATCTACACCCTCATATGTGACAGTATGCACCTGATTGCAGAAAAGCTGAAAAGTGAACTCCTGGATCTATGGCTCCCCATTGTTCTTTCTCTACTCAAAGACATAATGCCCTTTCACTTGCCTCTATCAAGAGTGCTTTCCCCCCTTTAAAAAAAACAGCAACAAACAAGAAACAGGGTTTTAGGTAAAACAGACTTAAAAATCAGAAAACAAAAGTGAACTAGAGCTAAAAGCCACTATGAATAACCCTGTGGGGTTTTAAGAGGACCAGAAACAAAAGCTTGCTTCATCCTTTCTCAACTCTCCCAACCAATCACCACTTATTTCAACTTTGTATCTATTAATGATACCAAAGTATGTCAGAATCTCAGTGACTACAGAAATGATAGGTCATAAATGCTAATAATGACATATTAAGGAATGTATTGGCCTATTCAAATAAATTCTATGAACACTATATTTTGGGACAACCATACACACACACACACACACACACACACACACACACACACACACACACATATACATACACTGAGATACTGTGGTTGCTTGCCTAGGAATGGCCCCAATAGGTTCATGTGTTTGAATGCTAAGCCCATACAGAATGGCACTATATGAGGTATGGCCTTGTTGGAGGAAGTGTGTCACTGTGGGAATGGGCTTTGAGGTCTCATATGCTATGCCCAGTGTGACACATAGTCTCCTTCTTCTGCCTACTGATCAAGATGTAGAACTCTCCATTCCTTTCCAGCACCATCTCTGCCTGGGAACTACCATGCTTCCCACCATGGTGATAATGGACTAAGCCTCCAAAGTTTAGTTAATTAAACATTTAACCCAATTGAACGTTTCCCTTTGTAAAAGTTGCTGTGGTCATGATGTCACATCCCAGTAATCAAAATAACTAAGACAAACACTATTAGTAAAGGAACATGAAAGAAAGGGAGAACTGATAAGGGAATGCTTCAAAGCACACATGTAGGAAATAGCGATGGCCCAGTGTCAGTGGGTGCTAACCTACTGCTTTATCCAGGCCAGAGGAACAAAACGCAGAAACCACCAACTGAATGTTGGAAAGGGGCAGATATAAAATGCTGAACAGCCCAGCAGGATGAAAAAACAAACTTAAACAACAAACCACCTTTAGGTGACTCCCAAAGGAGAAGTCTTTCCTTCTCCTATCTTCCCGCCTTTGCTCCTTCTGCTGGACACATCAGAGACCCCGAGTACCCGTGTGCACATGAGCAAGAAGGATAGAGTGTGAGGTGTAGAAGGGTGAATGGATGTGGACAGGAAGAGAGAGGGCCTGGAAGCTGGAAAGGGAGCTCAGAGAATGCCCCATCCCCAGAATCTCATTTGAAAGAGATGGAGGAGAACAAAGACAGCATAAGAGCAAACTGAGAATCTGGATCCCTTGAAAGGCAATTCACTTTTAACTCCTCAGCAAACTTACTTTTTCAGCTGATGTCCCAATCCAAACCGCTCTTTTGTCGAAATCTGAAAGACATCAACCGTGGGCACTGAAAAGGGGAGGGAGAGGGACACAGTTAAATACTGACTTGAGACTCATGCACAGAAAAACTGAGTTGTTATCAGTGTGCATGTGCAGATGCACACACACTTACGAAGGAATGAATATTGTTCTTTGCAACATCGTTTAAGTCACATAAGTGTGAAATATAAGATCGTTAAAGGTTGCATACTAATGTAAATATCTTTCTATGTTGTATGCTACATAGGAATATGAAAAAAATCTCAAAATAAGCAATAGCTTTAGTAACCACACTTCGGAAAGTCTGGGTAACATTCTTAAATTGTGAGTCATGTTAATATTAAGACTATTTTTAAATAGCAGAAAATGAAGATAAAGGACAGACTTATTTTTCACTGTACATTTTCTTGATGTTCATATTTCACCACATATATGTATATATATGTATGTGCATATATATATATACATGTTTATACATATGCTTAAATAACTCTGAAAATTAGTGACTTACCTTAAATAGTAATTTAAAGAAATGAAAATAATTATTTGATTTTAAATATTTTAAAATTGAAATGTTAATTTGGTATTCAAGAGGAATGGGGAAAATGGTCAATAAAAGCTGTGAATAGGAAACAGCCATTGTATCCGCATGTGTAAGACTATGAGGGCAAACTGCTCAGGGAGGAGGAGACAGTGCTGGGGAAGAAGCTGTACGTGCACAGGAGCTCAGGAATCCAGCAAAGAGGCTGACGCAGGGCAGCCCATAGGGTGGAGACTCCAGAACACTAGTTGAACATCTACTCATAAAATGCTTTCGAAAAAAGGTGAAAAAAGCAAATTATCAATTAAGATGCAGAGTTAAGATGAGTACTCAGAACTGGCTACTCGGCAATATGAAGCCACAGTAAATGTTGGTCTGTATGTAAAGTGATGGCTCCATAACCTTGTCCTTGTGGATTTTAAGAAAGGAAAGAAGCAGTGAAGGGATCAGAGAAAGCTCGAATAAAAACATCTGACAGTGAAGAAAATGCAGAGCTACGGGGGCAGCTGAGAGGGAATTCGAGGTCAAGGGTTTTATCTAATTATTCAGAGTGAAAAAGAAATAATTTGTTGGTGAGAATCTTCTTGGAGGAAAAGAATGGAATAGGACAGAAAGGAAATAGAGTTGTCTGATTACGTAAAAGTGGCAGGAGACTCATGCACAAACACAGTGTGACACCACGTGGGTCCAGAATGTGACAGAACAGTAGGGATGGGATGCCACGTTCAGCCACAGACATTTCACAGTTCTTAGTCCACGCTGCCCTACTCAGGATGGACACACACACGCCATTCCCCACACACCCATGAGTTCAACCCTAAGATGCTCTAACCCTTCCATAAAACTGAAGTATACTGGGATCATCAGTCCAATCCCATGTTTCCCCAACAAGAAGTTACTGCATTAAAAGAAAAATCCTGAAAAATTTATGAAATTTTTTTCAAAGAATAGGGTAAAAAAAAAAAAAAAGTAGCTAGAGAGATGGCTCAACAGATAAATGAGCTTACTGCTCCAGCAGAGGACTCAGGTTCAGTTCCCAGCACCCACAATATGGCCATTAATGTCTCTAATTCCAGGTGCAGGAGAGCGGATGCTCTCTTCTGGCCTCGAGTTCACTAACCAGACACACACACACACACACCACGCACACACACACACACACACACACACACACACAGAGAGAGAGAAAGAGAGAGAGAGAGAGAGAGAGGGAGTGCACAGACAAATATGCAGGCAAAATGCATATGAAATAAGAATTAAATCTTTAAAAGAGAAGAAAAGGAATAGGTTGTGTTCTTCCCCAAGATTTCAAACATAAAATGTTCTCATGGGCAGAAATAAAAACTAACTAAGAAGAGAACAAAGAGAAACTCAAAGGAGACTGGCCTACTCTTAAGGTATAGCAAGGTCCAAAGACAGTGAAAGAATTAAAAACTCTTCAGGGGAGAAAGTGTATGAGAGACATAGAGAAGGGACATGGCAATATTTGGCAGTGATGCTTAACCAGCATATATTCTAGGTAATTCTAAAAACTAACAAACAAAATTTTAAGACTTAATCATTGCATAAAAGACTAGACAATAAGTGTCCATGCTTTATCAAAATGATTAATTTTTAAGGAAACTATAAACAACAAATATTGACTCACTCAGTAGCAATACAAACTAAATGACCTAAAAACTTGAGAGTACACCAAAACAGCTCATAAAATGCTACTTTAAAAATATTCCAAAGCTCAAGTGATAAAATGACTAATACTGTTAAAGTGAGTGTAATTAACCATAAGTAATTCCTTTTAATGAAATAATATAAACAAGTCAAGAAAGCAGCAGGGAGGGTACAGAGAACCAATGCTATCTTTAGTTTTCAGTAACTCTAAAAGCATTTTATGTAAAATTTTAACAATGCC
>JANHMN010000014.1:38319242-38330092 GCA_030674055.1 Rhabdomys pumilio
TTGGGAGATGGGAGATGGGAGATGGGAGATGGGAGATGGGAGATGGGAGATGGGAGATGGGAGGAGATGATGGGAGATGGGAGATGAGATGATGGGAGATGGGAGATGGGAGATGGGAGATGGGAGATGGGCGATGGGCGATGGGCGATGGGCGATGGGCGATGGGCGATGGGAGATGGAGATGGAGATGGAGATGGAGATGGAGATGGAGATGGAGATGGAGATGGAGATGGAGATGGAGATGGAGATGGAGATGGAGATGGAGAGAGATGGAGGGAGGGAGGAGGGAGGGAGGAAGGGAGGGAGGGAGGGAGGGAGAAAATATTCATGTGACACTCATCAAGGGAAGATGAGGGTAGGAATTAGAAGGGAGTGGATTTGATCAAAGCACATTGAATACATGTGGAAAATTCTGAAAAAAAATGTAATTATTGTCAACAGTATAAAATTGCCTTCTAAACAGAATTTAATACAAAAAGATTTTTTCCATCATTTTACCTGTTTGCAATAATCAAAATTGTAAGTTAGGACAAACACTGATTTTTGTTCTGGAAAGATCGGTTGTCTCCTTTCAGTCACAGTATCTCTGCGTCTACTCATATGTATGTATCATGGTTCATTTTCAATCAAATGCTCCCCAAGTTTTCAAAAAAAAAAAAGTAGTAACTACTGAAGGAATTTACTAGTAAGATAGATATGTAAGTAAAACTGAACAACCTACAATTTAACTACTATGTTAAGAGAAGTATGAGAAAGGTAGCCAAACTACAGGTAAATGGAGTATATAAGAAAGTTGAAGAAAATTTTACGATTATAAAACAAACAAGTCTAAGCTAACCTCCAGAGCCCTGCTGGTTGGCCCCAAATGCCCACCCTGTGAGAGAGGGTGTGAAAAGCTATCAGTCACAAATGCATCCCATACAAGGGGCAAAGAGCCACACATAGGCAGTAAGTTCTTAGAGACTGCCCATGAACGACCAGGTCAGCCTGGCAGAGTGTTTGCCCCCATGAGGCTGTTGGTTCCTCTCCTGCCCTACTCATGTTGAGTTGATGGCATAACATCATTGATGAGTAAAGATATATGAGGAGATTTCTGAGACCTTGTGAGAAAACTCCATTTAAATAAGACCACAGTATTGTAATCTCTGTTTCTCCATTCCATAGTTTGTTCCTGGGATGTGCTTTCATTCCCCTCCCAGGGCATGGCCTTTAAATCCTTCATCACCCTTATCACCACTCAGAATGATGGTTCCAAGATCGAGTTGTCCTTATGACTATATACAGCCCCAACTAATGTGACCTTGCCCTCTTGATTGTATACAACATAATGTCAAGTGAGCTTTGCTGACATGACCTTGCTTAACCCTCAGAATGTAAATTGTCTAATGCCCTGAATAAAGTAGGCTATTGTAGAAGACCACTTCCCCAGGTTCACAGTGCCAAACAGAGCAGCCACAGTCACAATCTTCTGGAGACCCAAAGCAAGGATGTAGGGCAAACACTTATTAAGACTTGCTCTCAGGAGACCCCAGTATACCCAATAAGCAAAATGATTGAAAGAAAACATCCCAGTGAGGTCACAAAATGAGGTGTCTGCCCTTTGGCACTGTCCTGTTGGTAGGATGTAAGCATGGATTACATCTCAGAGTTATGTAGGCCACTGTTCTCACGTGAGTTATATTCAAATTGTGGGGTTGTGGGGCACACATGTACAGAATGAGACTGTCTTAGTACAGTCTACTTAGGGTCTGTGAGCACATAGCCAGAACTGTGCAGGGCTTGAGAGATGATGTAAGGATGGGATACCAAGGCTGGTAAAGGGTGTCACAGCATCAGGATGTGGTGGCAAACAATCTGCAACCCAGCTCTCCAGCTGTCAAAACTTCAGGATATAAGTCACTAAGGCACTGTTTTCATTTCCAACACTTATTGGGAAAGAAAAAATAAAACCTTACACACACGCTAAGTTGTGAAGAGCATTTCAGCTCCTGCTGGACAAACTGAAGAATCACAGCTAAGAGGACTAATCTTGGACAACCATTGACTGATGATCCCAGTCAACACTCAAAATGATATGGACTAGATTTAAAAAAAATCAAAACAAAACCCAGATGGTCCACAGGACATATATACTATGGGGTTAGTAAAGAAGACAGACAAAATGAATATGTAGTGTGGTCATTCAGTCCAACATTGAGTTATAAACTAAATCAATGTGCACAGTGGATGACAGACTGGCAAAAAAGCCCAAGTCCTTGGCTATAAGAAATAAAAGAATGGCAGAAAGGATACATAATGTGAAAGACAATAAAGTTATATTTGATCAATATATGTGGTAGGATTATATGGACACACACTTCATCTTGTCTCATAAAGCTGGTGCTTCAGTGAAATTAAATAACTCAATTGCATTCCTAATTTAAATATTTTTTAAAAGATCAAACCAAAGAGCCCATTGTCTTTGAACCACTGTCAGGATAAAACTAAGCAGGCACACCTTGTATCAAGAAACATGGTCTTTGAACCGTGTCCATCATGGTAAAAGAAGCCCAAAGACCTAAACATGTCAAATGTGAGGCAGACTCTAGTCACCAACATTGGTGCAGGCCAGCTAATCCCTGGATCAACTGTTAGCCATTAAAGCACCATGATATGTTTTCAACTTAGTGAGACATTTAAGTCCTCCAGCTTCATATCCCACATGACTGAAAACCAATGGGGTGGAGAGCACTGCAGCCAACCCTAACTGAACCCAAAGAAAGTCCATGAGGAACAAAGTCTTGGGATGATTACAGCAGTAAGTAACTAGTTTAATATAAGCAGATGAAATTGGAGTATGGTGTGAGTGGTGTGTGTGTGTGTGTGTGTGTGTGTGTGTGTGTGTCTGTGTTTGTGTGTATCATCACTGGTCAGAACACATTTTAGCCTTCTGATGCGTTTGGGCAAAATTTGCTTATAGTAGAATACTTGCTTTTAATAACCATCAGTTGAATAGAACAGCACTCTCCCATAGGAATCCAAAGAGCAAGCATGCTTCCATGACCTCCGCTTGCTATGATTTTCTAAGTAAATTCTCTGGGAGTTATGGGAGGGATAAACAGGGAAATGAAATAACCAAGTTTAAGGTCAGTCCAACATATCTGTCCTGAGCCACAACTGTGCTCTAACCCTCTGAGGTTTCTTTTTGTCTGTTCAAGCCTCTTCAGTTCAGCATTATCTATGCAATTTCCTTAATTATATAGGTGATAAATCATCTTGCTTAGCACAGAGCCCACAGTTATTAAGATGCTTCACACGTTCAGAATTATCAAATAAGCATTCATGTTGCACAGGGCATAGTCTTTAAAACAGCAGAGAAATAAGACTAACCTGGGCCATTTAAATACTGTGTTAGAGAACAGTGGAGTCGGACAATGATAGGTTCTGTTCGGATCACTTCCCAGGCCACAGCAATCTCCTCCTGCACAACACATTCAAAGAGTAAGTCTGGCTTCTGTTAGAGCTCAAAATAAAAATAATAATAATACACAGAACTTAAACTTAGGTTAATGGAATATATACATTATAAAGGTCTACAAATTATTTCAAAAACTAGTATTTTGTGAAAAGAAGGCCAAAGCATTCATTCTTTTGCCTTTGTGTTTGACATTAAAAATGAGAACTTATATAATTAAGTGCTATAATTAAAACAGACATTTTATGATACATGGAAGAACAATGAGAAAGAAATATTATCTCAGCTTCATTGATCAGTCTTAATAAATCACTTTAACAGCAGCAGTATGTGATGGTGCTCTAAAATAATCCAAATTCCTTTCAATAAAGATAAATGTACATGAAATGTGCCAGTCATGTTAGAGAAACTGATACTTACATCCAGAAAGCTGACATCAATGTGCAGATCAATATCTACATCATCGATAGCTCCATATTCCCTGAAAGCAAAGATTAATATGAATGTTTTCACTTTCCTTAACAGTTTGTACGTGACTGGTTATTTTAATTAAAAGTTTTGTCACCAATTCTGAATGCTGACTTTTAAGATCAGAAACGACCTTGGATATGAGTAAACTAATTCAGTTTACTCCTATTGTCTTATTTTTGGCCTATTTATACTACAGAACACACCACACACACACACACACACACACACACACACACACACCACACACACCACACACACACCACACACACACACTTACATTCATAAATTCAAGAGTTGCTTGGGTCATGGAACCAAAGAGTCCCAGTTCCCTGAGTCCCAGTAGTCTCCCCTCTGCAACTACTCCAGTATCACCAACCACTCAGAGGAAACAGAACTGATCTTAACTGCAAGAAAGCAGTATCTGATCTAAGGAGGCCAGGGGGAGACACAATAAAATGATAATGGATTCTTCTTCTACCTCAAACATGGGTGTCTTGGAAACTGGCCAAGTGCTGTCACTCACACAGCATTGTATTAAGAGTACTGGTAGCCCTGAGTCTGACAAGGTGGCATGCAACTAAGTAGTGACAGGGTGACCCACATGGAGTCATTACAGCCAATCCAGTTTGGGATTGTCTTGTTCTCCTTCTTTGTGTTTTATGCATATGCTAATCCAGCACTCTGCCCGTGAACTGTATCCCTGGGTCATAGGAAAGCACTATAAAAAAACAACTTTTGTACAGCATAGTTTTTAATTTAAGGAAATAAAATTTTCCTTTGATTGGTTGGTGATACTGGAGCAATCACTTGGGGAAGACTACTGTGACTCGGGGAACTGGCAATATTTGGTACCATGAACCAAGCAACTCTTGAATTTATGTATGGAAGCGTGTGTGTGTGTGTGTGTGTGTGTGTGTGTGTATAAAAATAATAGTTTTAATATTCTTCAAATGCGTCTATATGTTTATATGTTCATACAATTATTCTGAAATTATGAAATAGGATAGATAATCAGGGATAAAATATGGAAATAACCAAAATGATAGAATTAATATACAATACCTAAATCTAGCTCATAACTGGTAGAAAATGTCCTCAGCATTTTGTATACATATGATGATTTAAATGTCCACGAAGCAAGGGCTGGAGCTACAGGTAAACCTGGAGACTGTTTACTAAGCATACATGAAACTACAACTAGTCCTGAAAGCCTGGACTATATGAGAAAGAAAGAGTAGGAAGGAGGGAGAAGGGAGAGAGTCCAGGCAGGGATAAAGAGGAGGATCCAGAAATATTACAGAGACTATTACTTACTATTTTCACCATAGTCTTATAAAGTAACAACACATTATAGCTCTGTGCCAACACCGGTACTAGAATAGCAGTATTCGTCAGTCATTTATACAAGCATTAAACTGGCCCAGTAGTCAATAACTACCACTTTACTTCACTTTATAATAAATACCAGTTTAAAGATCAATGGATGATACCATCAGGTCCTTGTGAAGTAAATGAATTAACATTAATATTAGTGAAGAAATTGATAAATAGGTAAGTGAAAAAGTTGTCAAGCGGAAAACTGCAAGGTTAGTGGGGTTACACTATATTACCTCTCACCTACACTTGGGCCAGTAACTCTTACTGGATGCAGTGGGCCACATGCACAAAGACATCAATGCAGGAGGGGCACTTGTTGAAATCAGTTCTAGTGGAAGAGGGACGGAATGAAGAAAGAGAATGGAAGTAACTAAAATTCATTAGATGAATATATGAAACTGTCAACTTAAAAAGTCAATGGAGTCTATCAACACATACGCAAATGGAAACGTGTGTACTATGTTAAACACAGAGCAGGCACTCAATACAACTGCTGTGTATTACATACACTAATAATGCAGATACAGTATATGACAATGGCCTGTTTACAGGCTTCTGAGTATAAAACTTATGAATAATCATAGGATTTAATTTACATAATTTGTATAGCTTAATAAACAAAAAATCCAAACAGGAGCCTTTGGTAATTTTTGTTTTCATTACCAAAGAGGTATAAAAGTAAATATAATAATTTAACCTCTTAACTTTTCTCCTTACAAATATGTTTTATCATGGAGTACATTTTTTTTTAATTTCTTAGGAAATACATTTTGGTTTTCATGCTAACACTTTGAGAACTACTGACACAAAAATGGACTTTTTAAAGCAACATCATAACAGGTGCTTCACAAAAAAAATGTTGCATATTTTATGTGAAATTACACACCAAACATGACAAAAATACAGATCAAATAAATAAATTTTCTTCATGCCTCTAAGTTCTGGGTAAAGAAAATTTTCTGTGGTGACCAAGAAAATAAGTATGTTATGAATGTTTGGGGAGAGCCATTCTTTTCTGAACACTTAATTTTGCTTCTTCTACTTCTTCTCTGCAACTACTTAGAACAAGCAAAATCCGTTTGTACTTTATTAGGTATTAGAAACAAATTCAATGGTCATAATTTCATGACGATGAGCACAGGCATGGTTCATTAATATCACAGATGCCAAGTTACACGTGTAAAAAGCCATTCAACGCAGTTACAAGTGTGTCAGGTTGAAGGAGATATCCCCCATAGTCTAGCACAGTGGTTCTCAACTTGGGGGTGGAACAACTGTTTAATGGGGGGGGGGAGGGTAACAGCACTGATATTTACAATATGATTAATAACAGAAAAGTACAGTTATGAAGTAGTAGCAAAACATTAATTGTATAATTGAGGGTCACCAAAACATGAGATGAGGAACTGTGTTAAAGGCCTAAGGGATTAGGAAGCTTCAGGACCATTGCTCTAGGGAATACATGGTCCCAACTTGGCTGTGCTGTTTGGGAAGGCTTAGGAGGTGTGACTTTGTGGGAAGAAGTACATCATTGGAGGTATTAGACTTCATTTAATGATATTTCAAATTCTCTGTCTCTTGTTTGTGGTTTGAGACGTGAGCTGTCAGCTTCTACAGCCAGCTCAATAGACGAAGATCTTTGCCACTGAGCCTAAGATGAGTTTGATACCTTGGATGCATGAGGTTGAAGGAAAGAAATCCACACCTCCAAGGTGACCCTTATACCTCCACAGACTGATGTCCATAGGCCAATGTCCTGTGGCACATACACACACAGAGACACAGAGACACAGAGACACAGAGACACAGAGACACAGAGACACAGAGACACAGAGACACAGACAGACACAGAGACACAGACACACACACACACACACACACACACACACACACACACACTGAAATGTATTAAATAATGAAAAATAGATATCCTACTTTTTGATAGCCTCATTTCTACTTTTCTTACATCATCTTAGCTTTCATGGTTTTTTGCAATGTTCAGTAAAGATTATGTCTGGAAGCTCTCTACCTCACCCTCACAGGGATGAAAGAATGTTTGAAAACAGTGTCCATTTTAAGATCATTTTATTTAGAAAGTTATATATCTTATAAAACACATACCTAGCCAGTATTCAGAAAGGTGATACTATTATATATTATATAGGTAAAATGTACAAAGTTAACTCAGCATCATCAGAGAATATTCATCTTGGGAGATAGGGTCTCACTACCTGGCCAGGTTGGTTTCAAACACATAGCTCTCCCGATTCAACTTCCTAAGGGTGAGGTTACAGGTGCACCTGAACAGATGTGTTGGCTATCTTATATTAACTTGACACACAAACTAGAGTTATCTAAAAGGAGGTAACCTCAATTGAGAAAATAATTTCATAAGACCCAGCCGTGGGGCAGTTTTGTAGTAATTAATGAGGTATGGCCCAGCCCATTGAGGGTGGTGCCATCCTTGGATTAGTGATCCTGGGTTCTACAAGAAAGGGCTGAGCAAACTAGCAGTAGCAATCCAGAAAGCTTCATGGCCTCTACAACAACCCCTGCCTTCTAGATCCTGCCCTGCTTGAGTTCCTGTCCTGACCCACTTAAATGATGAACAGTGATATTGCTGTGTAAGCCAAATAAACCCTTTCCTCCCCAACTTGTTTTATGATCATGGTGCTTAGTCATAGCAATAGAAACCCTCCCTAGGATACCAGACAATGCTATTTTTGCTTAAACCTCCCTCTAATCTTTATATATGGTACATAAAGATTTTTTTTGTTATTTCTCTTCTTTAGTATGATTAGCACACTCTGTGTTATTCTTCAAAATCATACCTTTAAATGGCTGTAATTAAAGTCTAGCAACTGTAAAACAAATAAAATACTTGGATGCATTTGATTCTTTTGCACCATAAATCCAGACAGAATGTTTCCTCGGAAAGAAATTTCCACATACCTGTGTTCTCATAGCAATAATTTCTGTGACTATGAAGTCAAATGCATGGAATGACTCATTTGAGACTCTCAACATCTAAAGGATTAGAACTACATGCAATCACAATGGCCAATCTATCAAGGTTACTACTTCCCTTTTCTTCTTTAGTGCCATGCCTCCTCTTCCTCTCCTCTTTACAATTCCATTAGTAGAATATCTGACTTTGTCTTAGCTTGAAGACTGTGGTCAAGAGTCAGGGAGGAAAGATACAGACATCCACAAAATCCTAATCCACAAAAGATTCTGTAAGCAGCTTAAATAATCCAATAGAAAAGACTGATCGGCAGGTGGCATGCTTAATTTTAAAACCACTCATTATGACAATTGAGATAATTATTATTCCATGTATGATTTCTTAAAGCTTTTTTAAAGTCAAAACAGCTTCTTCTCTATATATGATACTGATTTTTTTTAAAGGAAATGAGATGATGCAGGCATTCTGTGTTGCTGTGGCAGAATACTAGTGCACACCCTTAAGGAGGCAATTAGCAGAACTCTTGAGGCACATCTCTGAAAATGGGTACACTGTTGTGTGTTTGCATGCCATAATTCAGAGTTCACAAATGGCACTATGCATGTGCAATCATTTCTGTGCTGATGCCCTTTTCACATAATGCTAGTAATTTCATGTTTTCCACTAAGAGACTCTAAGCATGATTACAGTTTGTCCAGAGAGAATGACCTAGTTATCAAGACCTCTTCAGTGCCTGAACAACTTTCTGCAGGACTCAACAATAGAGGGAGAGGAAGGGAGGGACAAAGGAAGGGAGGGAGGGATGGAGGGAAGGAAAGGGGGAAGAAAAAGAAGGGAGGGAGGGGGAGGGGGAGGTAAGGAAGGAGGGAGGGAGGGAGGCAGGCAGGCTGGCTCATGGCAAGCCTTAGAGAGGAAGACAGAGAGCTCCATGTCTTCAGTATCAGTTTCTGCCTCTCCGTGCCTTCCTTGCATTTCTGCTCTGGCAGCCTTCAATGAGGAAATATAAAGTATAAGCAGAAATAAGCTCCCCCCAAGAAAAGAAATGCTCACAGGACATTCAAATATATACTAACATATATTTAATGTGTACACTATACTGAATATTAGAGTATGCTGGTTATCCTTTCTCTATGCTGGTTATCCAATTGGTTAATTATACTGTTATAATAGTTGTACAACTTGATTCAAATTATCTGTGAACTTGTTTATTATAAAAACATTTTAGATATCTGACTTTCACTTATTAACTACAAAAAAACTATGTGTTTTTATATACACAATTCTACCACAGGTTCTTGAGAAATGTTTACTGTTTAATTGTTTCTGCTTTCAACCAAGGGGCAGTGCAGTTTTGAGAAGATACTTAGGAAGAAATATACACCTTCCTGTGGCATCTGAAACTCCATAGCATGCATGTCTATCTCAGTGTATGTTTCTGCCCAGTGTTAGAGAGATGTTCGTGAATGGGCCAAGAAATATGCTCACTTAGCCATCGGAAAGAAAACCTGGCAAGATTAAAGATTTTTCTAAGACTGCTGTTCAATGCAGCTATAAACTCCTCTAAAATACTAGCTGAAAAGACTTTAGATGCAGATGAGAGAGAAACTTCTTTAACACAGTACTGCATTCATAAGATGAAAAGAACAGAAAGTTGCTCTAATTTTGTGGTCATCTTTACAAAAAAAACCCTTGGTTTTGCTTGAACAAAGTCCAGGCTTTGGGAGTGGAGGCAAGCATGCATGAACTGAGCTACTGAAGTTTACATCTCATTCTCATTTGTGTGCCTGGAAAGCATTTCTCCTTTGGTGTCTTTGCACTGTGAACACTCTCTCATTCTTTCCCAGATTTTCACTTAGAGATTGTTTAGTTTTATGCCCTCAATCCAGAGTGTGGAGAATCAACATGTGAAACAGGAATAAACCTGCAGGTCAAGATCTTCCTTCGCTGAATCACAGACGTCTATGTAGGTTAGGTTATGTGGTAAAGAAAACGCGTAAGACCTTAATGGCTCAATGCTAATGATTTAATACCTCACCCCACATGGCACTGGGGTAGTCATCAGCATCACTGAGGTACCAAGGGGGACAAAGTCCAGAAGACACAGAGAATCATTCTCCTGTGTATCTATACATAATTCATTGGTGAGAACTACTGTATGCCTATGCCAAGGACTAAAGGTATCAGGCAAAGACAATCTAGTCACGTGACAGGAAGGGAAGATGTTAAAGAAAAGGAAGCAGTTCCTACAAACAAGATACATATAAAGTTAGAGGAGCAGGAGAATGAAGTGGACATCCTGAGTTATGCCATGTTTTTTTTTTATTTCCTTTTCTGTATGTTTTTTTCCTTTGTTTTTTTTTTCTTTTCTTTTAGAAGATAACAGTATGTTGGTTATCAGTCTAGTGCTGTTCATTGGTTTCTCCAACTGTCAAATCCTTAGAATACTCTGGTTCTCCAATATCCAATAAGAATGGCTTATCACGGCAGCCTCTTGGTAAAAGAAGATTAAAATGTACAACCCCCAAGAACCTGGGAACATCCACAATGCATCAGGCAAAGAACCTGGGAGCATCCACAATGCAT
>JANHMN010000014.1:38347077-38374466 GCA_030674055.1 Rhabdomys pumilio
TATATATATATATATATATATATATATATATATATATATATATATATTTTAAAGTGAGGCTACCATGTAAGTCCATGAGAACATCTACATCAGGAAATCACATTTGACTTTGGGCTCGGTGTTAGAGAATCTCAAAATCAACAAGATTCTTCCTCTGTCTTTATGCCTCCTCTGCCAATGCTTCATGGTCCCATGCATGTACACATACTTCAAATCTCCAGAAGAACAACATGGTCAAAGGTGCTTAATAAATCTTTAAAAGGAAAGCATACCTGGATAGTCTTCTGAAACGTGTACGGAGTAGGATACACTGTAAAGACAGGGGAAAGAGAAAGGCTTAAGTTACTGTGGAAAGAGTCATGCTTTTACAAAAGAAAATCCAACCCCCTGTTGCCTGTCTATACAAATACAAGTATAAGCACACTGCCCACACAGACCAGAAGGCAGATTTAAAGGGGATACAGGAAACACACAGATGTGAATTTGAGTGTCAGTAGGTCTTCCCAATCCTTCCTGATACGGTCATTACTCTCCTGGTGTTCTCCTTCCCTCAGTATAAACAAGTCTTTTCATTTCAGCAGTACACAAAGGCTCCTCACAACGAGCAATTGTTTCTCGGTTCTGATTTCCCCAAGTCTTCTTTCCATACCAGAGAGCTAGTACTGCATTCAAGAATTTAAATCCTGCCGGGCAGTGGAGGTGCACGCCTTTAATCCCAGCACTTGGGAGTCAGAGGCAGGCAGATTTCTGAGTTCAAGGCCAGCCTGGTCTACCAAGTGAGTTCCAGGACAGCCAGGGCTACACAGAGAAACCCTGACTCGAAAAACCAAAAAAAAAAAAAAAAAAAGAATTTAAATCCTATGTGTATATTGCTGAGGATAGACCAAGACCTTGTACACACTAGACACTCTGCCACCCAGCTGTGCTCCCAAACTCAGCAACTCAGCGTCTGTTTTTAACATTGCTTCCCCAGAAGTGTTAAAAAAAAATAAACCAACATTTGACTTAAAATTAATGAGATGATAGATGCATGTAACTAAGTTATTTTTCTTTATTCAGTCTTTCACACCATTATAACAACAAAATGCTATTAGTTCTGAGGACTACAGAACAGCTTCAAAAAAAATAAAATATATGTCAATTTCCCAACTCCTTTCTCAGGAACCCTTATGCTTCTACAAATCTATTTCAGATGATAGACATTTAGATAACCTATTTTTTTTCATTTTTCTATGTCTATATGTAAGACTGCAAATCCTCTGAGATTAGAGCTCCACATTCATTTCCATCCATCCATGGTCAACTGTGTTAGTGCCTGATAACCAGGACTCATATGAACAGAATAGTAGGCATTTAAATGGCTTAGTGGAGTAGTACAGGAAAGATAGGTTACTGTTTATGAAGGACATGTTGCTGCTCAATTAGTAAGTCAAGAAGCCAATCGTGTTAATGTGAAATCATATTTAAGCAGAACAATCAAAGGAGATAACATGGGTGACTAATTCAGAGAAGCATAATATCAAGCAATGAACACAGCAGAAAGGAGCCTGGGTCAGATAAAGCTTCCTTTTTAACTTGGAAACAAATATGATTCACATACTGATGGAAGAAATGCACAAAAGTTCATGTATCTTCCACCCACTTATAAGATGCTGCTTACATCTTTTAACACATAGAAGAACACCCAAACCAAGAAATAGACATTAAAGTGTGTGTTGTTCTGTGTCATTCTGTCGTGCATGTGACACGTATGTACTACATAATCAGGACCCAGAACTATTCACTTATTTGTCCCACTTCATCTTACTGTTCCTAGCTCCATGCAGCCCCCAATCAGTTCTCCAGTAGTTATCCAATTCTGTCATCTCCAGGGTGATATGTATATGTCTTTGTATGAGTATATGCTTTCATGCACACAACTGTAAAGTAAGAATTACAATGATGTCTTTTAAAGCCAAAATTATTATCTAAAGAATATTACTCAAGCATCGATGTTTAAGATTGAAACAAGTAAAACGCAAATTATCACCTTATTGTAGTAGTAAAACGAGAGCAAGGCTTAGTGGGATGTACAGAGACGAAATGAGAAGACGAGAACAAATGGTGGATGGCGAGTCCCAGCCAAAACCCCAGCGTCTGAAATCACAGCCCTGAGTCAAATGCCAAGGAGGTAAAATATCCATGTCACTGGCACCTCAACCTTGGTAGGGGAAATAAACACCATGACCCAGTGTGAGCTCACTCTTGGTTCACTTGCTAACGCAGTGGGAATCTACTACAGAGCAATAAAATTCTTGTTGATCAGTCTACCCCTTCTGATGGGGTAGTTCTATAACCCAGGCACCTAGACAAAGATTATACCCAATTCCAAGTTGAATCAATTTCCACCACCCTATGGTGTCAACCAAATTATTTGACCTCATTTTCACTCAAATCAATGACTAAATGTCAAATAAAACTTTAATCCATTCCTCTGTCATTGTCCAGTCTGGAATCTGCTATAAACAAGCAAAAGCCATGTTGTTATTTGGAGACTTATTAGCTAGGTAACATATAAAGTCATTTATACAAAATCAACTTCTGTCTCAGTCCAGAAAGATTGGAAATTCCATGTCAATGTCCTCCAAGTCTTCTGTGATGGTTTGGTGGAAGTTCATACTATGTCACCAGTCATTCAGCAACAGTGGCTCAGGAATCTTAGCCCAGATCCAGTTCTTTCTGTCTGTCTTACTTTGTTTTGTGGAGACATGGTATCAGGGAACTCAAGTTAGCCTCAAGATCAGTATGTAACCCAGGAAGACTTTGATACTGACCCTTGAACTTGATCCCATTTCCAGAATGCTAGGATTAAGTGTGCATCACCACTCTGAGCCTCACCACTCTGAGCCTCAAGCACTAAAATTAACATGAGTATTACATGAATGAATGTTCTCTGGAAAATTCCATTTGATTTATGAAAAAAAAGAATAGATTACATTTATCAGAAACAAAAGCTAACACTGACAATTTTACTTTAGGGTGCTCATGGCCTCGTAATAATAGCGGGACAGTCCCATGTTCATGACCATGCCTAATGTTTCAGAAATCAAACAGAAAACAAAAGCCTTGGAGAATGATTCATCAGCTCTCTGACCTAAAACTTGATTTTTGGGTGAATACCAGGAAGAAAATCTCCAGGCCTGTAAAATCTTAATCAGTTTCACTCTGTAGCTTGCAGAATTCTAAGGGAAACAATCCAGTATGAGCAGACTTGGATGATTAAGCTCAAGGCTCCAATGGGTAGGGCCAAATGGGAGTCAGGTAGGGGTAGGAGTGCGGGTAAGGCGGAGAGCAAAACTTAAGTAGCTTTCAGAGTAGGGCTGAAATGTGCTGTCCATAATGAATGCTCTACACCTTGCAAGTGGTAATACTGGCAAACTCAAAATAAAAACGACAGGAGAAAATCTTGAAGCAAGCACTGGATTCAGGGGGGGAAATGGCCTCATAGTCCTAGACAATGCTGTGTTGTGAATGAAGGTTTGTCAGAGAACTTCAGGTCAGTTGACATGTTGTTCGGTATAATCTATATATGGACCACAGCTTGAGGTCCCACAGGTCAGAAGTGTAAGCTGGAATCTATAATTTTTTTTCTACTACTTCTGTAACTCCTCTGATAGTATTTGGCTCGAGGAAAAATTTCGCTCTGCAGCCAAGACTGAAGGCCACCAGAAAGGAGCCATCCAATGTTCTGCAAACACCTAACCTTACACTTGAGTTTTACTCCTATTACTGGAGCCATTCCCAGGGTCATTCCTGTATCTAAATTGATCATTTGCACCTTCTATCGTTTTTCTCCTGAATCATCTAACGGAAAGGCAAAAGACACAGACTTACTCCTCATTCCCACATTTTCAGTTTCAAGAAAACTATTTAAAAATAGTAGGCAGGTTTGGCAGTGATATTTAAAGCAAGGCAGGAATACAAGGAAAGACACTGCCTCAAGATAACAATGATAGTAATATTTAAAGTAAAAACTTAAAAGAATAGTATGATGGTTTGGATGAGCAGTATTGAAGTTGTGTATGAATCCTTAGTATCCAAGTCACGGCACTTTGGGAAGGTTTGGGAGGTGTGTCCTTGCTAGAGGAAATTATGCCACTAGAGGTGAACTTTGTGACCCTCTGTGCTAGCAGTTTAAGATGTGAGCTGTCAGCTTGCTGCGACAGCCACCATGACTGCTACTTGCTTTTGTGTCTCCTTGCCTTGATGAACTCTTAGCCTTCAGGTACTGTAAGCCAGATGAAATCTTCCTTTTGTAAGCTGCTTTGGGCGCAGTGTTTTATTGTAGCATGGGAAAGGTAGCTAATACACAAGGTAAAGAAAGACAGGGTCTTAATACAGAAGCGAAAACCCAGACTGAAAATAAAGGAATCTTAGACTCAGAAGACCTGTCACAGGTGCAGAATGTGTTACCTGTATTTTATAAGAGACCCCCAAGCACTATGGCCATCTGCAAAGCAAAACTCCTGGGTCCTGAGCTCTTTTCTCTTTCTCCACAAGACCCAAGGTTTAACAGAACAAGCAAAATACAGCATTATCCTGTGTGCTGCCTCTTTTGCCCCCTCTCGATATCTAAAGCATGTTTCCTAATAACAGAGAGAGCCTTGAAAGCTCTCAGCTTTCGTAGTTACATCAGATTTCTAGAATTCACACAAGGAAAAGCAAAACGCAGAAATCAATGCTTCTTTGCTCACCTAGACATGAACTCTGAAGACACTAACAGAAACCGTTCTTGCTGCTGCTATGCAGCCTGAGGCTTCTGCCTCCTTGGTGCTGCCGAGGAAAATGGACCTATCCTTAAATTCCACCCCAGGCTCACCCCAAGTGCTTTAGGGACTATTCAGAGGACAGCTTACTTGTTTTATCCCATTCAAGACCCAGAACACTCACCATTTCGATCATGTTTCATTTCCCAACAAATCAATCGCCAATGATGTAGGTCAGCAGGACAGTGCCCGCCCCCCATTCTTCAACAGTCACTAGCTGTGATCACTGCGTAACGTAAGGATTAGAAAATTCTAGTGCACTTTCCCACTTCACTGGTACCCTGACATCACCCACATCAATATGATGTCATGACGGTGTGAAGCAACATAGAGACCCAAGGTCTTATTCACCTCACCCTCCTCTCCAGACCCTGGATCTGAAATGCATCTCTTGTACAAAGTCAAACCTTCATGTTCTGCTCTTTGGCTCTGACCTCTCCAATCTTTAGACAATGTTTTTACTGCTTCGGTTTTCCTGGGCTCCCCCCAGGCTTCAGTCCATCCTCTGCCTGGCTCTAGATAAACGCTCTCAATGGCACCTTTCGCTCCTGTGCTGTGAAGCTCCAACCTTGCCCCAAAAGCTCCAAATGCTAGATTGAGCTGTGCTTGGCACTGTCCTCTTGATCCCAGAAAGCTGCCAAAAGTGCAGTGTGTGAGCACACACGAACACAAGACCCTCAACATCAGCTAGTAAAGGCTTTGCCCAGTGATCCTAGACCCTACATCTCATAGACTCCTCAGGTTTCTCTTTTCTTTTCTAAATCCTGACAAATTTCTAAAACCTGTAACATTATGCCCTTTGGCCGTCAAATCATTTTATTTCATATTAAGGCAAAGGAGACTGCCATTTGGCTACTCCCTCAGGCATTTCAACTATTTCTCCCACTAGCGACCCACATACAGACTTATGGTACCTGCATCCACATAGAAGGAGACAAACACCTCTCAGTTTGGCCCAGCCTAACCTACTAATATGCTAGAAAGATCCCATAAACCCACAGTCCATTTGGGATTTTTGTTTTGTCTCATAATTCTATAATTTATAATATCAATGTCATTATAGAAGTGGGTAAAAATCTAACCACAAAGACACTAAGAAAAACACTACTTAGAACAAACAAATGAGGGCTGAAGAGAGAGATAACTAAGGAGGTAAAGGCACTGGCCACCAAACAATACAGACTTGACAACCTGAGTTTTATCCCTAGAACCAACATGGAAGAGGAAGGAGAGAAGGTGTTATGAGTATGAATTCTATACTCATGCTGTGGTACACATACTCACATGCACACTAATGATGAAATTTTAAAGTATTGTATTATATACAAATCATTAAAGCCCTAGGCCAACTTAAAAGGCAGTGGGATAAAAGACTTTGTTTTCAAGGCAAGGTTTTACATAGCCCAGGCCTTGAACTCCATGTATACCAAAGGATGGCCTTGAACTTGTGATCTCACTTCCAACTCTGTGTACTAAGATGGCATATATGTGCCCACGTTCAGTTTTATGTGGTGCTAAGGACTGAACTCGGGCTTGGCACATGCCAGGCAAGCATTCTGCCAGCTGAGTTACATCCTCACACTAAGAATGTGGAATCCCAGTACATGGGAGGTAGAGACAAGATCTGAGGTTCAAATCATCCTCAGCAAAAGGAGAAAGTAGTCATTTTTAAAACAACAGGTATTTCCAATGCAGTAAGGGAAACATGTTTGGTATGATGAGACATCTTTCCGTAACAAATATACATGTACTACAAATACATACTTACAGAAATACTGCTTGAGAAGAGTGGCTTCCCTTCCATCCCTAGGATTCTGAATGAAAGAGTCTTCCTGCATATACGAATGATTTCAGTCAGTCCAACTACACTGTCCTGTGAGACAAGGCACTAGAGCTGTTCACACACTTCATTTACACCACCGTCATGCTGGGTGACAGGGAGTGCTCCACGGTAGTGGTGGCAGCAGGGACATCACTGCTTCCTCTTCTCCCCCAGAAGAAAAGCAGGATCCTTGACTTCATCAGAGGCAGTTTTCACAGCAAATATTAATTGTGCTGGAAGTCTCCATACCCAACTGAGGAGAGGCTTTAATCAGGTTCCTGAACGAAGGGCTCTTTCCTGCCTCCAACATCCTGGTAATTCGATTCTATCCATCTTGGTATCCTCGTAATTCTATCCTTTCTGTTCTGCCTCACAGAATAACATTCCAATTTGTATCATTACTAAGATGTCTCTCTGTCTGTCTCTGTCTGTCTGTCTGTCTGTCTGTCTGTCTGTCTCTCTCTCTCTCTCTCACACACACACACACACACACACACACAAACACACAGGTTGTACAGATCTAAGTTCCGAGCTGACACTGCCACAATGAGCTGTGCTGTGGGATCATCAGTAAGTACCCTTCTGCTTCAATGTTATGAAGAACACATGAGACAATACACTTTTTAAAAAGGGATAAGACAAGACACACAAATTACTCAGGAAGTATTATTGATACTCCTACAAAGCATTATTTGCCTGGTGTATATATCATGCACCTTCAGGTCTCAATCCCAGGCCAAGTTCCTCACAAACTTCCCTAACCACCAAGACAGAAGAGTAGATTCCTTCCTGTAGGCAACGCTTGACCTGGACACTGAATCTCCTCCAGGCCTCAGGGGAAGAACAACTATTTTGATTCTCTAATTCTCAGGGCCAAGACATTGTGGCATACCACCCAAAACATAATTTTGTAGATAGAAGTATACACAGATCATATTTTTCACAATTCCTGAACATAATACCATAGCAATTCCTTACCTAAGGGAGTATTTAAATTTTCATGAAAATTTTGCCTCCAACCTCACAATGTGCATATACGCACAATCACCACAACCACGGTGAGTTTGAGACTTCTTTATCACGTGCCTTCTCGAGCCTCTTGTGATGTGAAAAAGTAGACTGGTCTTTGGATGTCACCATCATGCAATCTCTGAGACTCACATTTTCAAGTCTACAAAATGATGGTGGCAGGTGCCTTGCCACGCTCCCTAGGGTATGAGCCAAAATCCAGTGGAACACTAGACAGAAGGACTTATAAATAAATAAGTAAAAAATGAAAGCACTAGCTATTTTCTATACAGTTTCTATAGCAATTCAACATTAATTAGCAAATTACATGTCAGGAGTGTATTACACATTAAAGTTTTTAAGTAAGCTACTACCATTTTGAAAAAGTAGTGAAAGAAATATCATTTCTCCTAAACAGAAGTGGGCTGGTGAAAAACCGCCAGTGTCAGATGAAAAAACGTTTGACTGGGAAGTGTTTAAATATCATATATTCCATGGAAGGACTAATCCCACTAAGTTAAACCCACTAGTGGCAATACAGAACAAAATGGCTCCCTGGCCCCTGAGCAAAGGCCTGCCCAGCCTTTCCTCAGCATCGAAACTACTGGACACATTTTTAATGTAAGAAACATATCCTTGAGCTAATTATATAAACGATCCACCCCTGCAAAAGACTGAAGATCCTGACCAAACATTAAGATAGTCAATCATAGATATTCCAATTTTCAGAACATTTTGATAATTTTTAAACCTATTATACTTAGAAGAGACAAAGCAACATGACCTACATCAAGAAATGCTTTTCCGGTTTGTGTTTAAAGTGAGAACCCAGTTGGCAGCTTCTATTCCTCACTTCCGGACCACAGGTTAACACTTAGACTTTTAAGAGAGTATCCTCTGGGCAGGGCTGAATTTGAAAGCCCCTAAGAAGGTGGGAGCTACTGTAATTAACATCATTGCTTTGAGGAGTGCAGTCTGTTTCATTCCTTTATTACATCTGCAGTCACATATAAGAGTCAACAGAATATGTGAATGGAGATAAAAAAGGAAGCAGATGCAAATTCATCAAGAGATAAATGCCAGCCAGGTATAGTAGCAAACACCATTAGTCCCAGCACTCAGGAGACAGAGGATGGTGTATCTCCATGAGTTCGAGACCAGCCTGGTGGCCTGTGAGATCTGGAACAGTCGAAGCTTGAGACCTTGTCTCAAAACAAACAAAACAGAAAGACAGACAGACAGACAGACATATCCCAGGGCTGAGGTATAGTTAAGAAGTAGAGTGTCTGCCTGGGTGCTGAAGGCTCTAGGTTCAGCTCCTATATCAAAATAAAAAGGAGAATCAGTACTGTTCACACAAGATGTGAACACCAGGTAGAATATGCCATCACCCAACACTTAACATTTGTAATAAACTAGTTACATAATTATTTCCATATT
The DNA here is from genome assembly GCA_030674055.1 of Rhabdomys pumilio. Lineage (NCBI taxonomy): Eukaryota > Metazoa > Chordata > Mammalia > Rodentia > Muridae > Rhabdomys > Rhabdomys pumilio. Next base: position 38,356,153 of record JANHMN010000014.1, read on the forward strand.
TTGCCCTCAAAAAGTAACCTCTAGGCTTTTCTCTTCTGTAGAGTGTGCAACCAAAATGAATTTAATATTCAAGTGATGAATATTCACTCAAGATTTACAGGCTTTTACCCTCAGTGTTTTATATTAGAACCTCCAAGTGGTCATAAAAGCACAAAATCTGCTGCATACACAACATACTGAGACTTAAAGACTGAATAGAAGAGAGTAATTCTATCCCTGAAGTCAAGCTTTTGCATGGCAGAAGAAATACTGTGAACGCTCAAGAGAGACAAACACCAGGGGTAGGAATATACCATCTGAGCAAATCCCTCAAAGAATTACAGCACAGAGAGTAAGTTCCTGACAAGTTCATGTCTTATAGAGTATCAAACAGTTCTCAGCAGCACCTGCAGGCCCTAACAGCACTCTGCCTACCGTCTCAGACTCATCTCGAATCACTGCTTTGTATTTTCTGGATCACCTAGGCAGAACAAAGCAAACCACAGAGATCCAGTGCTGGGAAGATGGCTTAGCAGTTAACAGCAAGTACTGCTCTTGCACTTGACCTAGGTTTGGATCCCAGCCTATAATCTTCTGTGACTCCAGTTCAGGAAGCTCCAATGATGTCTTTGTCCTCTAAAGGCACCAGGCATGCATGCCATCGACACACATATGTGCAGACAAAACATTTATATACATAAACATTAAAAAAATTCTTTTTCAAGTGGTTTTTACTTTTTATGTATTATTACTGAACGTATATAATGAGTGAGTGAGGTTTCCCAAGGCAGGGGAATGAAAGCAAAGGATCAACTGTGGCAAGTCAGTTCTCTCTTCCCAATTTTATGTGGGTTCCAGTAATCAGATACAGGCCTCGGGCTGCCAGTCACACTTTCCAAGCAAGAGCTCTGCTGCTGAGCTATCTGAGTTGGGTTGTGCTGGTTTGGGAGTTTGTTGGTTTCTTCCGAGGCGAGACCCCGTTCCTGAGCATGCCATGTCCCTATCTGGAATTCTCTGGATGTTTGGCCTCCTTGACTTTACTTTTGCCTCTGAGATCTTGGCTCAAATCTGCTGCTTGGAAAAAGGCTTTCTTATCTCTCCCCAGGCCCGTGGCTCTCAGTCAGAGCAGTCACCGTTTGAAATGACTTTGCAAGACTCAAAAGACTCACTTGCAAGACTCACTCCCACCTGCTTCTCCCATAGGTCTCTGGATGCAGAAGGCCCTGTTTTCTTCCTGGTGATTAATACTATTGTTTTGTCTTTAAACAGCCAAGATTTTGTCTTTAAGATTTTTACAATGTCTTAGTTCCGCGCAAAAGTCAACAGTATATTTAAGTATAGTGTCGTGAACTTACCACAGAAAGCACTATATTTGTACAAGCAATGTTTATTTATAACCTACAAATCCTTTCACCGTTCAATGCTAAATAAACTCACTCAAAGTGACTTTATAAATAATAGCAATCATGCAAAACATTGAAGAGCACACCATACATAAAAACAAAGGATAGGCTTTATTTAGCTTATGGTGAGCTTGAACTGTGCTCTGCGTCGGAGAGTTAGACCTCCTGCTACTTATTTGGTTAGGGAGATACCATCTACTGCTGAGTGCTGTCTGGAGGGTTACACAGAGGAAGGCTGCTTGTGTGATGAGACTCAATCAGTAAAAATGACTTCTCTACTCCCTGTCCCCTGCCTCACATCAAAGACTGAGTAGAAAGAAAATTCCACAGCCACAGATAATACTAGGTCTCCTCAAAATACCTCCCCACCTTCCCTTAAAGGCTGTATGAAAAAAAAAAAATCCCCTCATGAGGTAAGAGAAGAAAGCTCAGAGAACAAGCCAATCAGCAACAGATACTAAGGGCTGAAGATGCAGCTGAGGCAAGAAGGCCCCAGGTTTGTTCCCCAGCAGATGCTATGTCTAGATGTGATAGTACACTCTTGAGGTAGGGTCAGAAGGGTCACAAGCTAAAGGTCATGCTGTACTGCATGGTGCTTTGAAGCCAGTCTGGGGTATATAATTCTCTACCTAAAACAAACAGACAAACAAACAACAAAAAAGTGAGATGGGCCAGCAGATAAAAGTGTTTTCTGTTCAACCCTGACAACTTCAGTTCAATCACCTGAACCTAAGTAAAAATAGGAGAGACCAACACACAAAGTGTCCTAGGTAAACACACACACACACACACACACACACACACACACACACACACGCTTTAAATTCAAAACATAAAACAAAAGCATATTAAATCTCTTTCCTATGACAGAGTTATCAAAGGCTTTTGTTCCATGCTTCATGGTGGCTCGTACAGAGTACAGCTTGGATATTTAGAAAATGATTATGCAAGAAATAACTCACTCATTCGTCCTGCATGGGAATGAGGAAGTTCTGTTTCTTCTAGTGGACTTAGGACACCCACATGCAAGCTGATCCTTAGACACATTGGATACATGCATGAGTGTACACAAACAGACACACACACACACACACACACACACACACAGAGAGAGAGAGAGAGAGAGAGAGAGAGAGAGAGAGAGAGAGAGAGAGAGAGAGAGGTTCACAGACAGAGAAGGATCCCTCATCAAATCTCACTCTAAACTTTTAACTCACGAACCATGGCTTTCTTTTCATTGTGTTAAGCCAGCAGGAAATATTTTTGTTTGCCAAACTGAAACCATCTGAATTTTACAGACTTGTTAAACGAGGATATCCTAATTTGCATTTAATACTAACTTTAATCTATACTTTCATGCTATGCCTAATGCCTAGTGACTCTGACATATAGAATATAGTAGTGACTTGGAGTTTTAAGTGATACAGTTCTGAACGTTTACAGAATTTATGACCTAAGAATAACTTTTTAAAAATGTAAGTAGATAGGTTACAGAAAAAAAACTGTGGGGCCACAAACGTCTGTCTCTCAAAGTCGGTCTTCCAGCCTTCTGTATGTGTTGAGTTGGGTTCAGAAAGCCACAGACTCCCAACCCTTCTCTCACTTCCTTTTGGAATGCAGTCTTTGGGGAAGACAGCAAGCCAACAGGGCGTGCCCCAGATTTCAGTCTCCAGATCAGTTATGAGTACCTTACTAAAATCAAGGAAGGTTCTCTGCTCTTTAAGCTTTTTGAAAAACGTTATATTCTCACAAGATTAAAGCAGAAAGCACAATTACACTGATGTATTCTGATCACGAAGTTAACTGATGAGCATTCGATCAATGAAGACAGTTCCTTGTTAAATCAGTGACTATGCAATGCCTCCAAGCCATAAACAACTAAGTCAGGCTGCTGTTTGGTTCTAGGAAAGGCAAGTTCTGACAATACTCTGACTCTGGCAACAGTCTGCATGTGCATCTCAGTGGAACACTGGCATGTAGGTTTCTCGCAATAGAAGCAGAAAATACACTGTTGATCTCAGAGCCAAGGAAACAAGGATGACATGGGACAGAATGAGCTGGTGAGGGACATCTAATTGTAGATATCCCTTTGGATACTGCTGTTGTTTGAATACTGTTTTATAAAGCATAGCTGAGAGAACCTATATTCCTTCTTTTAAGCTATTTCTAAGTTCTGCAGACATAGCTTTTACACATTACTGTGAAACATTTTGAAAAAACACTTGATTCTCCATGATCTCTGGAGGAGTTCATAAGCTCCTTGTGACCGTCTTTGCTTCTTGTGCAACATGGTGAATTTCATTGGCTCAATAGGAATGAGCCTTCCCATCCTATAAGGATAAGTTGACTTTATAACTACGATTTTCCTTATAGGACTTGAAGATAATTTTCAATTAATTGGGAATTACAAGTAATTATTAGGAAGAAATGGCCAAATCTCTTAACGTCATTCTTTTATACTCTCCCAAGAAAACTGGCCTGAAAACTCCTACAGGTTTCCAGTCTAAAGAGGAAGGGAACAAGTCAAGAAACCTCGGAAAATGTGTGAGCTCTCATAAGATGAATCATGTAGATACTCAAGGTGAAATGTGGTTAAGAGAAATTCTTACTTTTATTTTCTTACCTCAAAGATGTGAATAATAGCCCCATGCCAGAATTAAGGAGGCTGAGTCAGGAAGACCATGAGTTCAGGGCTAGCCTGGGCTAAAGAGTAAAGTGAGATGCTATCTTCAGAAAGACAGAAAGAAAAAGCCAACCCAAAGCTTCCTTTAAGAATGTGAAAATTAATTTTATTCTGTTGTTCCACAATTGAAGACATACATATTCCAGGCCTTGGTTCTCATATTTACTGATTCACTTCTGTTAGGGTTGGTTGGTTGGTTGGTTGGTTGGTTGGTTGGTTGGTTGGTTGGGTTTGTTATCTGGGATATGGTCAAAGTAGACTTCCAAGCCTAGATGTAGACCAGACTAGCTTTAAGCTCATTAAGACCTGCCTGCTTCTATGCTGGCATTTTGGTTAGTTTTTGTTGTTGTTGTTGTTGTTGTTGTTGTTGCTGTTGACACCTGATTTTTAGATGTTTGACAGAATAGCCTTACTCTATAGCCTAGGTTGGCACTGAGCTCAGCCTCCAAAGTGCTGGTAGCATAGGTGTACATACCACCCCTCCCTGTCTAAAAAATTACTGATTATCACAGAAGAAACAGTCTAAGAAAAAAAATAATTTGAAAAAATGACAAAATCTCTATTTTCCAAGTGAAAACTGGCTATGAGCTGTAACAAATTGGTAAGAATATGAATGATTTCTTGGCACTATAAATGCCTTTGTGTGCTAGAAAATACACACCTCAGTAATTGTCTGAAGCTATGGTTCTCATATGAACCATGTAAGCAGCATCTATAAGCACAGTTCTAGAATCCAAAAGTAAGTATCTCCTTATTTCAAACTAACTTGGGTTCTAAACTGATTAGATCAACTATATAAACACAAAAGACAACTATTTAAAGTACTTTGGTTCTTTTTTAAACCTTTTCTTACATCTGTGTGTGTGTGTGTGTATGTGTGTGTGTGTGTGTGTTTGTCTGTTCTTCTGTCTGTCTGTCTGTCTGCCTGCCTGCCTGCCTGCCTGCCTGCCTGCCTGCCTGTCTGTCTGCCTGCCTGCCTGTCTGTCTGTCTGTGTGTATTCACATGTGCATGGTAAGTGTACAGATGTAGAAATCTGAGTACAATTTGTGGGAGTTGATTTTCTCCTTCTACCGTGTAGGTTTCTACCTACACAGTATTCTACCAGGGATTGAACACAGATCTTCAACTTTAGAGCAATCATCTTTCCTGGCTGAATCATCTCTCTGGCTCACTTCTATGTTTGGAAAAGTATAAATTATTAAAATGCTCACAGGGTTGCTTAAGTAATAGTATATCCACTACAAAAATGCTAGAACCAACACAGCTATGTGAAACTACTCTGAATCAGGTTATAACCCCATTCCTGTTGAAAATAATACATAAAGAAATGTCCTGTTATACACAGAGGGTGTATGGCCAAAGCTATCAGTATGGGAGATACCACTCTACATATATGTATACTGCAGTGGAGACTAGGAAAAACCTTTGGAGGATTGGATGGTAACTAATTGGTTATTGCTTTTTTGGTTTTTTGTTTGTTTATTGATCATTTAAAAAAAACTTTATTAATAGTTATTAAATATATTCATAGGGGGAAACAATAAATCTAATGCAAAAAAATTACATTCCACAGTTCCCATGAGAGTGTATACCCTAATAAACTCTTAGAACCTTTATCTCATCCTTCAGGTACTAAATTACATTCCCTCTCTTAGGCATTCAGAGCTTCTACTCCACTGACCAAACTGACCTGCTCAGTGCTAATCTGTCTCAATACACCTTTCCTCATCTCAAACATTCCTGAAATGCTCCATTGACTGGCTTAACTGTTTTTAAGATTTTTATTTTGTGGGGCATGTGTGTGTATGCGTGTGTATGTGTGTGTGTGTATGCATGTGTGTGTGTGTATGCATGTGTGTGTGTGTATGCATGTGTGTGTATGTGTGTGTGTGTGTGTATGCGTGTGTGTGTGTGTGTGTGTGTGTGTGTGTTTGTGTGTGTATGTGTGTGTGATGTGTGTACAGGTACGCAGGGTAGCCAAGAGAGTCATCGATGGGCCACCTGACGTGATGCTAGAAACTGAACTCAGGTAATATGGAAGAGTAGTGTGTGTACACTCTAAACCACAGAACCATCTTCCCAGCCTCAGAGACTATTACTCACATTAAAGCTTATTTCCCTGATGAGATCTCATTGCTCTGGGTATCTTTCTGTATTCCAGATTCTCAATATATACATATATCCTAAAAGGTGTTCGAAATATGAAAACATATAGCTCCTTTGCCATGGCATTTAATGATTCTTAAACCATGGTAGGAAAAGATATACTTTATGCCTTACAGAAGATAAACAACCTAAATCGAATTATAATCTGTACCTTTACTCTGATTTTCAGTTGCCTTTCACTCCTAGGAACAGATGAAGAGACATAACTTAGTTTATAGTGTAGGTGAAATAAATCATGATAACAGAATTTTATTACACACTGTAATGTGAAATGAGGACAGACAGTCACTTCTTCTGTTTATAAATTGATCCATCTACAATTCAACATGCTCAAAATCATGAGGAACACTAAACTTGGTATTTACAAATTATAAACGCTTAATAAACAGAACGTGTAATTCAAAACCATGATGGGTCAGTATTTGTAGCTCATTCGAATATGCACAAGTTACAGAACATACACTGTTCTAACAGGCTCCAACGGGAGCTGAGCAGGAACACACTGGCATCTAATTACAGCGCCGTTTCTGCAGAGAAACACCCAGTAAGCCATCAAGCGTATGAAAACATTCCTGCAGCTGGGTATGCTGATGCTCACATGGCACCCTGGCATTGGAGAGGCTAAAGCAGGAGCTCCAGTTCATGACCAACCTGGGTTGCATAGTCAGAGGGGAGGGGGAGAGGATAGGAGGGGAAGGAGCTCTCATAATCATCACATCTTTCTGTCCAAGATGGAGTTATATCATCACAATCGACCATAGCACGTAGTGGTGAGAATGAAACTTGCAACTCTAGAATAATACTAACATTACTCTGGAATAGATTTCTCTGGCAGTTGGTTTTGCATATTTTAATCATGTTTGTTGTGATCTAAGTTTTAAGATGAGCAAAAATACCCCATTGTCTCAGCTTCTTTTTTTACACACTGCACACTTAGAGTAAACCCATGTGTTGCTATCCTTGATTTTGGCAGCACAAATTCACTGAAACAGAGAAACTCTAAAATCCACAAAAGTCACTATTTATTCCCACAGACAAATCTACCTACAGGTCCAGAAAATTCGATGAAGAAATTTCCCAGAATACAGACTATAAAGAAAGTCTAATGATGAGAATGTCAATACCCCTCTCACCGCAGGATGTCTCACATTTAGTTTTTTCAGTTAATTTGAGATAAAAAAAAAAATACACTCTTGCATACTGGAAATAGGATCTAACAACAAACTATGTAGTTCTAGGGCCATGAAATAGGAAGGGAAAATCAATTTATATAACAAGTACATTTCAAACAATACGTGTGAAATGAATGTGCGGTTTTCAGCAACCTACCAATGCCCTGGTTATCATGAAGAACCATGAAGCCGCATGACATAATCTGCTGGAGACAGCCCCAAGGGAAGAACTGCTACCCCACGTCTACATCACCCAAGCCTTCCCTCCCGTTCTCAGCAGGGCAACTGAGCTACAAGTACAAGAGAGGGAAAAATGAATTTCCCCCATGAGGATTCCCGGCCTCAACCCTCTATCCCAAAAAAGGACCCGTGAGGAGACAGTTTGACTTTCACATGAACCAGGAGATAGGAAGATCGACATCCAAATGAGGTCAAAAATAAATCCTTCAGTGAAAACAGAAGCTGAGGCTTGATTTTCAAAACCTTTTGATCACTTTCATGATGTTTAGGTTAAATGTCATTGAAACTACAGGCTCCACTAAGACTTCTAAATACTTATAAAGATATTTCCATAACAAAGCAAATCATGTTCCCCTTCTTCCTTGGCAAGGACTGCTGCTTGCCGTTGAGACTATGGGAAAGTAAGGCAATGTCTATTTGATCAGAGTCACTAACAGGAGGCTTTGAAAAGGGGAGAGGGCAGGCAGTGTCTGAGAATTCTCCAGACACTGGCAAAGAAACAGATGGAAGGAAACAGTGGATGGATGAGCGTGGGAGCCACGTCTGTATGGAATGTAGGGTCTCTGACCTGGTGAGAAAATAAGTAATCATAACTGGATATGAAAAGAAGCCTCCTATGATAAGAGCTGGAACAAGAGGAAAAGATATCAAATTGTTAATGTGTGATAACACCCACGAACAAATTGCACGTATGTATCACACAAATTGGGAAGCTGTGAGTCGAGAAACTGATGGGCCACTTGGTAAATGATTCAACAGCCACAATTTCTGCCCCTTAGTGTAGTTAGAGATGTAACAATAAATACTGCTATCTATTTCCGGGCACAGTTTTTCAAGAATTGACTTCTTGTGACAATGTTATACAAGTCAACCAATCATAGGACAATTTAAGAGCTTTAAAAGGGGCTACTTACAAGAATTTTAAAATCTGAAAAGGATTTTTCATCATCTGGTTTGTTTGTTTGTCCGTTTGTCTGTTGGTAGTAAGAGAATATTGTTTACAAAGGGCTCATAAGAAGCCAGGTGTGATACCTTCGATCTCAGTACTTGGAGGCTGAAATAATACTGAATTTGAGGCCAGCAAGGGCTACTCAGCAAGTTGGAAGCCAGCCTGGAGTACATGGTGAGATCTTGTCTCAAAAGGAAATTCAACAAAATGAAACACAGGTGCTGGTATTAACAATTTGGACTTTCCCTTGTCCGTTAGAGAGTTGAACTGACAACATATCAGAAGCCAGATCTTCACCCATTTGGGGTCAGTCACCTCTGACCACAGACTAGAAATACAAAGGCATTTTTTTCCAAAAGAACTATAGTCTCAGCTCCTATAGTTCCAACAACAACAAGAAAAATTAGCTAAGATCTGCCAAGTCAATGTTGTCTGTGTTTGCATTTGTCATTCAAACGACAACTTACACCATCAGATGTCCAAGCCAAGTTATTCAGCCATATACTGAATGACCTCAGCAGTGCTTTAATTAGGTCTTCATGCAAACGTCAGGCTGACCATCTACTGTTTCTTTTCAGATTTTTTTAAAGCCCTCTTTAGTGAATGTGTATAGAACACAATGTTCGTTTATAGCTTCAGCAGAAAGATGGTTATAAAAATTACAAGTAATGTGCACTGAATTCTGTAAATAAGAATGGTGGCTTTGTGTTTCTTCAGTTCGCCTTCACATGGAGTGCAGTCCTCTTCCTAGATTCTCACGCCAACCTTTCTGAGGCACAGACACTAAATCGCTATTTATTTCTTTCTGGAGCCATATTTCGTTTCCACTGCTAGCAATGAGTAGGCATCACTCTTACTGTGGAAAGTGACTCTGAGAAAGACCAGTACTGTGCACTGCAGGAATCTCTCTGCTGTGAAATCTTAGTAGCCAGATGTGCTTGGAAACATCAAATTTTTCATACTTTAAAAAGTTCATTTCTAAAAGTTTTATAGTTTAGAAAGTATGTTACATCACATCCCAGTGAGTCACTGGAATTAAAACAAATATGAACTGCTGTAATACTGGAGGGGTGACATAGAAATATCAGGAGTTCAAGGTTGGCCTCATATACATGAGTTTTGGGGATAGCTGGGTCTACATGAGATCTTGTCTCAACAAAACAACCATCATGAGTCGAGTTTAGTGGTATACACTTGCTGTCTCAACATTTGAGAAACACAGGCAGAAGGAGAAGCACAAGCTTGATACCAGTCTGCTCTACATAGTAAAGTTCCAGGCCAGCTGTAAGCTACATAGTTAGATGATATCTCTAGAGAAAAAGCTATCACAAGGAGATGTGTGGCTGCCCTGATTTCTCATTAACTTGCTCAAAGGCAAACTTCCATAACCTCGGGTTCCTTCACACCAATTTGTCATTAAATATATTGAGGCAAAAATTACAAAATAAGTTTGTTTTAATTTTCAGAGATTTTTCTAGTCAGAGATTCTGGAGGACAAATTTTATCCAATCTGTATGACAAAACTGTGGATGAGGAGGCCTATTTGTGGAAGTGAGGAAATCATGTAACTGGTTACAGAAAAATATCATCAGTAAATATAAACCAAGTGGAGTGCTGATTGTTTTAACTCAGGCTTCCCAGCATCTCCATCCACAAACATGGAAAACATTCATGTGGAAAGCCAACACTTCTCATTGCTAGAGGGCTGTATCTTCATAGTCGAAATCAAGAGGAGCTCTCTACTGGTCCTTCTATTTAGGCTACAACAGAGCACCCTGACATCTTTCACATATAAGGACTTTCTGAGATACACACAGGCCAGACATGTTTATTAAATGCACACTGCCTTAGACTGCTTTACACTTTCCTCAGACTCAGGCAAGCTGGCCACATACTCATTGTTTTGCACAGAAGACTAAAAACTAAAACAAGAAATCCAACTGAAGTGACTTCGTGTTCTGACTTTGTTCTCTTGTGGCCGTGGCCCAATCCAAAAGTTTAAGAAATGGGAACAGAAAGTTCACATCGCACACAGCTGTGATTTCAGAGGGTTAAGGTAGAAGAGAAGTCAGAAGTCAGCTACACACCCCTTTGTTTTATAAAATAAATGGATTGTTCCATTTGTTTGAGACATGCCCAATGAATTCTGGGATATCAGGAATGTGCCATTATGCCCACCATGAGTATACAAAGGAACATCCACTTTTATCAGGATGTGAAGCCACGTCTCCCAACGTCTTCCTAAATCACACGACTTCTCATATGGACCTTGCTATGGGCAAGAAACTGCTTCCCACTGTGACAGAATCTACCATGTCTTGTTCAAAAATAGTCACTGCCTCAGATGAGCCAAAGCCCATGGAGCAAGCTTTGCTCCTCAAAGCTAACAAGCTACAAAGTATGCTAAGAAGATATGATAATTTCTTCATTGGTGATACTTCACCTTTGATTAGTAAATTCATAAAATATCATTGCTCATAGGATCAAAGCACAATGCCATTCTTAATTCCTGCTCTAAGGAGGTGGGGGTTCAAGTCCATCCCTAGCAACATTGTGAGTTCAAGATTAGCCTGGACTACAGTAGACTCTGTATCATAAAGAAAACAAAATCAAACAAAAAATAAAATTTGTCCAGGAATTAGATATCTAATAAAAGACAGAAAGTGTTGAAAGGCCACAATCTCCTGTTGTAATGTACACTCCTCTCCTTTGTTAAAACCACTGAGTTTGTTTATGTTTCAAGTTTGCAAGCTGATATGAAAACTAAAGCTGTCATCTGTGTCAACAGCCTTTCTACATTCATCACATAAAAAGTAAAGGAAACCACTGGAGACACCTGATCTGGGAGAGATTCATGAAAGGAACTCACAAGTAAAGCGGTAACTGAACAGTATGAAGAAAAGTAGTATATCCAGAAATTGAGAAATAGAATTTGCTTCTATACCACTCAAAAACTCTATTGCCAAAAGGATCACCTTTCATCTCGTCTTCTAGGCAAGCAAACTAACCCTCGGAGAAGTCTCTCAGTGCACCCTACGTCACATGTACTTGGTCCAGAGCTTAGATCTTTGTCCAGATGTCCTTCATTAGATTACTATTTCCATAACTGATTAAATTTGCACAGCACAGGTGAACAGCAGGCAGCATCGTTTGATTTAAACCAATTGTGAAAGAGGCAAATATGAAGAGAAAAAGGTTTTCCCCCACTACCTTTTATATCCTAAGTGACCTTTATAAAAGGAGACGTCTGACGTTGCTTGGTGCTGATTCTTCTAAGCAACAAGTATGAAAGCACAGCTCCTCCAAGAATGAGACCTTGTCACTGGGTTCAGAGCTGTCACAGCAGGTTGACAACAAGCAAATGTCGAAAGGTATTTGGTTAATTAAATGGGCCTGGGAAGTTCATTTTAGAATGTTTGTCAACAATTAACAAAATGTTAATTTTTAACACAGACTGAATACTAAAAGGTCTGATGTCTGAGTACCACTGTTATATATGTGAGTATACACATGTTCATATGAACAGGGTTCCACACTGGTACATGCATGCTGGCACAAGTCAGAGGACAATGTTAGGTGTCCTTTAGAAGCCACTGAGGCAGGGACTCTTATGGACCAGAGAGCCCCAGGAATGTGTTCATCTCTGCTTACCTACCACTGGGATTGTAAATGTGTCAATATGCCTGGCATGTATGTATGTATGTATGTATGTATGTATGTATGTTGCATGTGCATACATTTTCTATGTGTGTATGCATTCACATATACATATATTTATGTATAGGCACATATATGTATGTACATAGACATATACACATATATAAACACACATATACATATGTGCATATTCTCAGGACTTGATTCAGGGCTTCAGCACTTAGCAATTTACCTGTCTTCCTAGCTCCTACTTTTATGAGAAAAACTGTTTAGATTTAAGGCAGCTCAAAATAAATTGAGCTGTTGAGTTGCCCGGTTCCACATCGAAGAACATTTTGGACGCTTCTCATCTTGTTAGTTTCTATGTCAAAGTTAACACGGTTATCTGTAAATAAGAGTGAAATTGGAAGAACTGAAATATTTAATAAAATTTAAGAGTGATGTCAAAATCATGCATTATAAACAATGTATCTTTTTAAGTTTTGATGAAAAAGCTATCAGTTCAAAAGTATCGATATTAATGTGCTGCAAATTGTAAAATATTAGTTTTGCCTTTTATGTTGGATTTCCTTTTTGAGATGGTCTGATGCTTGATGTTGTCACCTTGACCGGAAATAGAATATCCTAGAAGATAAGTTTTGGACATGCCTATAAGGGATTAAGTTAATTGAAGTAGAACAGCCCACCCTGCCTGTGGGTGATCATTCCGTGGGTCGATATCTTGAACTGAATAAAAAAGAGAAAGCAAGCTGAGAAAAAGCCCATTATCCTCTGCTGCTTATACTAAGGAAAGGATGTGCCCAGCTCCCTCAGACTCCTGTCAAGGCTTCCCTACCTTCACAGACTGCACTTTGGAACTGTGAGCTAAACTACAGCCTTTTTTAACTTCTTCTGCCAGGCACACTGCCACAGCAGCAGAACAAGAAACTGATGCCTGCAGGGTCTCCTACAGCCGAGGCTGGCTTTGTACTTGATACTAGACAATGGTGACTCAAGCTCCAGAGGCTCCGCCCTTCACCTCCCAATGGCTGGAAGTTCAGTTACTGGACTCATGGTCCTGATGCTGGAGGTAGAGGAATCTGGCTACACCCACAGCTATCAGGTTTTCTTTCTATTGGTTGGTCCTGGAAAGGAAAAGGCAGCCACCGCCAGAAGAGAACTAACAGAAAGATTCACTGCAATGCCAAAGAAAAGTTTTGTATAATTTCTTTAGAAAGTAGAAAAATAAAGAACCTAACTTTGAAATGGGATACCTGGGCAAACAAGGGTACAATATAAAAGCAGACTAATGAACCCCAAGGGAAAACTGATACAGAACATCATAGATGAAAGATGAATAACCCTGACGCCATGTCACACTACCAGTGTGACCCAGGCTTGGGAATGGAAAGATGCTCAGAAGTCAAGAGCAGTGACTCTTCTTAGAGAGAACCCAGATCCAATTCCCAGTACCTGCATGGAGCTCCAACTACCTATCACTGCAGGTCCAGGGCATCCAATGCCCTCGTCTAGCTTCTGGGGGCACTGCACACGCATGGTACCCATACACCTGCAGCAGGCAAACAGTCATACATAGACTTAAAAAAAACAATAAAGAAAAAAAGAAAAGAAAGAGAAGAGAAAACTGGAACAAAGATTCCCTGTCCCAGCCTTCTGAGGACTGGAATTATAGAGTTGTTCTGCCACACTCAGCTAACGATGCCATTTGTAGTAGACCAAAATAGAATTATAAAGTCTCCGGGAAGCCAAAATGAGCCAGATGTGGTGAGCGCCTGGAATGCCAATACTAGAGAGGCTGAGGCAGGGGAATTCCAAAGTGGAAACCAGTGTAGGCTTCAAGGAAAGAGTCTACCTTTAAAAATAAAAGAAAGAAAGAAAAGAGAAAAGAGAGCAGACAAGAGGGGAGGAGAAAGGAGGAGAGGGGAGGAGAGGAGAGAGAGAGAGAGAGTACAATGTTCAGATTAATGTATCACTCTTTATGAATGAACGCACAAACGTTCCATTTGCTCCTTTTAAGTCAGCCAGGCTGGAGTACCTCCACCTATCCTCAGGTAGCAAATATCACTGAAGCCCCTTCACCAAATGCTGTCACTTAAAAATAGTAATGAGACAATGCGTTAGAAGTATTCATTAGGATTCAAGAGAAAAAAATCTCAGATCATTTTTCCTACCTAGAAAAACAACCCAGAGTTAATTGACATGGGCTGTGCTCCTGTCTGCCAGGCTCCAGCCCCAGACCTTCCTGCTCAAATATCCACCGCCCGGCACCTTCAATCCGCAAAGGCTCTAGGGAAGCCTTCTTAGAAACTGGCCCACTATAACCAAAAGCATTGATTTACAAGCACACTGAGAAGGTTGTGCAAACATGACAGACATGGAGCCCTTGAAAGAAATAACATAGAAGGAACGAGAGAGTGACCTGACTAATTGGTTTTCATCAGCCATTAATGGTTGCAACTCGTAAATCCATCCAACCAATTACTGAGGAAATAATGACTGAAGATCAACTCCAAGCGGACAAAGGTATATACAGGACAATATATACAGGACAACAGGCTCAGGAGACTTGTAGCACAGGTGCTAAAGCACAAGTAAAATGTCACCCAAACACACACAAGGCACAGTTGTAGTACATGCTTGGGAGGAAAACTATCAGGAATCTGTGCAAAATAAGGACATGAGATTTGTCAAAGATGAAGTCTTTCCTGGGGATGGTGAGAACGGGAAATTTCAAAGGTGAGTATAAGAAAACGACTGGAGGTGGGGTCTAAATCCAGAACTACACTTCTTCTCCAAATGCCCTCTCTTCAGTCTAATTTCCCAATACATGCAGAACCTGCCTCCTTGAAGACAGACTGCGGACTGAAGCCCTGCACCTTGAGGTCGTGGACCACAGATGCTGTTAGCATCTTTTGTTTAAATGCACTAAAAGAAGCTTGCAAAGTACATTACCTCAACTATTTTATTTTATAAATAAATAAATAAATAAATAAATAAATAAGATACAGTATCCATCTACCCTGGCCGAAACATGTCCCAGTTCTTAATGAAGAACACCATGGAAAGAGGGTGGTAGGCAGCAAGAATGCAGAAGCAGGTGCGCCCCCACCCAAGCATGCTGAGCAGAGGGAAGCAGGAGCTAGGCTTGAGAACTGACTCTAACCACACAAAGGAGAGCTATGTCTGACTCATGCCGCCTAAATGTGCCTACAGTCTCTTGCACAAGGAAGAGTCTCAAGTACTCATCTAGAGACAGGGGTGGAGGACCATAAAAAATACTACACTGCTGGCAGGTGAGAGCTGGGATAAAGTGATTAGCTGGAAAGTCCCAGAGCAGCACTCACACGGACTACTACTACACTACAGCTCGCTCACAAAGGATACCACTACAGAGGAACTGCCTGTCTCTTCACAAGCTCCCAGGGCCCCAAGAAGCTCATGTGGCTCTGATCTGGAACCACACATGCCCTGTTTACCATGCAGTAATGAAAAAGGGACTTTTAATGACACTGGTTTTTTCCCACAGAAATGATACCGGGAACAGAGGAAAGCATCATTCTAAGGTTTGACTCCTCACCCCAGAAGAAATTCACTTTCCAAACACTGGACTCACTTCTAAGCTAAAGGGCCCTACTTCTTCCCTCTGGCAACACATGACAGCAGAAACTGGGGTGGAGGTAGATGACCACCAACAAGCAATGTCAGTGCCTTTGGCACCAGCATGCACAGAGCCTGCATAACTTCTGGTGGTTTTACTCATCTCAATGAACTTCCTGGAACCAACAAGCTTGTGTGAGACAGCAGTGTACAAAAGATACTCCTGGACTTTCCTGCTCCGTGGTGAGGGAACTTTCTCAATCCACCGTGCCCTAGCCAACTTTCTAACCAGAGCTTTGTTCCAGGGGATTTTTAATTGAGACACCACTGGCAATCTCCAATACATTTCACAGTGGCTAGCAAAGCTAATCATTGTGTTTCAACACGAAAAGGCAGCTTCCGTGTTCAACGAGATTACATCTGAAGTTCTATCAGTTAACCTGTACTTAGGAAATGGGCTGGGGGGTGGGGAGGGAAACTTACAAAGCAGTCGGTGGAACTGATTACAGCAAAATCTTTCAGTGGGTTTTTATTTAACATCTTACATAGCACTTGATTATATCATTTAATAAAAGAGCCTATATGCTGTTTCTGAATAGTCACAGATATAGAGGTTCCGGGTTTAGAGAACCACCAAGTCGCTGTATTCTTAAGTGAATTAAAGAGATGTTTCAGACCCAGGCCCAACCCACAGCTAACTTAGCTCCAGACAAAGCATTCCACAGTTGCTAGCTTCTGAGAATGAGACATCAAACCCCAAACTAGACAGCTCTCCTGGCTTTAAAGAAGATCTTGCATATAAACTACAATTACAGACAGTAACTGTGAACACTGTTTAAGCAGCACAGCTTCCAATTGATACCGACAACACAAACACAAGCGGTGCCATTTTAGAGCCAAAAACCCAAGACACAAAAGCTTATAACCTGGAAAGACCAGTAGAGATCTGGCAGACCTGCTACTAGCAAAATCAACTAAGTTGAAGACACATGTCCTACCCTGGGACAGAGTGAAGCAGGAAATACTGCTTTGGGGAAAGCAGAACTTGTTTTTTAATAAACTAATAATTTTCAACATATCTTTTAATCAATTAACTTTGCTTTAATTAAGAACCGCATTAGCAGAGGGGTTCAAAATTACAAATTTGAATTTCAAATACAAACCTCACATGTTAATATGTTTTCATGCTAGGAAGAAATACTTAGCTAATACTTTCTCAGATTAACAATGAGAAGTCAAACAAGATTTCTGCTTAGATTTGGGCATCCCTTGTTAACCATAGAGATATATAAAATTGCTGTATTGTACACATATCGACCAATAATAAATTGTAGGAAGTACATTCACAGACATTATCTTTTAACTATTAACAAACTGCTATATCAAGTATACCTACATCATCAGTAAAACATTATAGTAGGTTTAATGGTATAATATAGCTTGACTGTACTGCTTCCAAATATTTCTAAAGAATAGTAAGTTTTCTATTATTAAAAACAAATGAAGTGTAGACAGATGGCCAGAGGGGAGAAGAATTATCTTCCAAGTCACCATGTGTCACCATCTCATGTGACACACTGGGATTCTTACACACGACGTCACAATAGTGACAAGATTTCTTTCTAAACCAATCAACTTTTGTTTTCAGTGTTAAAAATAAGCATACCGACTTTTCCCCACCCTCTTGCTTTGTTATATATATATATATTCCTCTGGAAGGAAATGGACTGGTTCTAACTCATGTTTAAGGTGTCTCCTGAAGAGCTTGCAATGTGTACTCCTGATGGAGGAGGAGAGAAGAAAGAATCGATTTTCACAGGGACAGTGACATTTCACTGAGTTGTACTTGTTCATTCCAAGCTGGGGGAGAAAGAGGTGTAAGGTGAATAGATGATCACCATTTCCAGAGTTTCTGCTTTTGGCCCTGATATTTACAGGTATATCATGTTACACAGATGAATGCTAGCCCGCAAATTAAAAATAAAAATAAAAATTCCTGGAGACATTCTGAACTATTGATTTAAGAGTTAAAATGAACACAAAATTCTTCAAAAGGAAATTTTATAAAACATTAGATGTCTCAAGAACATAAATTTAAGGTGGACCACCTTGCTGATGCACAGATGTGAACCCAGTTCTCAGGAGGCTGTGTCAGAAATATGATGCTCCAGTGCAGCCTGTGCCACACAGGAAATTTCAGACCAGACAGAACTACATAAGAAAAACCTTCTGGAAAGGAAAGGAAAGGAAAGGAAAGGAAAGGAAAGGAAAGGAAAGGAAAGGAAAGGAAAGGAAAGGAAAGGAAAGGAAAGGAAAGGAAAGGAAAGGAAAGGAAAGGAAAAGAGGAAAGAGGAAAGAGGAAAGAGGAAAGAGGAAAGAGGAAAGAGGAAAGAAAGAGGAAAGAGGAAAGAGGAAAGAGGAAAGAGGAAAGAGGAAAGAGGAAAGAGGAAAGAGGAAAGAGGAAAGA
>JANHMN010000014.1:38377215-38442955 GCA_030674055.1 Rhabdomys pumilio
TGTGTGTGTGTGTGTGTGTGTGTGTGTGTGTGTGTGTGTGTGTGTGTGTCTTTTAAGGCAGCTTTAGTAATTTTGTCATTACATTTTCTGTTTAGCAAATGATGGTTTCTTACCAAAGCATACCTTTTCTTCATAATGAGTTGCTTCATCCTTTTCTTGCTAAAATGACACCTGCGTTCAAAACCGATCAAAAGATTTACAGGAGACGAAGACAGTCCCAGCCACACACTGTAATCCATTATCAGTGCCATATGTGAACAGCTTGCTGTAGCCTTACTCTACCAGCTGAGCTGAACTGAGCCACAGGCCACTCAGAGCTCCAGCAATGTAAATAGAAATCACCCTCCCTTGGCCTTCAGTATGAAAGGCGGGGCAGGGGATGAGGTGGAAAGAGAAGATTAACTTAAAAATGTTCTCTCAACTAAGTCAGTTGTGATACACATATATATGTATATATGTATGTACATGTGTGTGTGTGTGTGAGTGCTATGATAAATTACAAAACACACAGGCTACAATGGATATCAAGATTAGCTCAAACGTAACTGCTTAGCCAGTTCACAGGTTCTAATGAATCGTCTATCGGATGCTATATTACGTATGTATGCTTACTGTGTCTCTTTGGGGAAAACACTGTTGTGTCCTTCACTCAATGGTAGTTGCTTACTTTTGGGTTTGTTTGGTAGAAGTTAACAGGTACAGTCCTGCCCAGCCCTAAGTAAGGACATGTCCAACTCAAATCTCAACTTTTCAGTGCCCAGACTACATGAAGGGCATTTATGGGCACAAGGGGTTACTTGGCACCACAGGTGGTAAATTCTAGGGTTTGCTAAGCAGGGCCTTCCTCCTCAGTGACCACCTCTTCCTGTCCCTTTTAGAAGCTGCTCAGAGTCTCAGACTTCCTAAAGCAATGTCTTAGTGTTCTTTTTGTATAAACATGAGATGTAGGTCTTACAGCGAGCACCGAGTGAAAAGAACACAGTGTTAACAGACTGGGGGCGGCGGGGGGGGGGGGGGGGGGGGGGGGGGGGGCGTAAGGTTAAGGAGAAGCAACAAAAATAAAAGTTCTTAATGCATCCCCTAATGTTCCATTTCTCCAAAATAACCAACTTCGTAAGTATACTGCCTGATCATTTTGCTGAAATTTCACACTCACTTCTAGAAGGCTAACAAGCCTGCTCGATTACATTCCCCGCTGCCAGTCCTCCACCACACTTCCATGGAGGTGGGATGAGTACTGTTTTTGTCTGTACCCTGCTAAGTGGCAGCAAGGCTAGTGATGTCTGGAATCGAAGTACCTGACATAAAAGAATATTCACAGGTCCGTACAGATCTGAAGGTGCCACAACTGTTTTCCTCTACAGAGAAACTCACAATGGACTTTGGCTTCCCACTGTTGGTACAGATTTCCTTTTAGCTAAAAGGTGCAGGGAGGGGCAGAAGGCTGATGGGGGGAAAGGAGAAGCAGAGGGAGGTTTCACTTGGATCTCTGGCCCAATCCTCCATTTGTTTTTCTCCATTCTTCAGGGCTCAGGGCTGATGTGCCATCTGAGGAGCCATCTATTGCTTGAATAGTGTACAGACTCCAGAAAGGTCACCTGAAACAGGGACATGAAATGGAGCTGGACCTGTCTTTGCTTAAGTAGAACTGCCACCTCTGATTCTGGAGATTTAGGAATTCAGCTATGCCATTCTGGCTAGATTTTCCTCCCGGGTGTTCAGGTCCAAGTATGG
Organism: Rhabdomys pumilio; assembly: GCA_030674055.1. Taxonomy (NCBI): domain Eukaryota; kingdom Metazoa; phylum Chordata; class Mammalia; order Rodentia; family Muridae; genus Rhabdomys; species Rhabdomys pumilio. The sequence continues at coordinate 38,378,950 of JANHMN010000014.1, forward strand.
GGCTAAAACTTAACCCCTTTGCTCCCTGAGTCAGGCCTCTTCAGCGTGTTGCTTTGATGGCCTTCGGAAGCTGCAGTTCCTTTGGTCTTTCCTCTCTACCAACAGAAACATCTGGTAGGGTGGGTCACAGTCTTGCTGAACGTGTGGCTTCTCCACTGACTATCTTTTTGGCAAAACACAATGATTAAGCCCAGTCTCTGGTATCGTCACAAACTCTCTGATCAAGAGGCCAGTGACCTAGAGGTGCCTCAGGGATTGTTTCTGGGTCCTATCCCTTCACTACCTGGTTCTGGCTACTCTTAGAAGGAAAGGGCTAAAAGATCAGTTCTTTCTTAGGATCATGAATCTCAAGTGGGGGTGGTAGATTTCAATGTTAACTTTCATCAAACAGAAAGGCTATGACATGGCTCCAAGGAACATGTAAGTTTTTGCCTATACTCAACGCAATAGTTTTCATAGTGTAGTGGTTATTACATCAGCCTCATAGGCTTAAATTAAAACAGGTTCTCCTGCTTTTTAAAATAATGTTAAATTTGCATACCAGTACTTAATAACAACAGGTTATGTTGATTCAGTAACTAAATGTTAAAGGTCATAAAGAATTTTTATTATTTTATATATATACTTCCTAAAGTGGCTATATTTGTAACTGTGCTTGTTGCCATAAAGAAGTTCCAATTTATATATATAAATATAAATATATATATATATATATATATATATATATATATATATCTTAAAGTGACTTTGTTACTGTGCTTGTTGCTATGACAAAATACCAATTTAACAGGAAACAGTTTAAAGAAGAATGGAGTTATTCTGGCTCACAGTTCAAGGAATACATTCCTTTCCTGTAGGAGTGTAAGCCAGTTGGCCACATTGTATCCAGTCAAGAAGTAGGCCTGAAACCCTGCTTTAAAAAAAAAAATCTCAAGGCCCACCCTCAATGTTTCACTTTTCCCACAAGGATTCCACCTCCTGAACGTTACACAACCATTCGATCTACAGCGCCACCAGCCAGGAACCAAGTGTTTCAAGCACAGACCACAACAGTGACTAGTGATCAAAGTGGTGCTACTCTGAGCCTAGACTTAGATGGAGGGGATGAAATTTAGGCGACACAGTTAGAACCACACAATCTAAGCTTGAAAAACACAGCCAATACAGTTTGGAGAACACCATCTAGGAAAAGAGTCTCCTAAGCAAATAGCTTTTGGCCTCTTACCAGTTTAGGTAGCGGTGCTTAGGGCTTATGACCTTAGAGCTACCAGCTATTCAACATGCAACACAACTCACACACAGAATAATATGTATTTCATTGAAACAGATGCAGAGCACACTTTAATTTACAGGACTGACTCCCCCCAAAATGGTAAGGCTCTGGTTTTGTTCTCTCTTCTGAATAGTAGTGAGTACAGAAGAACAGCTAATACTTTTATTGATTATCTTATAAAATTAAGATCTAGATACAGTTGGGCATAGTTGCACAGACCTTTACTCCCGCTACTCAGAAAACTCAGACAGAATTGCGAATTCAAAGCCAGCGTGGCTACAGAGTGAGTTCAAGTTCAGTCTGGACAACCAGTCTCAAGGTATTTAGAAAAAATAAATACAATGGGTCTGTGGGCTATAGCTCACTGGCAGAGTACTTATGCAGCATGTGGTTTTACTTTCAGTCCCCATTGCCCTGAAAAAGCATAGCCACAGTGCACTCTGTACAAGAGAAAGGACCAATTCTTCTCCTTGTGTGCACTAATCCTTCCCATAGCATTAACACCAGCTCTAGGCATAAACACACAGGATGTCAAGTATATTAAAATAACCTTAAAGGAGTCCAATGCCATCATAGTTAGCAAAAACTAATGATGCATGTTCCTGCCGTCTGAGGTTTTGTTATGCAGGCATCTATCTGCTCATTTGGTCACAGGTATCCAGTCACAGTAATTAAAGCCCAGACCAGTTTTGAACTACACTATCTAGGTCCAAAAGATTATGCCATGGCAAAATGGGAGTCACTCACGCTAGGTGCTCTATAGTCATATTGAATTTTGAAAAACAAAAGATTTTTTTTCCAAAAGACAGAAAATTAACAAAAACCATCAGAAAGAGGAATGCTCTACCTGAATGACTGATGCCTCTGCTCAGCTCCCACAGAGCCTTCCTATCTCGTAGATGGTAACCTGCCCAGCTCATGAATGCTAATAAATGCCAATTAGATCATTAAATGTAATTTGTTCCAATTGTGTTCTTTCACAATCAGAACTGCCCTCCCCCACATAATTACTGTTTCCTCTGAAAAGCTCTGTGCCAGCTAACCAAGCCGTTTCCCTCTGAGAGCCTGTCTCCTCTGTACCGTGATCTAAGGAACAACCAGCCTCTTGCTTTCTCTGCAGAAGGCTCCAAGATAACAAATCTTAGTCTGCGTATGGGATCATGGGGGTCTATTGATGAATTTTTGAAAGGCAGAAAAATTTTATTCAGCAGAATAAATTGAGGACTCTTGCAGCAGCAACATTATATTTATTCAGATGCATTTTGGAGTGTATGGGATGGTTATGTTTGATTTGTTTTTGAGACAGGGCCTTACTAATAGCCCTAGCTTACCTGAACCTCTCTTTGTAGAGTAGGTTAGCCTTGAACTCCTGCAGATCCTCTTGCCTCTGCCTCCCAAGTACTGGGACTGAAACTGCACTGCCCCCCTGCATGGCTTGGGTATGATAAAAAGGTTAAAAAAAAAAAAAGTATGAGTAATTGGAACTATAAAGCCAGAAATCGACTGGAGGAATCACTCAGTGGTTAAGAACACAACATGTTCTTTCCTGGAACCAGAATTCTGTTTACAGCAAAAGCTCCAGGGTATCCAATGACCTAATCTGGATTCATCGGGCACCTGTATGCACCTACACACATATTCATCGGGTACCTGCACATGTACAAGTGTGTACACACACACACACACACACACACACACACACACACACACACAAGCGCGTAAATAAAATAACAACAAATATATATACAAATAAATCCTGTTGTTAAAAAAAAAAAAGTTGAAAACAATCGGGGTTGGAGAGCTGGCTCAGTGGTTAAAAGCACTGGCTGCTCTTCCAGGGCTTCCAGGGTTTGACTCTTAGCTCACAACTGCCTGTAACTCCAGTCCCAAGGGATCCAAACCTCTTCTTTTGGCCCCCTCGGGCATCAGGCCACATGCAGGTAAAGCACTCATACCCATGAAAATAAACTAAAAAAGGAAAAAGCTGAAAAATAGAATGTGTGGACAGGGGAGCCAATGAAGTGCTTAATCTTTAACCCAGAATGATTACGTAAGTTATAATGTAAGACCAGACTGGAGAAAAGTTATGCTCTTTGGTTTCAGTGTTTTTGTTTGGTTTTGTCTTTTGAAACAGGCTAGCCTAGAGTAACTTCAATCACATGACCTCCCTGTCTCAGTCTCTTGAGTGTTATGACTGCAAGTATCTGCTACCACACCTATACCGAATTCTTCCCGTACAGTGAGAATAAGAAACTCTCTGCATATGTGCCTATAAAAACATAACAGTTGAGATTTCTAGTTAAATAAAACCTTGTTCACGTAACATAAAAAGACACACACTGTGCACCGTATTAATCCTAGTATATTCTTTGTCATCACTGCCAACAACAGAACGACCTGAGAAAGAACTTTTGAATCCACAGCTTTGGGGCCAATGGAGATGCCCAACGACAAAGGACTCACACAACATGTGAAAGGCCCTGGGGTCAATCTCCTGCAAGAGAGAGGGAAGGGAAAACCCAACTCAGGTCTTAAATTTCTGATATTCAGCATCTCCCTTATTAAATGCTCAAATTTTATACATGCAATGTACATGTATATGCAATAAAACCAAGCTTTTACAGAGGTCCCCAGACTCGTATCAGGAGACTCTGACAAGTACTCCCAATCTCCAAAGTTAGGCTTCCTGACATCAAATGTAGGCAAGGGGCTTGTGAGCGTATAAATTCCTGGAAAGTGCATAGATGTGCACACAAAATCACGGGGGTTTCTCTAAACTAAGAAAAGCATTCATGAAGTCTGTCTTGGCAAAGCACATAGGAACGTTTTGCCTCCTGCCTCCTGCTCCACTATGAAGGTCGTGAGGGAAGACGGAAGTAACTATAGAGGCTTTCATAACGGCAACAGGAGCAGTGCTCTCACTGAATGCGCTTCTGTCTGCAGTCCTTCAAGTGCACAGACATGAGAGGAGGCACTGTCCTGAGTCAAAAATTAGCATGCTGCTCAGGTGGCGATTGACTGGGAGAGCGCTGGTTGTGTTTCCTGATGAACCTGTACTAAAATGAGTGATGGAAAAGAAAAGAACACATAAATTCTCAAGACGAGGAAGGAGAACCACCACAGAAGACTTCGACTTCTGGTAAAAACAGTGGGTTGTTTGCCAAAGGCGTCTGAAGGAGAAGAGAGTTGGTGTGTGGGCTTCAGCTCTCGGAGAGGCACAGCTCAGTGGCCAGGATAATTACAGGCAGGAGACCAACACCAACGGCTGGTAAGAAGGTATCACAGTCACGAGGCTTGGATTCCTGCCCTCTGGGACTATTCTATCATAAAGCCAGGGAGTCCCCCGAGTACCCCCTCCACCGGCTCAGTTTCTAGCAAATCAGATTGCCACCCACATCTTGCTTTCCTCTCTGTAAAATGGGAATGCCTATGAGTGTTTGCTTCCCCTGTTGCTATAAGAAGTCAATATGAACTCTGTGGCAGAATTCCAAATGGATTTGACCAGAACTAAACGCTTCATTAGGAAGACATTCCCCTGAGATGCTCTATTAGAAAGAATCTTTGTTTTTCCCATTTCTAGAGTCCACCGCATGACCTCACAGCTCCTTCTGTCTTCACAGACAGCAGAGCATCATCCCTAAACCTGTCTATTCTTCTCTAACATCATTACTCTGGCACCGCTGAGTGTAGGAGGATTCTGCAATTCCCCTCTGCTCACCTTTATTATCCAAGAAAATCTTCCTGTGGAAAAACCTTAATGAGAGCACAATGGCTGATTCTTACAGCCTCCTAAAGTAATAGGTTTGCAGGGTTAGGATGTGGCCATCCGCTGGCCTTCTCCTCAACCTTATCCGGTTACAAGTTTAAAGGAGATTACCCAAGCTTGTTTACTGAGCTCGTGATTACATGTATAAGCAACTAAATCCTTTAGAGGATCAATTCACTAACACCTCACTGCAGGTCTGCAACTCACAGTTAGCGCTTCAATTTAACAGGTAGAGAATTGCAGCGTGCCTAAGCCTAAATTCGACTGCACGGCAAGCACTTGAGGGAGGAGTGTGGAGAAGCCAAGCTTTCTGAGTCCCACCCTCTGTCTTCACAACCGGAGGAGAAACCACGTTTGGCTGGCATTGTTACTTCGTTTATCAACCTCATGACATTAACAGGAATAGTTAAGAAAAAAATGAACCATCATGATAGTCAAACCTAATATTAGGAACAGAACTTAAAAAAGAAAAAAAAAAAAGATGGCCTTAAGTTCCTCCCACTTTGCTATTTTAAATACTCCCTACACCAAAATATCTTTCTTTTGCTTCCCACCAGATCTGAATTTGGTTCCCATCCCATCCGACATGTGCTCACACCTCCCTGCTCCCATCTTTACCATCACACTAGCACTTACAATATTAGAACACACAAAGTTTGCCTTGCGGTGGCATCCCTGGTCTGATCTGTGGTGCAGTCGGTCCTGAGCTTGGGTGGTCTGCACAGCCTGGACCTCAGTGCTCCTTCAATAACCAACCAAGAGTGAACCACAAAAAAACTAAAGCCCGGACAGGTTGTTTTTCCAAGGCAGTCTGAGAAATGTGACCACTAAATGTATATTTCTTCAAATAAAATATTGCCTGATATTAACAAAAAAAAAAATCTGAGCTAGGAAAGACTCTAAAACATCTCTTGTGTATTTTGGACATGAAGCTACCAATCCAGTAACCAATGTGAAACAGGAGAGACCCAGTATGCTGCTTCCTAAGTGCTTTCAAAGCACTGGAAAAATAGAAGACCGCTTATAAGGTTTTCTGTCTTGTTTTGATTTTTAATAAAATACAAAGTCTTTTTCCAACTACATAATGTTAGAAAAAACTATGTATTTGGAAATGATACAATGGCAAAGGCCCTTGTGTATGCTAATCATTAGTTTGAACATTAAAAAAAAATTAAGTTTCTACCATACTCATTTCAAATCATGTTTAATAAACAGAGGGTTAACAAACATTACTCTGTCAGTTCTATCCTTCCAAGATGTGTGTTCCAGGTACTGAACTTAGGACTTGAGGCTCAACAGAGAGCCACTTGACCGCAGCAAAACCATTACATTATCCCAACAATTCTTAGATTTTTGTTTTCAAAGATTGTGTGTGTGTGCGCGCACACGTGCGCACATACACACACTTGAAAAAGTAAAGATATTTTACACATGCCCAGATTATGGAGGAAAATAAGATCTTCAAAACAATTTCTTACTAGCAACATGGGTGAATTCTATCAACAGAAGAAGCAGAACACAGCACCCAGAAAACAAAGGCTACAACTCGGGGCTGCAATCAAGAATCGGACCTCCACAGATATGGCTCAGAGTAGGGAGAGGGGGAGTTCTAGAAATGTCTTCAGCATGGGTAGGGAAGTAAGACAGAAACAGCTCTGCTAAGTTACCTTGTGATCTGGTCATATGAAAGAACCAATGAACGCTTTTAAATTATTGAGAATGAACAGAAAACATGCAGTAAAATAAAAGCTAATGAGAAATTATGTACAATTTCTAACTTTTGGGAAGAAATTAAAACTTCTAGGAGGAAAGCATGCATAATTATGTAGTGAAATTAAACCTAAACCTACTATGTGAAACTAAACCTACTATGCAAAAGATAAGGATAGGTAAGAGGGATGAAGACCAAAATAACGCATTCAACAAAAGCTACATAAGACTGATGCCAACAAAAACCAATGTGAATGTGTCATGTTAAAACATGGTAAACACAGTTAAGTATAAACCTCTCACTACTGTCTGGTTTTATAATATACATGTACATATCTGAATAAATAAGCCTGCATTGACAACAAGGGAACACATCAAATACGAGCTCTGCTATCATTCTGAGAAATCTAGCATTCTTCACATCTCCCCCTACTCCTTCAGGAGCATCCTCCAAAATGGTAACTCTTCTATCCATTTGGATTTTAAAAGACAAGTTCTAATGATGGAACAACTTCAATCAACATTTCACAATTTGTCATACTGCCTCCAAGAAAGCAAGTATGAATTCTAGGTAGCCGTCAAATCTATTGGCTTGTTCCTATAATGTCAGCGTTAGGAAATCTAAGTTTAAGGTGTCTACAGAACACATGGGCCTGCTAGAAACATCCAGCAGCCACCTGAAAATTCTACATATCAAAACCCCCTTTCTTGTAGGAGATGTGCCTCAAAAGATAAACTACTGACTGATTATATATTTATGGTAATTGAATGATGACTTACAGAGTGTCTGAAGAGTTATGCTTACGTTATACACAAACAACAATTCACGAGGATGCACGCCTGACAAGCATCTGATTTATTAAATCAATAAATGTTCTTACAAATGTGCGTGGAAAGATTTTCCATCAGTTTACAAAGGACATAATGACTCATACAAAGAACATAAACAGATGCAAGTCTAACATGAAGACAAGTCTACCGAACAAAAGAGTGGCTATAAGAATTTTTTTGTGTAAATTACAAATGAATCCTGTGAGTAGCAATTTCATACGCAAAATATGACTGCCAGTAAGGGAAAATTACAGAAATCAACCAATAGATTTAAGAATCATACTGCACTGTAGAAAAATATGAATTAACTAATGCTCAGATTAACCAAATTCCTCTTAAGGAGAAAACTGTAAAAACAAGAGATGTGGGGAGGAGGGGGAAAGCATTGCTGGTGCTCCTCTCTTAGTGCTAGCCCTTCTTCTCATTGTAAGTGCATTCTGAGCCCTGTAATTCCGTATATGTAAGCGTGCCTGGGGGTTGGGGCATAGGAGCACACCACTATTCCTCCATAGGAAATAGGAATGGTAAATAATGCAAGCCTAGATTCAAACATAATCTTCTAAACTCTAAACACCTTGATCTGAACCACTGAGACTACCGAGCAGGCTCTTTTCTGGTTTTAGCCATGAGGAAATGTTTGGAATGCAAAGGTTCTATGGCATGGCCAGATGTGGATGCATGGGACAATCATCTCAGCTGTTAGGAGGCTCAGGCAAGAATACAGAGGCCTGCCTGGGCCACATGGTAAGAATTTGCCTCAAAAGAGAAAAGCAGAGAGAAAGAAAGGGGAATAGATAAGTCAAATTAGACACAAAGAAAGATAAACAATTTTTATGTAAAAAAAATAATAAAAATAAGAGCAGGCACCAAAGGTTTTCACATAAAAAGCCAACCATCCAGAATATAACTCCTAAAAATTATTTCAAAAAGCATTTAGAATACCACAAAAAAAAAAAAAAACAGGCAGAACATGTAACTTCACAGACATAAACTTTCAAGAAAATAAGATAGTGCGGGTGGGATATAGCTGCATATGACTGTTACCCAGCACGTGGGGGATGGGACAGAATGGTCCTAAAATCAAAAGCCCAAAGGGAGTACAGTTCAAGGTCAAGAAATCAGTACAAATGAGCTAAAATATCTATAGCATATGATTTAACGTCACCATAGTAGTACAAATTTTAAAATGTACCATCAATTATTGGGGAACACAGAGTGTATTATCAATTTGAGGGATAAAGTCATCTCTTCCTCCAGTGTGACTTGGTAGAACCAAGTTAGAAAGCAGTTGTTGACTGTGATAGCCCACAAATTCCACATGAAAAATCTAGATCTAGAGTCTAGAACAGCAGTTCTCAACCTGTGGGTTGCAACCCCTTTGGGAGGTCTAACTACCCTTCGGCAGGGGTCACATATCATATACCCTGCATAGCAGGCATTTACATTATGATTTGTAAGAGTAGCAAATAACAGTTATGAAATAGCAACAAAAATAATGTTATGCTTGGGGGTCACCACAACATGAGGAATTATATTAACAGGTCACACTATTAGGAAGACTGAGAACCACTGGTCGAGATCAAATACAGAGCACATGCAAAGATTATCACTGAACAGTTACACAGTATCACGGAATGGGTAAACTCTGGCTTATCCTCACAATTAAACTCAATACATTAGATATACAAAACAAGAATCAGCCAAAATTCAAAGTATTTATCAAGTAACCATGCAAAATGCAATAAATGGGTGACTGGAGAGATAGTTCAGTGGTTTAGAGAACTTATTGCTCTGGCAGAAGATTCCATTCCCAGCACCAACATGGTGGCTCACAACCATCCGTAGTTCCTGCTCCAGGATACCAATGCCCTCTCCTGGCCTCTGACGAAATCCTGTACTCATGTGGTGTATGCACACATGCAGTCAAAACACTTGTGCATATAAAATAAAATAAATCTAGAATAATAATGATGTAATAAATGATCTGTGTGTTTTGTACGGATGTATTATCATACTTAAATCCACAGCTAGTTTGGCACCTTCATATCTGAAATCATAGCTCACTCTCATGTCTTATTCAACCATACTTGTTAGTGACCTGACCTTTATGTGAGTCAGCTTTAACTGACAGTAGTTTCCAGAAATTTAACGAGACATCACAGTGTTCATCTTTGACAAAAAAAACCTGTCTTAACCAGTTATGTATTTTAACAGTAACACAAATGCATGTTTTAAAAGCTTCACTGAGTAATTTTCTCCCATCCAATTATACTTAACATTTTAAAATCTTTTTTGCAACCTTTGTCAAATATATTTTTGTCAAATCAGTACTTTTTTAAAAAAAAAATAATTTCTCCCATGTGTATAAAGAAATATCAACGTAAAAAGAAGCAAGCTCATTGCTACTGAGGTTGGACTCCTTTAATTGAGTGAGGAAAATAAAATTCACAGATGGCAAGCCTCTTGATTATCTCTACTTAGGCCGCTGCAAACTCATCATCCACACAAAGCAAAGCTCACACAAGACCATTTGTATCAACAGCACAAATTTTAAGGTAATGATTTTTTAATGTCAAGCAAATTTCCATTAAAACATATTCAATGTTTACATGAGTCTCATCTATACAGAGGAGACAGGATGATCAGGACGGTAATACAGACACGTCCTTGGCTGGTTTAAAGTTTTCCCATCTGGAAATGCTAAATCCCTTCCCCATGCAATATTAATACTTTTATTAACTCTACCAGGAAAAAAAATTATTGATCGTGAAGTAGGTCCACATTTGTACTTTACATTGCTCTAAAGTAATCTCACAACTCCTCAAATAGATCAACGAATCTGGGATTCTAAAACCATTTCGAACATACAGAACATATTGCTATTTTAAAAGCAATGCTGTCCAGAAGGAGGATGGAGCCAGCCACATCTATAATCTGAAACTGTCATATTAAAAAGGTAAAATGAAGTCGGGCATGGTGATTCATATCTATAATCCTTGCACTTGACAGAGCAAAGCAGAGCCATGGGGATGCCAAGGTCACGCTCTGCTTCATAGCACATTCCACGCTCACCTGAATATATTTCGCCTGAATCTATTTCAGTAACGTGTTTTATTATTTGGGTATGGTAACACTTTGCTAATTGGGCATGGACACACACGTCTGTAACTCCAGGGTGAAGGCAGGAGGACCATCAGGAGCTGATCGCCAAACTAAGCTACATGTTGAGTTCAAGGACAACCTGAAAACACAAGATGATCCATCAAGAACTCAAAAGACAGCAGGAGGAATGGGGATGGGATAGGATTCAGGGGGCTGGGGGGGAAGGGGATAACATCTAAAATGTAAATAAAATATCCAATAAAAAGACAAATGATGATAATTTATTTAACCCAGTATATATAAAAAGTCTCATTCTTATGTGGTCAATATGAAAATTCCTGATGAGATCTTAGAATATTTTTCTTGTACTAAGTCTATAAAATTGGGTGTGGATATTGATACCTGCAGCACATTGCCATTGTACCGAATTTCCAGTCTTGGTAGACCCTTTGGCTAGTTAGGGAGTGCCATGTGCAGGAGGGAAGTTTAAAGGACTAACTCTGTAATGTGGAATGCTGAAATCACTAATCCATGTCTTCAATGGTCGCTAGGTACAGTGGTCTACACCTGTAATGTCAACACTCAGGAGACTGAGGCAGATAGGACTCAAGTTAAAGGCTAGTCATTGGGCAGGAGAGATGGCTCAGTGGTTCAAAGCACTACCTCCTCTTCCATAGGATGGGGTTCAATTCTCAGCATTCACAGAGTGGCTCACTATCTGTAAACCCAATCCCAGGACATCCAGGGTTACTAGGCATGCACATGGCACACAGACACACATATGCATTAAAACACCCATGCATATTAAATAAATATATGATATGGATGGATAGATAGATGATAGGTAAATAAGAATTTATAAAAATAAAAGGGCCAGCCAATTTGAACTATCTAACATACTGTCTTGAAAAATACAAGGGCTAGATTTATTTATTAAACCTTGCCCAGCATGTACAAGAAACCATGTTCCATTCCCCAGACTGAAAAAGTCTTTAGATATAACCACATAGAGAGGAAATATTCAAATAAAATTTTAAAAAGTGAATGGTTAGAGATCCAAACAAGTAATTACTTCTTCACAGTCCACTTTCTTTTGAAGATAGCAGAAAAATAGGCATGACTTGAAGTTCTACATATTTCATCAAGAAGAGTCACTGGGAGTTATGTAGGCAGGAGCCAGCCATAGGAGGCCAATAAAGACCACGTCCCAAATACAATGATAAGGACCTTAATGTGCCTCCAGTCTCAAAGGCTAAATAAAATAAAACAAGTTCCTCACCCTACAGCAGATTTGGCAACCTCTGCACAGTGCTTGACATCTTCTAACTGCAGAAAGGATTTAATGTGATTTAAGAAAATGAATTTAGCCAGTGCTAAATACAGCTCAAGGAATAACAGAAGCTTTCCTCTTAACATGTAGCAAATAAGCCCTTCTATCTTGCTTTATAGTTAAGCATGGTAGCACACACCTGTAACTCCAGTACCAGGGAATTTGAGGCAGGAGGGTCACAGATCTGATATAAGTTTAGGACACATAACAAGACTCTGTCTCAATAAAATCAAATGCAATATTGCCTCATATGAAAGTGATTCAGATTAAAAGCTGGAAAGTTAAAGTTTAAAGAGCAAATACTTAGACTATTGTGCTGAAACCTCAGGGAAATGTGAACAAATGTTCTAACTTCGCTTGCTTTTAGTCACTTACTTTTAGTAGACTTTAAAATTGACTGATTTAGGGGCCAGAGGTGGCTCAGGAGTTAAAAGCCCCATGACCTAAGAGTGACCCCTAGATTTCACAGTGCAAGAAGAGGATGACTCCCAAAAGTCATCCTCTGACCTTCACATGTGTGGCTCCTCACAGACACATACCACATACAGACACAATGATGATTAAAAGTCACCAATTTGGGGGGCCAGACACTTAAGTAATATAGGAGTCCCCCATGAGACTGTCTGCAGATGACACCTGTCATGTGGGTCCTGATGGCAGTCAGTTTGCAAGAAGAGGACAGTTATCTGATGGACAACCTCTTAATGGCAGACGGACCAAAACCGTATCATCACTTCGCAACCACACTAGCATTTTCTGCCCATGCATCCCATTAAAAGAAACAGGAAAGTTGATTCCGCAAAATTACTGCATCTCCAATCATTCCCCCTGCCCTCGCTTCAAGTCACACTGCTTCCCTTATCCCCCAAACATCCTCAAGTCCTGTCCTTCAAGATACTTAAGGTTTGTTCTCCAGTGTGCACATCTGGCTTCTTTCGCAACCAACTTCTTTTACAGAACTCAGTGTTCAGTGACAGGCATATCATTCAGCCAACAAGAAATGCAGAAGTTACAAACACGAAGGCAACCACCCATGGACAGCAACAAAGAATTCACTGTAGTTACTCCAAACAGTTGCTTGTTTCTAGTGGAGGAGCTACGTTCAAGTACCGTGAGAAGGAAGCATAACATTATAGGCGTAATGTTAGAGGAAAAAAGCTAGCATCTTCAATAAGAATCTTTGGACATAAATTATCATGGCAAGCATTCCCTTGTACCTGGTACCACCCATTCACCCCAGAGGCTGAGGATCTTGAAATTCTAATAAACCATCCAATGCTAAAGAGCCTGCTTGCAAATCTGACCCTCGAAATCTGAGGAACAATGGATATTTAGTCTTCCCTCTTCACGTTCTGGAATCTCAGAAACAGAACTAATTTTAAATGACCTAAACTACACTGTCCTCAAATTTCAGGATTTTTAATAGGCTTGAATAATATCACAGGACAAGAAAGATGATAATAAAATACTAAATCACCATAAAAGCATAATCACGGCAATTCAATCTGACTCCCTCCATGGACAAGAGTGCTTAAAAAAATGACAGTTCCAACAAACACATAACATTTAATAGTAGGTTGACTCAGATGAGTCGGGGCTCAGATAAGTACCTTTGTTAGCCCTAACCATCAATGGAAACCATCCTGAATTCTCAGAAGTTCAATTCAAATCTAAACAGAAAAACCATCTGCTTAAATAAACATCTCCAAACTCCAAACTTTTTTAGAATTCAACAAGATTTTTTTTTTTGGAGGTGGCTTCTGAATTTTTTTCTAGGCCTGGTGGCTCACCTTACTGGCACACTAGGAGACTGATATGGGCGCTCTTACAGAATGGCCACCTTGATAAACCTATCAGGCAGCTGGGGATTTTGGCCATTCTCCAGAGAGACACACCTCAGGACCAAATGAAAGGACAATGGATGCCTTGCAGCTAACAGCACAGGTATTCTGACTATAGAGAGAGCTTCAGAGACCCTAAGACTTGCAATGTGGTCCGAGCTTCCACACACTGGCTCTTTACGAGGGGCTTTCTTGAGCCGTTCAGCTATAAATCTCTACACTAAGGGTTATCCCTGAGAGTGAAATTTTAGGGCTGCATCGCTAACAATTGCTTAGGCAAATAGAGTGGGTAATTGAAAGACCAATAGTCTAGAGAAGAGAGAAAACATTTGGAAATTGTATTAGTCAGACTTTTTATGTGACAAGATGCTCTGCCTGGAGGACAGTTATGTTTGCAGTCTTATAAAGTAGACAGGCCATGGAGAGCAGTGCAGCTGACACCACACTGACCAGGGACAGAAAGAATGCCCACATTAGAGGGCTTCCTCTACCTCTTCCTGTATTGTATCCTGGCCGCAGCCTACAGACCAGTACCATCCTTGCATACAGCAAGCAGGTCTTCCACTCAATTAAGCCTCTCTAGAAATAAACACACAAAGAGAGATATGCTTTCCTAGGCTTCTAGATGATTATCATCCTATCAAGTTGAAAGTCAAGACTGATCTTCACATTGACAAACAACTAACATACTTCTCCCTCTCCATCTTCTTGACCTCCTCTCTCTCCCTCTCCCTCTCCCTCTCCCTGTCCCATCCTCCTCCTCCTTCCCTCCCTCCCCCTTCCCCATCCTTCCCCTCCCCCTTTCACTTTCTCCCTCTCCCCCTCTCCCTTTCTCCCTCCCCCTCCCCCTCCCCCTCCTTGTGCTTGAGGCAGTCTCGAAGCTAACCTGAAATCCACAGTCCTCCTGCTTCAGCATCCGAAGTACTAGGATTTCCAGGTATGCACCACTATATCTGGTTTCAGGTGAAAAGACATCCCCATGAAAGCTGCTGATTCTACTTGTTTGTGAATGTGTACTTCATATAACTTCATACCACAAAAATGCACAAGAACTCTATTTAACCAATTTGTGGATGTGCAGTTAAAACAATAAACACTTTGATTTTCTACTACATTCTCTGGCTAGCCCTAGCTCTCTCGTGTGTGTGCCTGAGCACATAGCAGTGCCGTGAAAGCTAACCACTTTTAATGTTGTCACTGATGCCTTCCATCTACTTTTCATATTGGCATCAATCTTTTAAATCCATTGACATTAGTCAATGGATGTATGTTCTCTCCTGTCTATGAACTATTTCTATACAAGTAGTCGATAAAATAGAATTTTCACTCACTCAATCCCTTTACTGAACTGAAGTGTTAGCAGCAGTCCCTCATTGCATTCTTCCAAGACACAGAGTTCACATTCTTAACTAGAATGTCACATTTTCTACAGTGGTGCGGTAAACATTTCGGTGTTTTCCTTTTTCACTTTTTTTTTCTGACTGCATACTGACACCAAGAACATTTACTGTATTTATCACTACATCCCCAGCATCTAGCAAAGTGTCTGCCATGAAACAAATGCAGTAAAATCTTATAGAATCAATAAATCAGAAACACAGCTCATTATTCTTTTCTAGCAAACTCTGCCAAACGTCTTTTCCCTTCTTGAAGTATAACTTAAATAAAAATAAACCACAATCCAGTTCTAAGACTATGGTTTGTTTTTGTTGTTTTGGAGGTTTGTTTTGTTTTGTTTTGTTTTGTTTTGTTTTGTTTTGTTTTGTTTTTGGGCTGGAGCTTGCTCTGCAGTATACTACACTGGCCATGGATTCATTTACAACCGAGGCTGATCAAGGTCTTGGTCCTCTTGTCTTAGTCCCCTCTTCTACTTAATTTTCTGTTCCTTATAATAAATACAATCAAAAGCAACTTGAGGAAGAAAGGGTTTGTTTCATTTTGCACTTTACAGTCCATCATTCAAGGAAGTCAAACCAGGAACTTGAGGCAGGCACTTGACTCAAAAGTTGCAGAGAAATACTACTTACTGGCTCGTTCCAGGCATGATCTAGGTTTACCTCAGTCTGTGTACCTTTCTTATACAACCTGGCACGACATGCCCAGGGGTAATACCAGCCCAGTATGGACTCAGGACGCCTCTATCAGTTAGCAATAAAGAAATTTCCACACAGATGTGTCCACAGCCAATCTGATGGAGACAACTCTTCAACTGAGGTCGCCTGTGGCAAGCTTGTCAAAATGACAACTAAGATGAGCCACCACACCTCCTGAGTGCTGGGATGACAAGGATGCACAACTACTGCCAATCCAAGAATGAAAAAAATAAAACATGTGACTTGGAGAAAAGAATTTTGCAAAATTAGTGTAAGGCTGAGAGTAGTGCTGAGTGAATATATTTAATCTCTGCAAAAGCAGGTGGCTCTGTGTGAGTTCAAGGCCAGCTTAGACTGTATAGTGAGTGCCAGAAAAAACAGGGTTATAAAGAGAGATCCTGTCTCGGGGTGGGGGAGGAGAAGGAGATGGAGAAGTAGGAGAAAGACAAAAAGGAGAAGGAGAAGGAAGAGGAGGAAGAGGAAGAGGAGAGGAGAGGAGAGAAGGAGAAGGAGAAGGAGAAGGAGAAGGAGAAGGAGAAGGAGAAACGGGAGGTAGAAAAGGGGGAAAAGAAAGGAAGGAAGGTAAAAGGAAAGGGAAAGAAGTCTAGAAAAGAAGCTGTAGTGACAGGCTGGGTTCAGTGGTACACACCTATTATCTAAGAGCTCCTGTCCTTAAGATGAGCAAACTTTATGATCTCACAGTAATGTCTGCATGAGGATTGGATTTTCCTACCCTCCACTGTGTTCCTCTTCAGACCCTTAAGATCAGCATATTAACAAGAATTCTTATCAGTAACTCACCAAACACTCATTATTTGCCATCTTTATGAGTCATTTATTTCCCCCACAAAGCTAACAAGAAGTTATTACTGCAATCATTTTAGAGTCTAGATCTGATATTACTGTGGGGAGAATTAAGTGAAATGTTAAGTTCTAAAAGAAGAAAAGTATCAGGATGGAGAGAGATTTAACACGTTTCTAATCCCAGAGCTATGGCTTGAGTACACTCCATAAAGTCCACGTGTTAGAATCTTAATGTCAAATTCATATGGCAATGGTATTTAGAGACTGGTCCCTTTAAGGTAAATGGCATTAGATTAGGTGATAGGGATCCCAAGATGTCATTTGCATATCAATGTAAGACTCTTCATGAGAAGGAATCTGGGCTACTGCATTATCTCTGCCTCCCCATCCTATGCCTTGCACCATGATATGATTCAGCAAAGCCTGACCAGGTGCCCAGCAGAAGAGATATGCTCTTGGTCTTCCCAAGTGGCCGAATCATGAGACCAACAAGCACCTATCCTTTACAGCTAATCTGCTATAACAAAAAGGGGGAAAAAAAGCAGACTAAGACACAAAAAGCATTGAGTAATTCCAAAAAATAAAACTTTAAACTCTGACAACTTCTCTTTTACACTTTCCCAAACACAGTGAACTGTACAAATATATAAAAAATTAAGTTCACACCCAGAACAGCTCTAAATGTCCCATCCAATGTTCCATCACTGGCTTTTTTTTTCCCTCTGGGGCAAACAACTAGGAGGCACTTGTCCCCAAGGTGGTTTTTGTCAAAGGAATAGAAACCAGGTGGTTTAGTGAACTCAGTTAAGACCTCGGGATCCAACAACGATGTCTCCACGGTGGTGAGAGCTGGAGAGCTAAGTAGTTCAATAAATATTCATGCCGTGAGGATGGAGCTGTGGCCTCCATATTATAAGTTCTCAGAAGGGCAAATCAAACCCCCTTGTCGGCGCCATGAACGGAAGTCCAAGCTATACAGTTCAAACCTATGAATCCTCCACTCAGAACAGATGATACGGAAGCAGAGGTTCGGAGTGACTGACTGCCACATCCTGGTAGTCTTGTTTTACTTCACTACCATCTGCCGTTACCTCCTCAGTCTGTATGAACTTGAATCTGTCGATCTGCTCAGACGGTAAGCTCCATGCAGAGGGACGGCCCATTCCCGTCACTAACTCCTTTTAGCTGTTTAGTTGTGAAAGACAGAAAAAAAGAAAGAAAGAAAAACAAACAAACAAAAACCGCTGAACAGGAGAGCAAGTCAGTAGCAGGGAAGTTCTGGGTTTTCGACAGTTTCTTGCCAGGTAAAATATCAAATTCTGGAGCTATCTAAGTACTTAGCTTCCAGGAAACCAGGGGCTTTGTTGTTGTTTGTTGCCCTGTCTGAAGTGCTTTTAAAGAATAAAACTTCCTTTTAAAAGATTTTAAGTGCAAAGTACTAAAGACTGTCACTTGAGATTACTTAGGCTAAGTTTAAAGCTGATGTTCTCGAAAGCTCCACCAAAGCAGAAGCATGTGCACCTAAGCATAACCATCATTCCCCTTTGACAGTTTATCAGTGACCACAAGTCAAGTCACTTACTGCTATACACTTCCAATTATGGCAACTATGTAGACATATAGGGTGTCACACTTATTCTAAAAAGAGAAAAAATATTAAACAAGAGTCAACCTGGGAAGCCAAGTATGGTGCCAGGATACTGAAGCAGGCTCATGAGTTCCAGGTCAATTAGATAAACTGTCTTTAAGTTTTTATTTAATCCCAGCACTGGGGAGGCAGAGGCAGGTGGTTCTCTATGAGTTCAAGACCAGCTTCATTAACAGAACAAAGTTCCTGGCAGGCCAGGGATACACAGAGATACTCTGTCCTGGAACTCACTCTGTAGACCAGGCTGGCCTCGAACTCAGAAATCCGCCTGCCTCTGCCTCCCAAGTGCTGGAATTAAAGGTGTGTGCCACCACTGCCCGGTGATACTCTGTCAGAGAAACAATCAAATAGTAAAGCTCCAGTGTGGAAGGAGTGGGAGCTGAGTGGAGAGGTGATTCCTACACGCCTGATGCTTTGGGTTCCATCGCCATCCCTGCAATAGCAATGATAACGATGCGACTGATGTTAAATGCTTCTCTTTAGATGGTAAAGGAAGACACTGCTTTATTTCCAGAAGGACCACATTTATGAAGATGTACGTGCACTGTACAACTAATGACGAATGTGTTCCAAATTACCTGTTCTACAAACGGGAAGAAAACGCAGAAAAACTGCATGTTATTTAAGTTTAAAAGGTCAACTGTCAAAAACAAGAAAAGGGCAGTAGTTTGTGTTTCCATAAAGTCATCACAGCTCCAAAATGAAGCCCATTATTTTCATGAGTCAATCCTGTAGGAACAAGGTCGGTTCTTGAACCTTTTAAAGAACATGATGACGGAACAAAGAAGTTCTAGATGTTTGTCTCAGAGCTTGTTACTAAGCAGCAACAGCCGTCTCCTGCACTGACCAGGCCCCCGGAGCAGAGGGAGACCTGCCAGCCGAATGAACAGCTTCTTTTGCAGCCATTAATCCACTCACTCTTTAATGGTCTTCAGGCTAACTTTATCTTTTTGGCAATCTCATAAACTGTCTAAATTTAAAAGAACCAATCGCACTGATCAAAGGCACCTGGGAAATGATGTTTCAAACTTTAAATATAGCCACACAATTAAAATGCCATGTGTACTGCGTCACTGACAAAAGCTATGCCACGGAGAGCAAATTAAGATTTACGCAAAGACAAATAAGAAGAGTATTATTATATTTGCTCTAAGAACTGAAAGTGTTATCCCAGGTAGAAAATTTACTTGCATACTGAACATTTCGTAACTGAATCTCGTTCCACATCCCAGATGAAAACCATCCCCATTAACCCTACTGGTTTGGTTCTCCCCCTCCCTCCACCCCTGATCCTATATCCACAAGCAATCTCCTATGATTAAAGAGGGAACCACTGTCCACCAGATCTCTCTTCTAAGAAAATCACGGAGCGACATTAAATCTTTAATGGGTATGAACTCTAAAATTAAAAATCCATATAGCGAATTCAACAGATATTAAAAATAAAAGGTAGAAACCCTGCTGGAAATTAATATTTGAACATGTAAGACTTGGATATCAATTCCTTTTTAATATAAATTCTAATGTAAGAGGAAATTCTCCTTGGTATCATCTGGGGAATTTCCACTGACTCAGAGATTAAAAAAAAAAAAATTCACAAACTCCAGTAACAGCAAAACGTGTTCCAGTGAGTGCTGATAGGTCTCAGGTGTTGCCTTGGGTTTAAGAGTGAGGATTATAAATGTAATGATTATCCAGAGGAGAGTTTTGCAAGATAAATAAGAATGGCCAGAAATGCATAAAACAGGAGTGAAATAAGCATAATCACATTAATTGAACATGGTTCCCACTGGGAGGAAGCGTAATGTTTTAAAAATTATGACAATCATCATTTTATTCAATATAAGAAACAGCCCAAAGATTTCAAATCGTTAAAAGAGGAAAGTGTGAATTCCAATTATTACTCATTTAAATAATTGCCTTAAAGTTTTATTTGGTAAATTTAGAACACAGTTGTTTACTTCCTCATAGTGGATCCAATTAAGTATACGAACTCACTGCATTACAGTAGGAAAAAAATAAACAAAAATTTAAGCTGGGAAACCATAGAACATTCAAGGAAAACAATGTTTTCCTGTAAACTCCTGGTGTACAAAACTTACACCTGTGAGTGTCACATACTGGAGCATCAGAGGCTCCAGGTGAAACAGAGAGACCATCTTCATGCAGCTAAAGAGTCCAGCTCTCTTTGTAGCTCAGAGACATGTTTTAACGCTGGCTTTTTTGTCACCTTTGACACACAGTTCCTCTTGCAGAAGTCTATGCTGGTGCCTCTGGCCTCTCCTATAGCACAGGGAGGGGATTTGAACCGCTGACCATATCTGAAAGCCTCACTTCTCTCGCCATAATGCCTATAATTGTACTTTCAACAACAGATACACATTTAGTTCGGTTTGTTTCATCAGTTCTCAAAGCTGACAGATTCTGTGAGTATGTGGTCAACGGAACTTATCCAGTGGTACCATTATCCTATCAAGAAAACCAGTCAATGAATTTTGAGTGAAAGGCCTGAGGGGCTGCTGAAGACTCGTATCCCAACAACCTAATATCAGTTGAACTACACAGCAGTCTATCAAGTAGCTTATGAATAAAAAGGACCCCCCCACCTCAGCCCATCACAGATCCTCCAGAATCTGCACCTGCATTTCAAAATCACATCAGGTGACTCACAGGACATCTGAATTACATCTAATGTGATTTCTTTTGACAATAAAGGACAGTGCTGCAGTAACTCAGGTGCCCACATGTTCTCCAGGACTCCTAGAAGGAGTCCAAAGTGGTGATGATATCTTAGTAGACTGACAGAATACAGTTTCTCTCATCTCACTCTCTACCACTATACTTCTCTCTGCTCAGGCTAACTGGGAAACAGAGGCAGCCATGAAACTGAAAGCACTCAGAAAACATTCATACAAACACTCTGAAAATTAAATAACCATTGATGCTCATATTTCTGATGATTCCAACTCTGCCAAGATCCGTATTCCTTAGGCAAATGTCTGACATTCACTCAGTCACTTCGAGCACACACAACTGCTCTGTGTCATGCCCTGGAAAAGATAAACTCCAAGATCATACAGCAAGACGGGCAGGACTCAGCTGCTACCCTCTTCCCGAAGAACCCAATATCCAAAGACATCTGTGTCCTAGTTTCCAAATCAGAAAAATATGGATAGCCTTTTGGAAGCAGGGGGATCTTGGACATTCTGAGGTTAATCTGAGCTACACAATGGGTTTGAGGTAAGCCTAGACCACATCACAAGGCTGTGTCTCAAAATAAGTACTGGAGAGGAAAAAAAGAAAAAGAAAGATAATTATTCTTGTGTCGTAGGCCTTTCTCTTTTTCTCTTCCGGGCTTAGGAAGGACAGATGCATGATTTTCTTCCAAAATTTTATTGCAAATGGTTCTCTCCCAGTGATTAAAAGCACCAGCCACTCTTGAAAGGCCTGGGTTTGGTTCCTGGCTAACACATGGGGCTCACAACAGTCTGTAGCCCTAGCAACAGAATGCATACCCAGTCAAAAGGAGCTGTAAGTGGTGACAAGACCTACTGTGTTTCAGATATGATTATAGCTACCTAAGATGATCCATCTTTTCAAAAAGAATATTATGGGCTGATCAACTAACAAGTCACAATGAAACGCCATACTTTGGATGCCCAATTTAAACTGTAGGCCAGTTTCTGAAGTCACCCAGTTTTAAATTAGTATGAGATGAACTTCTAGCCTTCACTTAAATGATTTCTGCTTTGGTCTATGATCTTTTCACCACTTTCAGACAGTAACCAGACAAATCTAAAGGATGACCACAAGATAATAAATGAGGTGGCTCCTACAGTCTGGACTCCCCAATCCTCAGCTCCATCATGTATTCTAAGATCGTTAAATGCAGTTATTAATGCAGTTATTTCTCTTTGCACAAAACACATCCTCTTCATCATGAGCATTACGTCTTCTAAGTATTCTTGTACTGACTGAACATATAAGAACCGCATAATTCAAATAATGAATAGCATTTATTTTCATCTAAATCATACCTTTGCTTAAAATATTATTTAGCTGAAATACATAAAGATGACATCACAGTGAAAAATAATAACGGATCCAGACAAGTGATTTTTTTTTAAATAATGTTTCATTCCCGAGGCAACTCTTAAAAGTCACAAAACCTTTGCTCAAGCACACTGAAGCCTGGACTTTTCATATGCAAAATTATATCAACTTGTGATTTGGAAAATATAAATGTACATGCAGAGTTATTTTTAAAATGAAAATAATTTATGACTAAAGATAAAATGTTTCAAAGTGGTGTGGAATGGCAGACATTGGCAATCTTTGCACTTTGAAGGTTGAAGGAGGACGGTCTGAGGTTCCAAGCCACCAATGTAAGCTTCATGAGAGACTGTCTCCTAAAAGGGGGGCTCGGGGCTAGTAAGATGGCTCATTAGGCAAAGCCCTTGTCAAGAAAGCCTGTTAATCTAAATTTAATCTCCAGAACCTACAGAAAAGTGAGAAAAAGAACATATTCTACAAAGTTATCCTCCAGCCTCCATATTCCCAACCATCCTGTGCACGCTCAAATGTGGGTGTACACACACACACACACACACACACAAATACATACACACATACATACACACAAACTTTTTTAAACTTAAGTTTATAAATAATGCAGTGAAACAGATACAAACAAAAATAAAACTGGACCACCGCCAATGGAAGGACATGGCCATACTTACCTGATTAAAAAAAATCATTAAAAGATTAGCATATACAAATGTTTAGCTCCTTTAGAGAAAATATTAATTAATTAGTGCACATTTAGCGTGCTAATTACAAACGTACCCATTTGAGTATATGAAATGCATCTAATAAATATGCAATTTGCTGAGCTGCCCAAACCACAGCAATCATTTATAACCTAGTTCATTCTGTCAGGAGGCCTGAATGACTACTGTGGACTTGAACCATCTTGGGAGTTTGCTTTTTCATCAGCACCACTGATGTCACCCCAAGGTCACATTCCCAACAGTATTTATGGCCAACCTGAGCGCTTATTTCATACTATGGTCAATGTGGCAATCTCAATATGGCGTTCTAATTCCAATTCTGTAATTGGGAGCTGATTTCTTCATAGACACTACGTAGCCTGGAAATGTGGTTCCAGTTTCTAAATTGAGAAGTTATTTTGTCAAGGTGTGGTTAAAAGGAAGGTTCCATAAGCCACCTTGAGAAAACTCTTCAAGGACACCAAGTGTAGAGAAGTGGAACGGAAATGTTGTCTTGAAGCATGTGGTTAAGAACGGGCGTGTCTTCTGATGCCACCTCTCTAGAGGTGGTATCACCCAGGCTGCTTCACTCCCGAGATCTCATTCCAGTTACATAGTGTCAGTCAACAGACATGCAAATAAATACATACAAGGCACTATAAACAGAAAATATGCTAAAAAGGTGTCTTAAACATACAATGCAGGAGACAAGAAGATTCTAGATAATCACTGACTAGCATCGTTAAATAAAAGCTTCACTTGGAAAATGGCATTTCAGATTAGTGACAATCCTTTATTATTCACTGTTGTATCTCTGAGTCTAGATTTTACAGTATGGCCATAGTTGGGTCTGAAACCAAGGTAATCCTCCTGCTTCAGCTTCTCAGATGCTGGGATTAGAGGCAAGAGCCACCACTCATTATCCATAGTAAGAATAAGAATAACCTTGTATGTTTGACGAGTAAAAGTATGAGAGAGAGAGAGCTGAGTGTATCTGTAATGGAGGGTCTGTGAAAAAGTGCTGAAGGGATATCCATTCAAAAGTCCATACATTATCTTTTGGTGATGAAATTATAACCAATTTCACTTTGTTTGCTTATGAATTACTAAGATCTTTTTTGGAACGAGTTTGTGTAACTGTAAAACCACAGGCAACATGGACAAGAATATAATAAAAAGAGGTTTACAACTATTCTGTGATACTTCCCTAGACTCTGAACATGATCTCCATCAGTCAGCACAACCACCAGTACAGGGATAGGCTTCAGAACAAAGCTAAGATTCAAAACAAAGGCTGAGACCATCTGTCCTGTTGCCAGTCTGGAAAACCTTGGAACTACAGTGTTAAATTAATAAAGACTGAGAAAACTACATGTGGCGCCTCAGGACTGTAATCCCAGAACCTGAGAGGCTGGGGCAGAAGGATCACAAGTTCCCAGGAAGCCTACTCTACATGGAAAATCTGGTGAGCATGCTTTACAGAGTGAAACACTGTTTTAATTCATCAAAAGGTAATAAATTGCAGGAAAAGATGGGCCAAAATAGCCTTCCATTCATTCTAATCTTGATATGCTTTTGAAAAATCAATGAGTTTCTAGTTACTAGGAATAATTAAAATCACAACAACCAGGAGGCATTTAAAATGCGGTTCAATAATGGCTCAGTGGCACAAGTCTGTGATCCCAGCACTTGAGAGGCTGAGGAAGGAGGACTGAGGCTGCCCTGAGCTGACATAGCAGGCCACTGTCTCAAAAAACCAAAGTAATTAAAATACTCCTTTCAAATCAAACATGATGCTCGCAATGGCAATCCCAGTACGTGTGAGGCAGAGGCAAGAAGACTTCAAGTTATAGGTCAGCCTAGCCTACAAAGAGCTCCAAATTTTCCTGTCTCAAATACAGTGGGGTAGGGACCTACTTCTTGACGCTTTAATTTGATAATCTCTTTAAGGGCACTGTTGCTTAAATTATATGAAGAATCTCAAAGGGAGGTCCCCAAAACCCTTAAGCTAAAAATCTTAAGAGCTCCTGATTCTTTCTGGGCTAGTGATTAAGCAGCACACATTAGAATATATATAGTCCTGCGTCAAGCAAATTAAAGTCAAGATGAATACAAATGCGCAAACAGTAATTATAAATAACTGTTTTTAAGTGCTGTGCTGTGATTAATAAGCTTCCAGGAGCATGGCCAGTTGGTGCTTTTAAGATATGAGAACAACTGGCCAAGTTACACTGAATTTTAAAAGACATGTGGGTGAATTGATTACAAAGCTAGAAACCCTGTATTAATTTGTATACGCCTGTCTTAGTTAGGGTCACTATTGCTGTGATAAAACACCATGACCAAAAGCAAGTTAGAGAGGAAAGGATTTATTTGGCTTACACTTCCACATCACAGTGTTTCAAGGAAGTTGGGACAGAAACTCAAACAGGAGTAATCTGGAGGCATGAACTGATGCAGAGGCCATGAAGGGGTGCTGATTACTGGCTTGCCCAGCTTACTTTCTTATGGAACCCAGGACCACCATCTAGGGGCACAACCCACAGTGAGCTAGGCCCTTGCCCATCGATCACTAATTAAGAAGATGCTCTACAGGGTTGCTACAGCCCAATCTTATGGATTTTTTTTTGACCAAGGTTCTCTCATCTCAGGTGACTTTAACTCATGTCAAGTTGACATAAAATTACACAGCACACCATCTATGAAAGAAAAGCTATCATGAGAACAAACAGAATATTTCACAGGTAAACTTGTCTACTAAAGTCCCAAGACCACTCATGCCTTCAATCAAAAACCTTGATGAAATAGAGTTTTCCTTCATTATTTTTAGTGTGTCTAGACGTTTTCATGTAGATCTGGATACCCTGTGTGCCCATGGAGGTCAGAACTAGGTATGAGATTCCTCTGGAATGAGAATCACGGTGCTTGTCAGCCTCCATGTAGGTACTGGGAATTGCACCAGGTTGTCTGGAAAAGCAACCAGTGCTCTTAAACACTGGGGCATCTCTTTATACACCCTTGTTTTATATAAAGAGGACATTGCACTAAGTGGAATATAAACTCTGCTCTTTATGGTTTGTTTCGATCAGTTTTGTGTTACAGTTACAGAGTATATGAGACTGAGTAATCTATTTGTTTGGTGTTTCCAGAGACTGTAAATCCAAGTTAATGCACGCATCTCATAAGGGCCTTCGTGGCACATAATCCATAGCCAGAGACAAGAGGCATGAATCTGAAAAGAAAAAAAAAACTCAACCTGCATTTGAGCAATCTATTCTCAGGAGTAACCCAGTCAGTTCCACGATGACATCAGTCCTTCATGAAGGCAGAGCCCTCACTTACTGCTCCTCAGCCCTGGTCTGACACCACCATCACTCTGAAACTTGGAACACGGCACACATTAGAACTACAGCAGGAACATAAAGCTAGTCAAAAACAAAACAACCATGGTTTTTGTTATTAACCACTGTCACCATATATTTATCATATCATCATATAATTATTAATCATGCCATCAATAACTTCAGATGACTAAATATAACAGAAACAAGGGAAGATGTTTCCATTTTGATTGGAGATTCTTAGAAAGAATTATTGGAGGAAGGGCTAGAGAAAGTGCTCAGCAGTTAAGAACACTGGCTGCTCTTCTAGAGGACGTGAGTTCAATTCCCTACATCCACATGATGGCTCAAAACCATCCATAACTCCAGGTCCAGGAGATCTGACACCTTCTTCGGGCCTCTTCGGGCAATAGATACATATGTAGTGAGTGCCCAGATATATATGCAGACAAACACCCATACACATGAAATACAAATAAATAATAAATGTAAAAACAATAAATAAATAATAACACAACTATTTTTCTAAAAAATAAATCTTGGAGGAAACTACATGTAAGTTATAGTCCTATGACACAGGAAAGGCCATCCTGGGCTATAAACAGTGGACTCCAGATTAATCTGGATTAACTGAGTCCCTGTCACAAACAAACAAAACAAAACTGACAAAAATAATAAGGGTAATAAAATACTGGAGACTGATGAGTTGAAGCTAAAATGGTCAAGAGATGTGATTCAAAGGCTAGTGAGAGGACTCGTTGAGTGGGCAAACCTTAACAACCTGGGCTTCATCACTAGAGCCCACATGTGAAAGAGGAGAGTGTGTTCTCTCAGGCTGGCATCCACATGTGCATCATGGCACAAGCCCACATACATAAAGAGGGTGTGTGGATAAGCCCAATCGGAGGTTATCTGAGTGTTACAATGAAGAAATTGGATTTGACTCTTCGGTCAAGAGCAACTTGGAAGAGCCGCAAGAGGAGGTAGCATGTTCTTGTAGGTACCTGAGAGAGACAGTTTTGCTGTGGGCTGCGTGAAATGGGATGAAGCAAACCTGCATAAGGAGAGACTAATCTAGAAAAGGCAATTAGACCCGAGGCAAGAAGAGGCAGTGATGGTGGATGGACCTCTGTTATGGGTCACTGACTGAACTCAAGGAATTAAAATCAGCAAGAATGTGATGATTATCTGTGTTCTCTTAATGGAAAAAGCAGGTACCTTGAGCAGTACCAGATTTCTGAGGTAGGCAAAGATAGGTGAACAGTGGAGACATTTACCAGCACAAGAAATTAAATATTTGTCACCAACCATATCTAGCAGACAGAAATTGCAACCTTTTTTAGGCAGTATCAGATTCAGATGTAGAAATATTGACCACGGGGTCTTATGCAGCCTTTCCTACAACTCTTAGAGTTGCCCAGATATACAAGAAAATGTGACCACCACCCTGCAATGACAGAGGAAGCAGCGAGTGTCACTTCTACACTGAGGTAATAAAAGATCCATGTAGAGTTCTCTAAAGTTTGTTTGCTTGAAGTGGAGACCAAAGAGAGAATGCACAGTTATCAACGTGAGAGGCTCTAGAGCAGTGGTGCATTACACCACATCCTTTGTGCATCCATCCTTACTGCATCCGACACTACATCCTGTAGTTCACCCTTTACAACATCCTTTGGTACAGTTCCTCATATGCTGTCAACCATAAAATTACTTCTTCGTAACTGTGATTTTGCTACTGTTGTGAATCAGAATATAAACAGCTGTTTTTTTCGATGGTCTTAGGTGACACCTGTGAAAAGCTCATTGAACCCCTGCGGCCAAAGAGGTCGAGACCCATAGCCTAAGAACCACTACTCTAGACTCACTTAGGAGACAGACCTCTGGGCAGATCTGTGAGGGAGTTTCTCGGTTAGGTTAAGAGAAGTGGGAAGGTCCATCCTAGATGTGGGAGGCTCAACTTCATGCTCAAGCATTCGTGAGCACCCATCACTCTCTTCCTGACTGCAGACATCAGTCGCTACCTCCCATTTCAGATACCATGTCTTCCCACCATGATGGCTGGACACGCGTAAACCATGAGCCAAAATTACCTCTTCTTTCCCTATGCTTCTTTTGTTGGGTATTTTGATCCATTAATCAGAAAAACAATGAATCCAATGTTGCCAGGTAACATGCATATGATGCCTCAGTCTGACTCCATGAGTGGATTAATAGAGTAGAGGCTCCCACCAAGATGGACAGAAAAGGGGAATAGCAAAGCTCAATAGAACTAAGTGGCTCTAACTTTGAAGTTGTTTGCTTGTTGCCGTATAACCAAAGGTATGCTCCACAAATGCCAAGGAAATCAAGGCTGAGACATCTGGCAAAATAGATGGGGTGAGGAAAATGAGCAAGTAGCCAGCCTACAGTTTCAGAGTACACATTTCTGGAAGATTATGTTTCCCTCAAAAACTATATAGCACCACCCCCTCCCAAAGAACTCATCAAGAAACGGTGCCTGAATCTAACCATCTTTTCTAGTTGTCACAAATAAGAAAACTGACCTGAAGAATGCTGCTGTTCAAGATCAAGACACCTGAACCTATATAGTGGCATATTTTCCCTGCAAGTTGGGAGGAGGTAAGGTGGGAGGAGTAAGGAGAGGGAGAGGGGAAGGAAGAGGAGGAGCTGAGAAGCAGAGAGGTAGGAGTCATGGATGACCACACATGTACTGACAGCAGTCGTCAGTAACAACTTATATCTACGTTAGGTAATTGGTTAACACTTGCAATTGTGTGGGCATCTTGATATTTGAGCATTACCAAATATATAAAGCTAGAGGATAAGCTTTAACCATTAAAGTCTCATTTCTACTCCATATCGCATGGTCTGAGCTCAGCCCAGCCTTGTGGAGACAGCGTGGAAGATTGGCAGAGCCATCCTCCACATTGGCATCTTGTGGATGGCAGGGCTGGTGTCTCTGGCAGTCTGAGCCGACATTCTGAGCCGAGCAGACATATGCTGCTCGTGGCCTCAGGCCTTGCCTGGTTGGGAAGATAGTAGCCAACTAAGAACAAGCCAGATCTGGTGTCACCGTTTTAAAATATTACTGTAACACTGAACCACCAGTTTCTTGTTAGTACTTTAGGCCACACTTCCACTATTAATATATGGTGACATCCTTAATTTTCCTAGCTGATCACTACAGTTTCCTGGGCCATCTAATGAATCTGAGCCTATCTTGAACTACACAGCAAGAGACTCTTTCTCTTGCCATCCCCTCTACCAACCCAAGGGGAAAAAGTGAAATGAGACACATTATAATTATTCTCAAGACATAACATAAATCCTAACCGAGAGCTTTCATAACTTCATCTTACCTGGACATGAGAACTATCTCATGATTTAATCCCTAATTCACATTATAGTTCCTAATCCACATCAATACATGCTTTATATCATATAAATCTGTGGGCATAAAACCTAAGTCAAAGATACCATAAAAAATTTATGTGACTTATAGAATTATGCAAAATAAAACATTTCCATATCATTATCCCCTAGCGTGTGTTGGAAAGGTGGTTCCTTATGTCATTTCTGAAGAAATTCTTGTTATGAAACTTCTTTTTATGCAATGCCTATTTGCTCTCTTTGAGGCTTCTTTGAGTCTTTGGTAGATTCACTGATACTGGTTACAAAAGAGCCCTGAGAACACTCTAACCAAGGGGGGTGTTCTGCTGAGTTAGGGCGAACTATTCTCACACAGCATGGTTCCTCTATTTGCCTAAGATAAAGCCAACTGCTTTCTAGATTTCCTTAAGCCAAGAAAAATTATGATAAAACAGAAATGCAAAAACCCTCACTGTTGCAGCAATGTTATCCAAGAAATATCCATGCTAGTCTTAGCACACTGGCACTTGTCTATAATCCCAGGAATTAGGAAAGTCTACGACGATGTCACCCTTAGCTACACAGACAGAACTTCTCACAAAACATCAAGGGTTGATTTGGGAATGGTTCATTTTATCCCTGATTCCTGATTCTCGGGGTGGTGCAGGGGACAGGAGGCATCTGGACAAGGGAAAGGGATAAGGACCAGAGCTGGAAGAAGTTGTCCTGCAATGTCGCAGGAAAACAGCTCTCACTGACATGAAAGGCAAGAGCCGTAGAAAATAATAAATAACACAACAAAGAAACAAAAAAACAAATCCTGAAAGACAAGAGTTAGCCCTGAGCCAATCAAGCCAGGAAGCCAAGTTATTATTGAAACTAGAGTAAAATAAAGAAGAAGATTAGTGCAATTAAACCAGAGTGAAGTTAGATGTCCTGTCATTGGCTAAGGAAGGCACTATTATAGGCATGTGCCATAACATAGATGCTTCTGTGTGGTGTGTGGCTCCCCACAAGCAAGGCTGGCATTCCAGAAACCCTGGCTTATTTACCGTGTTCTCTAATCTACTCCAAATAACATGTTTAAACTAAATCCAGAGACCTAGGGACGATATTATAAAATACATATTTCTGAGAAAGTAGTCTACAGCAAGTGTTTGCTAAGTGAGACATAGGGATGAGGCAGCAAAGATTACATCCAACCATGTTTGGGAGAGCCATTAGAATGGCTGGCAGCCCCAGCACCCAACACAGAGACAGCGTGCACTCCTGTTCCAATCCCCAGGAGGACCAGGAAGAAGTCTTGCCATCTACAGCATGTCCCAGTCCCCACCTTCCCTACAACCATCTTGCTAATAAGGCTTTATTATTATTTATGTTGTATTTATTATTATCATGACTACTTGAGTAAAGTTGAGGACTAGACGCTAACTCACTAAAACATAAGCTTGTGTCTTAAAAAGCGCCCTAAATTCTCTAAGAGACTCACACGCTCTAAGCAGAAGTTGGTTGCCAATGCTATCAAAACTAGACTGAGACATTTTTATCGTTTCTCTAACACTCCTGAAGTTGCAGCAAATAGAATTCATGAATACATATGAAGTCTTGGTTGTCACTTACCATTAGTCTCAACATAGTAATTCAGAGCCTGTTATTTTTCTTTGTTTTAGCATTATTATACACCACAGCTTCTTAACTGTGGCTCTAAGCCTATAAGTGCTGCTTTATCCTACCAGCACCGCTCCCATCTCATCTTTCAGCAATCTACTAGACAGCAACGGGGCTACCGATCTCAGAGACACTTTTGCCCTTTTACAAAAGCACAAGCCCTACTGCATGTGGCAACTTACAACTATAATTTCACTTTGAAGCCACCCTGGGCTATGTAGAAATATCCTGTCAAATACATACATACATATATACATGCATGCATACATACATACATACATACATACCACAAACTGAGAACTAAATCAAGAAAATTCTTCTCCTTTCTTCAATGTTTAATTCAGAGAATCTTATGTCTTTTCAAAGCCAGGGGAGAGACTCAGAGACACCATAAGAGCATAGCTACTTCCAGGTGCTTAAATAAAACGGAAGATTAACATAAAATTCTCAGGCCAGTAGCCCAAGTCACTCATTCTAATACTCATTTAATAAACCGGAAGCCAGGTGCTCACACCTCTTTGCTCAGCTCCTCAGGAGGCTGAAGGAGAATGTCCAGCCCATGAATTCAAATCAGCCTTTGCTACAATCTTATACCAAATAAACAAACAGACACACGATTAAACAAGACTATTAAACTAACAAAAGTCAAAATCAAAGAACCAACTAAAAAGGCGCCCCTGCCTCCCTGGCAAATAGCGTATATTCTTCTAAAGTAGCTTATAAATGGTTACTGATTTGTGACCTTAGATGTCATCATGTTTTAACTCAGTCTGTAGATTAGCATATGTCTACTTCTTTAATGCTAAATTGGAGAATAAGAGACTTCATTTTTGCAAATTAGGCCTAGTGGTTTTGACAAACCCCATGATGTTAAAATTATGAGCATATGGGGCTGGAGAAAGGACTCAGCAGTTAAGAATGCATGATGCTCTTGCAGAGGACCTGCGTTTAGCTCCCAATGCCCATGTACAATGTTTCACCACTGCCTGAAACTTCATCTCCAGGAGATCCAGCACCTTCTTCTGATCCCCAGTAACTTGCACTCACATGCACATATGCCCACTCACAGATACACATGCATATTATATAATAACTAAAAACAAAATCTTCCTTTAAAATAGCTGTGCTTGGCAGTACACTCCTGTAACCCCAGCATTCGGGATACGGACGGAGGCAGAAGGATTTAGTTCAGAGATATCCTCAGGTACACAACGAATTCAGCACTAGTCTGTACAACATGAGACTCTGCTTTAAAAAAAAAAATTAAACCTAAATGTGCTGTGTTAAATAAGACTAGATGTATTTTCATTGTTTTAGCAAAACGAAGTCCACGCAGCACAGATTACAACACATAAAAAAGCACGAGTTTATTATATGCATACTTTATAGAAGATGTGAAAGAACTAATAAATTTCAAAAGAAGACGTGAATACACAAAGTGTAAATATGTGAGCATGAAGTCAATCAAAGAGCAACCCTTGCTGATACAAACAACGCTGCAACTCATTGTAAACTCGTATTGTAGGTGTTCTTAGAAATGAATGTGAGGAGACAGCAAGATGACTCAGTTGATAAAGGCACTTGCCACCATGCCTTACCTCAAAAGCTTGGTATCTAAAATACAAAAACGTGGAAGAAGATTATTAACTGTACAAAGCTGTCCTCTAACATGTGCCCCAACTCACACATACACTTAATAATAAAACAATAAGGTATTAAATAAGTTAAGAACACATAAAGAGAGCAGAAGTCATGCTAAACATCTATCTTTGTTTCCCCAACTAGGCTGCCTGGTCTAGCTCCTTCATTATGATTTGAACTCAACAAACAGCTGTAAGCTGGATGAGTAAGGGAAGAATCCTGAGAAAGTGGTAAACAGCTCTCTATTGCCTCCCGGGTGTTCAGTGTTCGTTGCACTACTTCTTTAAAAAATTTAATTAATCCTCAGTGTCCTTGTGAAGTAGCCAGAGGGGGGAAAATGTATTTACAGTACTCTGAGATTGATGGACCATCTGAGAAGGGTTAAAGACTTGCTCATAGGAAATGGGTCTTCACAGTTCAGTGCTACCCAGTGGAAGGCAATGCCTAAGAAGAGGTTGGAAGGCTTCAATCTGAGTCCCCACTGCATTAAGCACAGAAACTCCCCAGCCCCTTCCTGAGGGATTCTGCATTTTGCAGTCAATGTGCATTCTACTTTCCAGGGCTTCTAGAATGCCCATGCAGCCCTTCCCCTCTCCTGAGCCACAAAAACCGGGAGGGACCTAAGCTTTTCCAGGTCAGTCCTGATTTGAAGCCTTCTATCCTGCCCTCCCTGATGTACACACCCTTATTAGACCATATGTCCCAATATTCGTTCAGGAAAGGGGTAAAAAGAGGCTGTCATTCAAATATAAGAAATTACAGAAAAACAGTTTACTAACATCAAAATACCAGTATTTTGTTCACTTCTGGTCCATGCCTAAATCTATCTTACCGTTAACTATTGTTGATGAAGCTTTCTTAGGAATTGAAAGTCCAACACAGCATTTACATGACCTAATTTGAAATTTTTAAATAGTATAAGGCCTCTAGGCTTAATTTTATAACAGCAAGATTAAAGAGATATAAGCAAGCACATATTGTCTCTGTGCTGTGAAAGGCAATTTTGTGTACATATCTCCAGGGGGAGAGTATGCACTCACAGGTAAATAGGTACAATAGTTTGCATATGCCTGTGAAGCCAGAGGTTGACAATAGGTGTCATCCCAAAATTGCTTCCCACCTTACTTTTATTGTTAATTATGTGTATATGTGAGTGTTGGAGAAGGTAGATGTCAGGACAGTGTCCAAGGAGGATGGAGGAGGGACTCAGATCCTCTAGACTGGAATTAGGTAGTTGTGAGCACCCAACATGAGTTCTGGTAACCAGTTTCAAGTCTTCAAGATTGAAGCACACCTTACCCAGCCATCTCTGCAGCCTTCTACCTTATGTTTTGAGGCAGAGTCTCTCACTGAGTGCAGAATTCAAATGCCTCCTCTTCTCTCACTCCCAGCACTGGGGTTACAGGCTTATATCCCAGTATTGGATTTTTGTGTGGGTAAAATGGATCCAAACTCGGCTCCTAGGCAGTTTCCCAGCTAAGCCATCTCCCCATCCCCTCAAACCATTGTTTATAACTTAACATATATGCAATTTAAAAGGATGGGCTGGTAAGATGATTCAAGCTTGACTTGAAAATGTGACAGTCTGAGTTTGATGCCCAAGTCCCACATTGGGAGGAGAGAAACAGCTCCCAGAAGTCACCCTGTGACCTCCACATCTGCATGCCATGCCCACGCACAATCACAGAAATAAAACAACTGAAATGCTAAACTTTATTTCTACCATAATGGGGCCGTTATCACCCTGGATGACAAGTCCTGCTATCCAGAAAGTTAAATACTAGAACATAAGTTGAAAATGTTAAGTGGCTACAAAAACATCCTGATGGATTCACTAAAATTTAGCTTAGCAAAATGTTACTTTCCTATTCCTGATGGAAGAATATTCAACGCAAATTCAAATAAAATAAACAATTTACAAGTGAAGGAAGTTACACCAAGCTACACATACAATCCCAAGCCCTGTCTATTTCATCAAGCCCTAGAATCTGTTCAGATTTCTCTACTGGAGAAAAGTCAGTGGTATGTGTTGGCCAACCCCATTACACTGAGGCAGGAAGTGGTCCATGAATTCAGGACAAGCCTAAACTATACACTGAGAAAGGTCCAGGTTGGCTTCTACTACTAAATAAAACCCTATCTCCAAAAGCCAAAAAAGTGAATAATGTAACCACGCTTGGGAAAATGAGTTTCCAATGGCATAACCTTGATCAACACAGCAAATTCTAGTCACCTAAGCGTAGCCATCTGCCAAGATGACAGATGGCTCTATGTATGACACGTACGCTGCTTTGTCAGGACAGAGCCGTAACTATGAACTAAGAATCCGAGAGAAAAAATTAAGGTTTGAAGCTACCAAATATGTATGGATATATGTATCACAAGGGCAAGCAAGTCGGTTCAGCCAAAGGGTAAATGCACTTGCCTCTAAGCCTGATGGCGTGTGGAGAGAACCGATTCCTACAAGTTCTCCTCTGACCCCTGTAAACTTGCTGTGGCAGACACACACACACACACATACACACACACACACACACACACACACAGAGTACACACATGATAGATAGATAGATAGATAGATAGATAGATAGATAGATAGATAGATAGATAGATAGGTGATAGATTTTTTTTTTATTTT
This sequence comes from Rhabdomys pumilio, assembly GCA_030674055.1. Lineage (NCBI taxonomy): Eukaryota > Metazoa > Chordata > Mammalia > Rodentia > Muridae > Rhabdomys > Rhabdomys pumilio. Next base: position 38,414,774 of record JANHMN010000014.1, read on the forward strand.
CACAAAACCAAATCCTTCTATTTATTCAGATCTATCAAGAAAATCTGCTACTTGAAGAACAACTCTAAGAACCTATGTCCATTAACACTGTAAACAACAGACTGGGCAAACAGAACGAGGAAAAGGAAGAAAGAAGGACTAAGATGGGGCTAATGGCTGGGATGTCCTCAGCAGATGCATGGAAACTGAAAAAATTTGTCCACTGAGTGATCACAGTGGAGTTTTGTTTTGTTTTCTTTCTTTTTTTTTTTCTTTTCACTTTAGTCCTTTACCTCACAAAAGTTAAGGAATCCTAGAGGCTTCTGGGATGCAGGAGTACACGTGGGTACCTGTGAAGCTACTGCTGTAGATGAAGGAAACGACAGTGAGCCAGAGAGACTGAACAGGAGAACTGCCTTTAGATCATTAGTACCTCGACTACATAGTGAGCTCTCAGTGGTCAGGATTAAACGGGGTTTTAAAAGTCAATTCATTCTAAGCCAGAGAGGTGGGGGGCGGGGGGCGGGGAGGAAGAGACAGAGACAGAGAGACAGAGGGGGGCAGAGAGAAAAAGAAAGAAAGAGATAGGAGAGGGAAGAGGTATGAAAGAAGGAAGGAGGGAAGGAGGCAGGGAGGGGGGAGGGAGGGAGAATGGAAGGAAGGAAGGAAGTCAGGAAGGGAGGGAAGAAGAGAGGGAGGGAGAAAGAGAGAAAAAGAAAGAAGAAAAGAGATGGAGAAGGGACGTGAAGGGAGGAAGGAAGCAAGCCAGGAGAGATCTCAAGTGCTTGGTTATGTTTTATTGAAAGCTTTGTTAAAATGAAACATATTTAAGGACCATTAAATTATGATTACTAAAATGATTAAGGGACGGCATTTTATTTCTAATGAGATCGGACATTCATGACTCAGTTGTTCTGACAACCAAGAAACACAAGTTGTTTTGTCTCCATTGGTTTGGCTTGGTTTGGTTGGTTTGGTTTTATTTTTTTTAAGCAGAAAGTAGAACCTGCCTTTGTTCCACTGTGGGAAATGACCTGTGAGTTAGTCTCCAAGTTAACTGGACTGTCCGTTTGTTCTTTGGGTACTTCATTTCAGCCAACGGTGACATTCGTAAAACTCGAGATGTCTGCATGCCTTCGAGCAGGCTACAAAAGTGACTCCTGCTTGTATTTTCACAGCAATGCACAGATCTTACAAAAACCTGGCAGAGTTCAGTGCCAGCAGTGTTCCAGGCTGACTGGATCTGTGCCATAGCAGATTTTACTTCTTCACTCCGATCCAATTTTATGACTCTGTCTTGTTTCGTTGAGATATAGGCTTACTATGTAGCCCAGGCTGGCCTCAAACTCGTCCTGGGCGGCTTTAAAGGGCTGGCATTAAAGATGTAAACCACCAAGCCAGACAAATTCTGATCTATTTCTTACCACATGCATACCATTTCCACTTAGAAACTATCCCTTAAAAGATGGAAGCCTAGGCTGGAGAACAGCTATGGCTGTTTAGCTATGGCTAAACCTCTCACAGTGAAGTAACATGGAGGCCCTGCTTCAAACAAGGCACAAGGCAAGGCCAGCACCCAAAACTGTCCTCAGAACCCAACTATGTAACTCTGTTTAGATGAAAATTTAATGAAAGTTTTTCTTTTCATTTCTTTCTTTTTTGTGGTTTTTTTTTATTTTGTTTTTTGTTTTGGTTTTGACTTTTTTTGTTTTTCCTTTTACTTGAGAGAGGGGCAGGGTCTCATGTAATTCACACTGGCCCTGGACTGGCTACATGGTTGAGAATGACAGTGAACTATTCACCCTGCCTCTGCCTCCAAAGTGCTGGGATTGTGGGCCTGTCACACTACACCTGTTTTAATAATGTTTTTCTTCACTGAGTGTATGGACTCATACATAGCAAACTCTCGAGGAGGAAAATTAATTCATAAACCAGACATATGGGTGACCCCTGGATTCCAACACTGAAAAAGAAAAGGCAGGACGATCACAAGGAATCTGAGGAAAGCCTGGACTAACTGAGGACACTCTGCCTCCAAAATGAATGAATGCAACTAAATGAATGTGCCGCTGTTGTTTCAAGGTTGTGCATACACAGGATCTTTTTATATCATATGTTGTTACTCAGTGAGAATCCAGCTTACATATTAATATATTTCTCAGGCACAGAGGGTACCCCATAGAAGGATAAAAACTCTTTATAAGGTTGTTAATATCTCTTAGAATACTAAATAATGGCTTATTGTTTAGTTTATAATCTTATAGGAATATAACCAATGATAGATTTCTATTAATATAAATTGGGATTGATTTTCAGGTACTTAGCTGAGACTATAACACAGACTATTCTTTTTTTGTGTGTGTGTGCCAAGGCATGTTTACTTCATAAAACTAGTTAATTTATTTTATATTTATTTGATTCAAACCTCTTCGTTTTGGTAATATTTAAAAAATTCTTAAGACCTGGAGAGAAAGAAGTCAGCGGTTAAGAGCACTTGCTGCTCTTGTCGATGACTCAGGCTGAGTTCCCAGCATCCTCAGGGCATGTCATAAACAGCTGTAACTCCAATTCCCAGGGATCTGGCACTGTCTTCGGGCCTCTTTGGGCATCAGACACACAGGCACAAAGTGCACACACATACATGCAGTGCACATGCTCACATACACATAAATAAGTCTTTTTAAAATTGTCTGTGCTAGAATCTTTATGCACAGGTTGGGGAAGTCTTGGCTTTGGACCTTAAAAATACAATTCAAGCGGGATAATATTCAAAATGTAGTTGGAAGGTGCAAATCATTTCCTTATCTCAAAACACAGAAACTTTTATAAAGCTCCTACAGCAGATGGAAATCTCCTCCTGCCAAATACCCACCACTGAAAAGGATGTTGCATGAGCTAGACACCAAGAACTGGAGGTCCAGGGAATGTCAGGCTAATGGCATAGGAAGTCAATACATGAAACACATTTTTAAATTAAACTAGTACAATTTCAAAAAAAATTAAGTTTAAAGCATTTCTTGGCCCAAGTTCTACCAGTCAGAAGCCAAATTCAACCAAGAATAGCGATCTCACTGAAATCACCTAATTAAGACACACTGAAATCACCATCTCCGCTAGGCTGCTTTCCTCCCTACGGAAAAAGAATTTGGCTCACAGTAAATTAGTCTGACTTTTTCCTCAGTTACCTAAAAATATGTCTGACCACTCATTACAGAAATTATTTCAAATTTTATAGTGGTAATAAAATAATAACTGCTTTTTGGTAGATATTTTTCTCTTTAGTGTCTTGTTATGATATATTTTAATAAGAAATGATTACTATATCAGCTTTACCTGGTAGGTTTTAGTATTCAAACTAAGTCAGTAGTTAATACCTTAAGACTGCTCATAAGTATTCAATGACAAGGTATGGAGGTTAGTTTTACTTTCTAGTTGTTAACTCAACATGATCTAGGATGACCTGGGAAGAAAGCCTTGGTAAGGAAGTGTCTAAATCAGGTTACTGTGTAGACATGTCCTTCTGTGGAGGATTATCTTGACCACTTTAACTAAGGTGCTAAGACCTGTCCACCATTGGCGGCATCATACCCTAGGCTTGGGTTTGGGTCTGAGCTGTGTAAGAGTGAAGTGAGTTATCTGAATACAAGCATACATGCATCTGTTCTCTCTGCTCTTGACTATGATGTAACTAGCTGCTTCAACCTCCTACTGACTGTAACCTGGAATTGTGGGATACAATAAATCCTTCCTTAAGGCTTTAAAAAAAGTAATAATAATAATATTAACAATTAAAAATTAAAAATTAATTAATTAATTAAAAATTAATAATAATATTAACAATAGGGTATTTTATTACAGCAATAGGAAAACAAAACTAAGGGGTGTGTGCGTGTGTCCTATCTTGTGTGTTGTCACACACAATTCATTTTGCACATCTAAATAAGAAACTTAAAATGAACAGACTATTTGTTATCGTTATTTGCCTGTGGCCTCCCTGAACCATAAAAGCCATAGAGCAGTCTTAATTCTTATGACAGTGACAATCACCAGGACCTATCCAAAACACCTGCCAACCCCTGTGCCCATCACAGTGCACCTAAAAGCAGAGGCTTCTGGGCTGTAATCAAGTACCACCAAAAGTGATACAGGACTTTAGAAGGCTAACTATCAGGTGCTGCCTTTTAAAAGGGCACGTTAAACACTTTACACTTGTGTTCTCCACACACAGGAGGCTGAGACCGATGTATCAGGGATTCCATAACGGAAATGGCTTTAGCCAAACAGATATTTTCTCTCATCATTTGTTGGTTGGTTGGTTGGTTGGCTGGCTGGCTGGTTACTTGATTGTTGCTGCTTTCGGTTTAGTTTGGTTTAGCTTGATTTTTTGGTTTTGGGTTTGTTTGTGTTTTTGGGGGGGGGGGGGTTCCTTCTCAATGTATATCAAATATATCAAAGTAATGAACTATTTGAACAAATTCCAGAGTGCCCCTATCATGAATTTCTCCAAAGGATGCTCCACCAGACTGTTCACTTAAGACAACCTACAGCAGCACAGCAACAGAAATTAAAGGATACAATTAGTGCTTCTACAGAATTATCTACTTACACCACCTCCTTAAGTCTGACTTCTAATCATGCAGGAAGGATGTCCCTACTAACCTCAGACCTTCAGTCGGTAAGAAGAACTGAGAACCCACATTGGCACAACCAGGAAGAGGAGGAAGAACCACAGAAATAAATCCACATGCAGAAAAGTCAGTGCCATTAAAAGCAGCTGCCTTTTAATCAGGACTTTCCTTGTTATAAAGCACAGTCATTAAAAAATTAAGATGCTAAAAAGAAATTCTTCAGGGTTCAATAAGAATCAGTAATTTCCATGCACAGTGTTGTTGTTTACCCGGAAACTATTTCCAATGAATAAGACACAGAGTTTGCCAAAGTGTTTTCCATAAAAACAAGTCTCCAGAGACAGTCTAGATCCATAATCGAGTAAGTCTGAGCAACCCTGAAAACTTCATTTATCTCATGGATATATGTAATGAGCACCATTATATAAAAGACTCTGAGACGCTAACCATCAAAATGACTCAATAACAACCAACTGAGCATTTCCCTGACATATTTGGCCACAGCCCTGACATCTAATAAAACGGTTTGGGGAATGCTTTCATATGATACAAGAAATAATATCACTCTGGCATGAAGAAACATAAATATTCACTATATCTAGGCACACTAAGTGGCACTGGAATGACAGTGTCTAAACAAAATATTGATGTATCTCTCTGGAAACATTTTGCCTTGTTTTGACTTATAATGAAGCCGTTTTGAGGCTGTGTACTTGATATCTGATCTTGTCCTTGTTTTGTGTTTCCAGTATTTTTCTTCCTAAGTATGAAAGGCCAGGAAATATAGTCATTTCTGTGTCTCAGTTTCCACATCTCAACCCCAATGATTTTATCAATGATTCTTAAATAAGAGCCTCTACAGGTTGAGCAAAGATACAACAGTGACAGAGGTTGGTGAGCTTTGTTGTTGTTTGGTTGGTTGGTTGGTTGGTTGGTTTTTTTGTTCATTTTGTTTTGTTTTGTTTTGTTTTGTTTTGTTTTGTTTTGTTTTGTTGGGGGTTTTTTGGGGGTGTTTTTGTTTTTGTTTTTGTTTTTTGGTTTGGTTTGGTTTGGTTTGGTTTGGTTTGGTTTGGTTTGGTTTGGTTTGGTTTGGGTTTTTGTTTTGTACTGAGACAGGGTCTCAATATGCAGTCAAAGTAAGCCGAGCGCTTCAGCACTGTCTGAAGATTCATCTTTCAAACCACATTTTAAAGGTGTGGTAAAATAAACATGGATTGTATTCCTGCTCTGTACAGAAAGAACTGGCCTGACTCTGGCAGGCTTCAGCAGATCCCTCCCTGAATGTGGAGCCATTTGTCATCCTCCGTTTAGATGATGGAACTGGAACAGAACCCTTGTGCATGGAAGGAAGGTGCTCTACTACTGTGCCATCTTGGAAGGCCTTGTTGCCCTCCCTATATTCAGTATCTCAGCCAGACTCCCTCTCACAAATATTCAGATAAGACATTCAAGACTCTCACTGCCGGGGTTCACAAGTAGCCAGCAACAGACGGTGATAATCCACACGCTCTCTTGTCCTATCAGATTGTGACCTGTCCTCTAGTCCTTACTCTGTCTTACCCACCTCTTAATACGCTACACATCTGAATGAGTGGACACGCCACTGGGAAAACACAAATGAACTTGTCTCTATGATACTGAGATCCACAACCTCGGTGGTACCCAAACCAACTACATTATACAAGTGGGATGTCTTACTATCGATACGCTTTGAACAGCTGCATCCCAAATTAATCAAACTGCTGCTCAATGGAGAGACAACAGTCAATAAACAGAGAAAAGAAAGTCAGCAGTTGGAAGACTGAGATGTTGCGAACAGGGGCGGGTACGGAAAGTGCTTCCTGAAACCCAAACCAGGAATTTAAGGTTGATGGGGAAAAAATGATGGTGACATTGGAAAGCCGCTGAACAGACATGTATGGTTCAACTTGTGCTTATGGAAACACTTGAGAAAGCTGGGTCTGGTGGTGCAAGCCTGCAATCCCAGCAGGACAGCCTCAAATTCCAGACTAGCCTGTATTACATAGCAATTCCAGGCTGGAGTTACATAGCAAGATTTTATCTTTAAAAAAATAAAATAATAATAATTTAAATCAGCTGGTAAGGAAATTGAATGCGTTAGAATAATGAGGATCTTAAAGGACACTCTATTAAAGAGCTAGTAGTCTACGCTGAGGTCAACAGGGCATTGAGTAAATGCTGGGGGGGTCAGGGAGATACTTGTGCCAAGAGCAGTTTCTAAGTGTGTGTATGGCGAGGGGGTGTGAAGGGGTGAACGGGTGGGAGACAGTCAGGAAGGGACAGCTCGATCTGTGAAGCCTGAGACTCTAACCCCCAATCCCTCAGTCAGGATTTTGACCAGAAAAAGGCTGGAGAACGAAGCTTGTTCTGAAGGGGAAATGTTTTGTTTTGACATGCTGAACTGGGATGAAGATGTCAAATGCACAGGCAGCGGCGCCAAGCACTGAAGGAGCTATGTTTAAGAGGAAACCTGAATTATAGCACAAAAGTAAAGTGGGGACAAGGGGCACGACAGGTGGCTCAGTGGGTAGAGCCTGGTGGCCTGGGTGCAGATCCCTGGAACCCAGTAAGAGCTGAATGTGGTATCACGTGTTTGCAATCCCAATACTCCACGGGGGTGATAGGAGGTAGGGAAAGGACAATCTCCTGGAAGCTCAGAGGCTGGGACAGCCTGCTGTGTACACTGGAAAAGCAGCAAGGAGCCACTGTCTCGAGGGAGGTGGGGGCTGAGAACCAAACAGCTGGAGGCTGACCTCTGACATCTACACATGCACCCCAGCACACAAGCTCCTTCACTTGAGAACTTGGGCATAACATGTATCGTATGCACACATACGAAAATAAATTCCTAAAAATACACTTCTTGCCAATTGTGGTGCCATACACCTCTGATGCAGGCACGGGAGGGAGGCTCAACCAGGAGAATTTCTCGTCAAGGACCAGATCTGTGCTCTTAAATGAGACTTTGTCTCAAATACTAAAATAGAAATCATTATTATCCTATTTCCTACAGTGTTCACTGAGGTATAGGAAAAATGGTGTTTTAAAAATGAAACAAAAGTATCTCGCTGTCAATACTTGCCTAAGATAAACTGACTACATCAGCGGCCTTTATCTTAAAGCAAGATTCACCTATTAAAGCACGAGACACAGGAAGGCAAATCAGGGTACAAAATTTAAAAATATTTTCAGGATTGATGAAAATTTCTTATATTTTTTTTCTCGATGCTGCAGTGTAATGATGGGGCATTTAAATGGATTAGTCAAATATTTGCCTAAACATTACAGGGCCAAGGTACATAATTTTCCAACTATTACGCTTTGCACTGTGCCCAGTCACATCTCTGCCAACCAGTAGATTTTTCAATACTGACCCTGGAAAACATCCCTTAGCAACCCCTCCCTGTCCCCAAATATTCCCAACAACTCTGGTCAGGCCAGTTGAACCAATTCCCCTAAACCTTACATAAACATTGACTTGTACTAAACTATAGCCCTACTGTCTTGTGCAAAGCTAATCTATTTTAAATTGCCCTACCCTCAATTTCTTTAGCTATAATGTAAAGTAGCCAACAAAATGCCTACTTCTCTTCAGGGTAAACACAGAAGGTGAAAGAAGATAGGTAGGCACTCTGCGGAGACTATGTTCAGCAAAATAAGTATCATGAACAGTATTGCCTTAATCCACAAAACAAAGGTTAAATATCTTAAATGTATACACGTTAATAAAGCCTTATTTATGCAAAAGCACAGGTTACTTTAAGTCAGTGGCTTGAAATTTCATTTAATAATGAATTCATTTCTAAACAACTTACACAAGACAGAGCAGCTGGATGGGAGGGGGTGTCAGTACCACTGCTGTCTTTCCGAAATCAGAGTTCCCCATGTACCCATCCCACCTGGAACTTGCAGAAATGGCCCTGCCTCTGCTTATCAAGTGCTGGGACTGCAGATGTACATCCCCAAGGCCAGCTATGACTTAAGAGTTGTAGCTCAGCGGTAGAGCACTTGCTTTGCATGCAAAAGGGACACAGGTTCAATCCCAGTACTGGGGGTTCCCAGGGAATCCCCGGGTCCCCATTTCCGTATTCAGTTTCCTTTATACTCCCTTCTCCAGCCATCCCAGCATCTGAGGTCGCCTTCACACTTTAAGGAAGACACTTTTTAAAAGCTGGGGCTTTTTTGGATAATAAATAATGTAATATTAAATCATGGTAAGCAAGGTCCTGCTGCCAAAAGAAAGTTAATTTTCTATTTTAAAAAAGTGATCGTTCTTCTGACATCTTGAGGGGAATTTGATGGTTCGGATTACTGCATATTCCAGGATTTCTATATTGAGCACTTATATACTTCCTGAGCAATAAAAATTGATTCGATTACCTCTTTCACCCTTCAGATTCAGACTCCTAACCCATGTGCTTATACATTATATACACTTTCCTTTCTAAGGAAGTCCAAGGCAGGCAAGATGGCTCAGTTGGTAAAGGCATCTGATGCTGACCCTGGCAACCTGAGTTCTAGGCTCAGAACCCATATGGTGGAAGGAAAGAATTGACTCCCAAAAGTGGTCCTCTGACCTCCATCCACACTTGGTCACATCATGTTCATGGCATGAACACCTATCCACACATCCACACACTAAATCTACATATATGAAAAGTCTAGGTACTTTGCTACCAATGAAATCCAAAGAAAACAAGTGCCCTTTTGCAAGCGTATAGACTGTCTCTTCCTAAAGCCACCCGTGTGTATGAAATTAACACTCTGAGAACTTGGGTGGCTTAGGCCTTTTTGAAAATTGGTTTGGTGACCAGACTCCTGCATTTTTTTTTTAAATTGGACTAACTACTTTTAAGAGTTCAAATTTTCAGTCTACCACACAACTGGAGTGTTGTCTTTAAACAATAGCACCATGTGCTTGTCTGCCCCCCTGCTTTCCCTCACACACACACAAAGCAACTTCAAGGTAAGAGACAAAAAAAAATCAGAAGTTATAACTTGGCCAGGCAACTTTTGTCACGTTGAATTCAAATGCAATTATATTACAAGTGGCATTAGCAGAGTGAGGGCTCTCTCGAGTGTTCAAGTATCTCCATATTTGGTCATTTAAGTTAGAGAATTCCTGCTTACATGCCAGATTTTTTAGCATTCATTTCGTAATTCTTAAAACATCTACTTATGGAGAAAGAATAGTGTACTAGACACTGCTTGAGGTACAAGGGAAACCACAGGGAATAGGCCAAAGTTCCTTTAAAATTCTTACAAAGATATATGAACAAGCAATTCATTACAACAGACAGGCTGTGATGTAGGAAGTCTTAACCTACGCTTTCCACTTTTTAGTCATGCAAAGGCAATATGAACTCAGCAGAAAACTTCTATTTTTTAATTTATATCTTTTTCCAGATTAGCCCTAAGATATCACACATTCTTATGATGCTCACCCAGCCCTTCCATCACGAGGGGAAACCCAATCTTAGCAGTGTATTGAGTTGGTGAACCAGGATGCTGGGTAGGTTACAAATGTGGACGCATGAAGATGTCACCCCTTCATATGTAGAATACATCTGTGTATTATGATACGGTTTTAGAAACACCTAGCAGGATTCTAGAGGGAATGGTTCCAGGCAAAGATTGCCGAGATGAAAATCTTGTGTTAGCAAGCATCTCAAAGATGCCTAGGGATTGGAAGGTATAAGGATAGAAGGCAGAGCATGGACGGAAGGACCCAGGCAGAACGTGCTGAGAAACCGGAGGCAGCAAGTGCCTCAAGGAGCACTACTACTATGATTCGATGCTCCAAAACATTTCCTTAGAGAAGGAATTATGCTCCAAAAGATGTCAATCCACCCGTGACGTCATGAAGGAGGATTACCCATAAACCGAGGCTACACGTGGATGGGCAAACGCACTTCTGCTGAATAGCACACTTCAAATTTCATAATTTCTGATACAAATTCTAGATATTTTTCAATGGTGGGGTTTTAATACATATGCCAGACTGGCCTGGAACTCATAATTCTCCTACTTCAGACTCCCACGTATAGATATTTTAGGAATATGGAATACTCAATTTAAATATTATAATCCTTGAGATGCAGCCATGCTTTTTGACTGGGGACACCTCCATTTAACGAACATGTCATTATATTTATATCCTTTCTAAAGGAAAAGCGTTAATATGATGCTCTAAACTGTCACTTCTCAGCCAGCACCAGTGACCCAAGGTTGTGGTGCCAGCTCCTCTGGAAGCCGAGGCAGGAATAGCAAAAGGGCCAGACTAATTGGAACTATAGAATGAGTTCAGGTCTAGCCTGTGTAGTGAAACACTAATATAGAGAGTAAAAAGAAGGGGAGGGATGCAGACTAGTGGTGGGATGCTTGTAGAGCATGGAGATGCTGTGTTCAGTCCCTCAGACTACACACCAAAGAAATGTGACCTCCCAGAAGAATATAATCCAGTCTTTGGACGCGTGCATTTTATATATAAATTTAAAAAACATCTAAGAGTATAAACTAATACATTAACAGAAGTCAGAGGAACTCTATGGTGTTTTTCTTCCTTTTTGCATGTCTTATTGTCTAAATATTTTAACTTATCTTTTCTGCACCTGTGAACACATCCACTCACATACATGTGCACACACACCTGCTAAGGCACAAGCCATGGGACACAGGTCTAGACCAAAGGACACTTTCAGGGTACTAGTGGGTGCAGGGACTGAAGTCAGGTCATCAGGTTTGGTGACGGGTGCCTTTACCAGCTTCGACATTTCACCAGCCCATTCTAAACTTCTAAAGACCAGAAGTTTTTAAAGTTTTTAAAACATATGTTTTATCTGTCACAATCTTTCCATGGTGAAAAGCTCAGGGAATCCCAGAGAAATCTGCAGTCAGGCAGTCCAGAGCAACTGCATTCTTGGTTCTGCCCTAAACTTTAATAACCTCTGGCCCCAAAGACTTACTCAGCTTTCCTATCCCCTCACTATCTGGTACTGCACATTTTATCCTTCTGTTTCTTCTGGCACTAACTCCATGTCTGACCGCTGCAGGCAAGATGCAAAATTGGAGCTTCTGTCCTTTGAGGTTTTAAGGAATGTCCTGCTACTTCGTATAGGAAAAAGAAAATGCCAAAAGGTCGGAGGTATGACAAAGTGTAAGAGAAAAAAAAAAACATGACTTTTTGCATGAACTCTAAATTGTGGCCAGTTAAGGTCTGTTCTTAGCAAACATCGGGAATCAAGCAGCACAGGGATTCAGGGTGGGGACGGGGGCTGTGAAAAGACCACTCTAGAACAAGAGAGTTAAGCAGTATTATGTATTGAACAAATGCTAAGCAGAGGTAGAAGCCTGGAAAAGTAACGTTCACAATATTTAACACCTCTCCCCAGCCAACAGACATTAAACATTACCAGTGTCTGTACAGCTCGTTGTCTGGTGTGTCTGTTTATGTGAACCTGTTTGCTCCCTCAGAAAGGTCAAGCAGCCTATACAGGAAACAGCACAGGCCTCAGCCCTGTGGCAGAACAGAGATTCATACCTTGACTCTCCTCAGTTAACTGCATAAATGGGACCTCACCACGAGTTCGTGTTGAACTGTCTCCAAGCCTCAACACACCTTATAGTGAGGAGAGGAACTCCAGGCACTTTCCTGCTTTGATCCAAGCATCTTCTTATCCTCATCTCTCAGCTCATTCCACCAAGGCAGGATACCTAATACTAACCAGTACTTTGCCCCTACATATAAGGCCAATACTCAGGCCGAACCATCAAATCATCTTTCTGCATTTCCACTTATCAACAGACACACTAAAGTTTAAAAAAAAAAAAAGCAAGCATGAAAGCTCAGTTTTCTTTCTATTATTAGTAATATGAATGATTACTTTTTATAATGTTTGGGGCATGTAAGTCATTCTTAGAAAGTGTCAGATATTAAAATGGCATGTTAAATTTTATCTACAACCTGAACTGAAAATTATTTCTAATGGTTTAAATGAAATAGCAGCTAAAATCAATTCACGTTCTACTCTTTGTGGAAGACCTCCTTCAATGGCGACATCTAATCTATTTGCTAAGACAACACTAATCCAATACTATAAGTTGGTAAGCACATTAAATCGAGACAGAGCTGGTGTCGTTGGTCACATCTATAACTCCAACACTCAGGAGGCAGAGGCAGGACAAACACAAAAGTCCAAAGCCAGAGCGATCTTTACAGTGAATCCCAGACCAGCCTGAATTACAGTGGGGCTGGATCAAAATCAATTTTTAAAATACATAAATAAACCAAAATCCAGCAAGGAGATTTTAATTTGAAACGCCTCATCTCTATGTCAGGTTGGGAAGTGGATGATAACTGTGGGTCTCTGATATAGATAATGGAAGAAATATATTTTTCAGCAAATCTCTACTCCACAATACAAATATAAATGGATTTCCTATTGCCCTGTATTAAACAACTTTCTATTTGCTGCGCTGTGGAACCAGCCTCGGAGAAAACAAGGCAATCACTGAGCACCAGTAATTTCCATATCATACACACAAGGCCCAGATATTTAAATAGGCAGACAGAAAAGCATTACCTCGTAATAGAATGACATAGCAAAGGAAACATTTCTCACTTTAAAATTAGTCATGGTACTTGTTCCTACAGTGAAAATTGATGCTATCCTAATTAGTTAATTCTTCATCCCAACACCTTAGATGTGATCCCGGTGACATTCAGAACTTCTCCACCGCCAGCTCCTGAACTCTAGCTCAGGAATTGCTAATAAAAAATCTTAACTGTAGAATCTAACAGATGTAAGAAATTAAAGTCATAGTGTGCCCACCCTGGTAGAAACACTGAGACCACAAGTGTCTCACCAGAAATCAGAGCACCTGGAAGGCTGAGGCAGGAGGACTACTTGGATTTCTAGGCCAGGCTTGGCTACAGAGGAAAAACACACACACCCTTACCTCAAAGAAGATGCCCCAGTGTAGAGGAATGGTAGGGCAGTGAGGCAGAAGTGGGTAGGTGGGTGAACACCCGCAAAAACAGGGTAAGGGGGGATGGGATAGGGGATCTGCAGAGGGGAAACTGGAAAAGGGGATAACATTTGAAATGTAAATAAATAAAACATCTAATTAAAAACTCTAAAAAAAAAAAAAAAGAAGAAGAAGAAAAAAAGAAAAAAAAAAGCCCACTTGGAGTATTCCTGTCCCAAGGATTCACTAAAGGAAGGTGACAACCGGCTCCACCTGAATGCCTGGGAATGATTTCAATTGACACAAAGAATGTTTTAGCCCTTATAGTTATCCAAGAGGACATAAGTCATATAATAATGTCCTTTGGATATTAAGTATTACGTCGGTGTTAATTTAATCAAACATCCTCTAATTTAATTTGATCCATAATTACAAAAATGATAGTACTCTCAGAATGTAGGAAATAACATAATTTATTCTCTCCCCAAAAGGCAGTGAAGCTTAGCAATTCACTGATACATTCCTCAACTAGTCAATCAATGTTAGGCCAATCCTGGGACTTAGGGTGACTTTATTTGACTACAGGATGATCATTCTAAAATTTTATTTTGAGATAAATGAAGCAACATAAACTCTAAGTATTTTAAAGGTACACATTAGTATCATGCTTTTAAAAAATATTTACAGACCAGAGCTGATCTGCAATTTCTATATTCATAAATGTTTCCATTAGCTGAGATATTTTAGGATGTGGTCAAACTATTTTGAATGTCAACTCCTAACAACAGCACAAGGCTGAGGAGTGTCTCCACAGACTAAGTCGCTAGCCACAGCTCTTTTAAAACAGTTGTCTCTAAACAGATAAAGAAAACCCAAACCACAAAAATGAAGAGAACAAGGTTTGTTTACACAGAAACTTTTGATGCAAATTCTTCTTCCTCGATTCAAAACTGGCTTTGCGCTGCATCAAAGCCCTGACAATTTACTACTAAGACATGCATTTCTCATTCTTCCCCCAAGGAAAAAGCCATCCACTCCAGCTACACATAACTCTCCAAAATCTTTTCTACAACTAAATGTGAAAACCAAAATAACCACTCCTTTGCAGAGGAAAAAAACGAAAACGTCTGGCGAACTGGGAGAGCACATGTTTATGTGAACCTTCAGAAGAGTGGAAACACACACATTGGCAAAATAACCACTGACGATCAAACTATTTTGTGACATTTTATATCTTTCACGTATTTCACTCCATGTTCAATATACCAATTTTGCACCGACTCGTCTGTGTCAAATCCAGAACCCCTAAAGAATAATCTACTACCGAAGTGGAACAGTTTCTTAGTATGAGGAGTTCTGCTCATCCTCTGTAGCGTAGTTTTAGAGGGGAAAAAAAAACTTCAAACATATTTATTTTCCCTCTGCTATCTGAAATCGGGAGACATCGGTCTAGGGATGCAGCTAGATAGCAGCCCCAAGATTTAAACAAACAAGCAAAATATCCAAACACGGAAGACGCTAAGAACAAAGGAAACACACGCGTGTGAACAGGAAATGAAGCAACTCTATACACATAAATACCTTTTGGGGCCGCCAACGTAGGTGAAAGTAAAGGTGGAGTCTGAGTATCTGAAATCTGAAACGGAAAGTCGTGTTATAAGCCACCCCATGGGTTGTTTTTAACCCCAATTCTGTCTTGAACCTGATATTTCATGTAAGCCAAGGAGGCCCGATGGGGAGCAAAGCAAAAGCTGGAGAGCTAGGGGCAGCCAGTAGGGCGGTGTAGGAGGGGATGCGGAGCACCCCTCGGGGTGCAGCGGGAGGCCGCCCCCCGCAACAAGTGCCGGGTGCCATGGCAACAGAGGGAATTTCCCAGCCAGGCAGCCGGAAGCAGCCCCTGCCAGGCTTCGGGCTGCGAAGCCCAAACTGTCCTCGGCCTTGGGGGCGGGGGGAGCAAAGATGGACGCAAAGCGACCCCCAGGCTGGGCGTGCGTAGCTCGGGAACCCCGGGAATCCATTCCTTCCCCGGGGCGGTGTCCTGCGCGCTCGCCGAGGAGCGGGTGCAGCCGAGGGGGCGGGAGCTCGGCCCTGCGCTACCTTCTCTGGGGGCCTCGGCGCCTGGCGGTAGCAGCGCGGCGCAGCGCAGCCGGTCCCTTCCCGGCCGCCGCCGCCGCTCGGCCGATGGCGCAAAGCCGCCGGGCTCTAGCCCGCCCCGCTCGGCCGCGGCTGCCGGAGCCGGGAGGCAAGGCTCGGATGCTCCGGGTACCGCTGATGGCTGGAATCCAGCGCCCGGCCCCTCCACTCTGATCGCGCGGGTCCTGCCCCCGGAGCCGGACACTGCCCTGGCCTGGTGGGTTTTGGGGGTCGGGGGCGGGAGTAGGCTCGTGTCCCCCTCCCCTTGGGGCTCCAGCTCAAGCCGCTGCAGCTGTTTCCAAATGCACCCGGAACGGGGACTTGCCACCCCACACCCCCAGCTACACGCGTCGCGGTCAGAAATCTGGGCAATCCGGGGTGGCCGGAGGGGAGGCTGGTTCCAGGTCCCAGGATCCAAGAGGCAAGAACTCACCTGCAAACAGGCAGTCTTTCTCGGCTCTGGACTTCTGGATCACGACGTCGATATCCTTCTGAATTCTCTCTTGCCTTGAACACATCCCCATTAAATAAATCCCTGGAAAAGAAGCAGCCGCTATTTCCACCCCACCCCACCCCCCTCGCACGCTTCCAGCTTTCGTAAATATTCAGTTAAAAATGAAACCTCTGGCCGAGGCAGGGGCTGAAGGCGAAGTGGTTTCGGAAGTGATCCCGGGTGAGAGAGGAGGAGGAGGTGGAGGAGGAGGAGGAGGGGGAGGTCGGCTTTGCATTCCCAGATGTGACCGCCCAGCTGCTGCTCGCCGCTGCTGGATTCCAATTTCCTCCCGTTCTGACAATGGATGGTGATGACACCGAGTCTCACTTTCTCCCTCCCCCGCCCGGACTGACGGCCGTAGGGAACCAAGGGGCCCGAAGGGGGCCGGGGAGGAACGCTGGAGAGCGATCGGCAGCCGTGGAGCGGCAGGCGCCGGCGAGGGGCGAGCCCCGCTCCGACTCACGCGCGCACACCCCTCGCGGCCCGCACGCCGGCCTTCCCACACCCGCGCACACACGCGCCCGCGGGCGGCGGCCGTGCCCAGGCTGCTGCAGCGCCGCCCGCCAGCCGCAGACCCTCCCGCACCCGCCGCGGGTCACCGGGTCCGGCTGCGCGCCGCTGGGGCTTTAATAGTATCCGCCATCCGCGCAGGCTGGATTTCCCCACCCCCGACTGCCACTCGCGCCGGGAGCTGAGTGACAGTGTAGGTAGTGAAGACTCCCTGGAGCTCCCAGCCTCTCCCGCACCCCCCCCCCCTTCCACCACTTTTATGAATTCGACTCCACTTTCAGAAGGAATTATGAGTCATATGGAAACCCAAGCCGGAGTGGCTGGGAGGGAGAAAGGGGGAAAAGAAAAAAATCTTTACGAATTCAAAATAAATAAAACGAACAAGTCTTCCCTTGTAATCACATCAGGGAAAGAGAGAAAGCCTGACGATTACTCCAGGAGGACTCTCCCATTTCCTTAAAGCCTTAATTTTTTTTTTTTTTTTTTTTTTTTTGTGGTGGTGGTGGTGATGGGGGTTGTTTGCTTTTGCTTTTGCTTTTTCTTCTCGGTTTTGTTGTTGTTGTTTGTTTTTTGTTTTGTTTTGTTTTGTTTTCTTTCTCCCAGGTTGAAGTTCAACCCCTTTTAGGAGCTTTTTAGAAAATGAAGCCCTTTCTGAGAGACTCCGAAGACTCTCATGTTCCTTCCCTCTAAGCTCTGTTCATAAGAAATTGGACTGAGGGGACTCCCTAGGTGAGGGATACCTGGCTTAGGTCTTACTCAAAAGCCACCCTTCTGTGGGCTAAGTGAAGGGGGAGTTTCTCCAGCCCTATTACCTTGAGCAGTAAAACCATCCCACTGAGATCATCTTTACTGCCAGCCTCAAGCTTATAGAAGCTGGTCCACCTTTACTGCCATAAGTAACCTGAGCCAGCTCCAAGTCAAGACACCAAGCACTTTTCTTTAGCATGTTTATTGAGAAGTTTCCCCTGGCAGACCATAGGTGTATTGTTTTGCATTCTAAGACCAAGCAGTGTCTGGAATATAGGAGGTGTTATCCATCAGCTGGTCGGGAACCTTTTAATGGTCCCTGATAGGAATAGTGAGTAGGGGAAGCTTTTCCTGTGTTGGCAAACATGAGTGTCTGGGGCCTAGGAGCTGGACAGACAAACCCAGAAGAGTGTTAGAGTTTCAAACCCTTTACCATCCAGAGACTTACTGCTCAGGTTGGAGGCACTCGGTATAACTTCAGCCTTTTAACATCTGTGTCCTCAGGCATTTTCTCTTGTAATCCTCCGTTTCCCACAGCCTTTAGTGACAATGGAAGACAGCGTCTATCCCACAACAGTTAAGTGGGGCTTTCCAGGTTAAAGTTCCCCTTATAAGCCTTGGACACAGTGTTCCTTAGCCCTACAGTGACAAGTAACACTGGGCCAAGGCCTATAGTTGCTCAGATCAGGGTATTCCTTGAAGCTCGACACTAGGCCTTCCTAGCCACAGCCCACACAAGGCCTTCAGTTGCCCATCACTACCTTGCTTGAGAAGGCTTCACTAAAGGTTAATGTTGTAATAAAATGAGCCAAATAACCTGATTATATAGCCAGGAAAAAAAAATGTGGTAATAGCATATGAACTAATCCTGGCAGTTCCTCCCTCATACAGAACCATGGTGGGCACCAATCACAGGCCTGATGGATCACTAGGGAAACTAGTCTCCATCTGGCAGTGGGTGGAGAAGGCTTCAAGGTTACCTAGAGTTTACCAAGACATGCCGTGGCAAGAGATCCAGTGCTAGCTATTTGAAACACTCATGTCTGAGACCGTGAGGTTAGGAGTTGGAGTTATGTTTCAGTAGCTGGATACTTCCGTCCCAGAGGCAAGAAGCAATGGCATTTGCAGTAAAGCTTCCTAAAGGCTGCAGAGGAGTGTTTGGGATGGCAAGTGGCTAGGAAGAGAGCTGGCTGCTTGGCTGATAATCCTGTGCTTAAGGCAGCCAGGATACCAAGGCAAGGTGTGGCAAGCTTAATGGTTAAGGTATCAACCTACCCTAGTTCTCAACATGCCATTAAAAGGGGTGGCAACAAAGTCCCATTGCCGATAACATTTATTTAACAATATTTAACAGTGTTCTAACAACGCTTAACTCCTGTAGTGATGCCTATTACAGAGGTAGATTCTTCTATCTCTATATGTACATTGTTCCTTGCAGCCTTTCTTTATAAGATACACCAGTTTCAGCCAGCTTCTTTATTAGCCCGAGTTCCCAACAGCAGTTGAAATGGCTCAGATCTTTCCTCGGACCCATTCTGATCCTGACAGTGGTGACAGGTTGTCTAAGAGAGTAAGACAGATGGTCCTCCGTGACAGATGAGACTCTACCTCACAGAAAATAAGAAATTCCATCCCAACTTCTTCACCTAGCAGACAAGAAACATTCCATCTTGCATAGCCATCCCATCCCCACTGAAGGTTAAAAAGAACACACCTCCACATTCCCTGGGTCCACTATAACCACAGCCACGATGATGAATGAGTTTTGATGAGGACTTAGTAGGTTCAAGTCCTCCTGGCTGCTTTGCTGTACACATCTCAGACAACAAAAGCATTTTCCTCTCCTCCTTATCTCCCACTCCTGAATTCTTGGTTACTTCCTTTTTCTGTTAGGAGCACCTACCTACTAGAGGCTTAACATCTCTTAACTCACTTGATCGTATAGTCGTCTGCCCAAAGGTTTCGCTTCCTCCTGTATGAGAATTTGAAATAGTGTTAAAGTATCTTACATACTACTCATGTTTCAAAGCAGGCTTTCCTATGATTAATTCTGTCTGAGAGATATATATTTTATAGACAAGGTCTCTCTATGTAGTCCTGACTGGCCTAGAACTCACTAGGTAGACCAGACTAAGCCACCATGCCCAACTCCTGTGATTTTGTTTTGTTGTTGTTGTTGTTTTGTTTTGCTTTGTTGTTGTTTTATCGTTTTTAATTTCTTTTTTGTTTTCTTTCTTTGGTTTGTTGTTTTTGTTTTAAAGCTAAATGCACTTTGGCCATGCCCCTTAAGGTGTGATATGTTTAAATATTTTTAAATATGGAACAGGATAAAATAAAACCAGCACATCTCACATCTACATTATCCATCTATTCCATAATATATATATATATATATATATATATATATATATATATATATATATATATTAGTAAAATCTGTACCAAAAGCCCAGTATTGTAGGTTAGGCATGGATGAAATAATTCACATTATTTCATCCAGAGTCTCCTCTTTACCTTGCCCTTTCTCTGTCCCCTTGTTTTATTTTTTTTTAATTTTTATTTTGTGCATCTGTACCTGTTCCAAGACCAGAAGGTGGCATTGCTGGAGCTCTAGGCTGCTGAGATTCTCCTGATACAAGGTGCTTGGAGCTGAATTCTGGTCCTCTCGAAGAGCAGTACTCACTCATAGCCTAGGAGTCATCTTTCTAGCCCCCTTTCAGCATGCTTGGTCTTCTTTACAAAGGTCTTTTGCCTCCTTGGATTGGCCTATTCCTAGGTTATAATCCAGGCTAGATTGCAACTTCCAGCCATACCCCTGCCTCAGCTTTCCAAGTGCTAGTTTTACAGACAAGCACTACCCCACCAACCTTTCCTTGTTCTGGTTGCTCTTTGTTTTATAGAGCTCGACACTGGGTTGACCAAGTACTCTATCACTAAATTATAACCCCATTTGTTTTCAATTCTATAAAGTCACAGTGTTCTCATCCAAAAAAAGAAAGGCTCCTGTCCCTTAACAGTTGCAGGAAAGAAGTGACATAAACCTATACCTACAGAAATACAACTATTTAGTGACAATCTATTCATCTGTCCTAAATACAATCAAATAATTCCTCATTTTCCCTACCACTCATGGAGTGGTTCTCAGGCAGATCATTTGGGTGAATTTGCTACAAGTAACTTGTAATTCCCAGAACAGAGATATCCTCTAGTTCACAGCAATAAGTCCCATGTGTCTGCCACTGTCTGGAAATCCTAAAGGTTAATGGAGGGAGCTGTGAAGTAAGTACCTGTCTCTAGGTTCACTGTTCACTTCCTGGCAGTCTAGCCTTGCCTTTCAGAAGTCTCATCCTGGGATATTATATTTGTCCGGAACCCTTTAGTTGCATGGTAGAACTCTAACTGGAACCAGAAAAGACTAGACGGGATTTGTTGGTTCATGGAGTTGGGAAGCATACATAGGTGACTTATGAGATTAAAGAAGAACAAGAGAGACCGGGGCCTTTAGGAACTGAACTAGAAGTTCAGTTCGATCAGGACTCACTTTCTTTCTATTTCTGTTGCTCAATGTTATATTCTTTTAAATAACGGGAAATTTACTTCCTGCTTATTTCACACAGGTACCACTTGAACACAGTGGGGAAAGACAGATCTGCCCACTTCAGGTCAAGGGCCCATCTCCTGGGCAACCAATGATGGCTAGCAGATGAAGGAACAATAACAATGTCTGATAAATTTAGAGTCTAGCAGCTGCTCACGTGTTTAGGGGCCATGTGCACATAGGGAGAGTCTAACACAACACTTACTGATGCTAGACTGGAAAGAAAAAGTCATTTCAGTCAGGTGTGGTGTTGCTTGCTCATATTCATAGTACATGGGAGGTTAAGCCAAAGTCATACAAGTTTGAGACCAGACTGAGTGAAGCCAGACTGGGCTATGTGTTGAGTTCCAGGCCAGCCTGGGCTAGAAAGTGAAAACCTGATTCAAAACAAACAAACAACAACAAGACTGCAGAAAGGGCAAAGTCAAATGATGCGGTCAGCCAACTGACTCTATTTCTCAAGACTGCACCTAGGGTAATACAAATCTTTTATGGGAAGTGAATCATATCAAAGAAATAATGTCTTCAATGTGCCTGGTTTGATCACAGCGTGACACTTCCAGGGACAGGCTATCCGTTGACTGGTGCATGGCCTTTGGACTTGCCCCAGTAACAGCACCTACTACACTATTTGGCTTCTTATTTTTTAAAAGAGGCTCTGAGCCTGAGTCATTTGCTCTGTTCAACAGCCTTTCTGCTCTATTTCAGCTGATGTGGGAAACACGGACCACACTCAGCAAATACTTGCTAAAAGGTGGGGGGTTGTAGCACTCCGTGGAGCAAAATGAAAACATAAGATCATAGAGTTCAGAGGGGTAAAGACAAAGTCTGGAATGCTGGACACAATGATCGAAGAAAGTAAATGGGAGTAACAAAAATCCAGAAGGATGTCGCAGGGAGTGGGATAATTTGGATGCAGTGAGTGCTTCATTTGGCACCCCTAAAATTTCAAATCCACCTGTGCACTTCTTTTCCAGCTCCACACTCAGTGATTTCATATTAGCTTCTTAAAATTAGCCGTGGTTAGAGTATTCCACCATGGAAGTTGGAATCACCACTTAGCCAGTCTTTTTCTTTTTCACCAGAATGTTGAATATTAATCATTTGTCATGCAACTATGTGGAAACATGAAAGGAACAGGGCTATGGCTACAAATGAGACATATGAGACATTGAATGTAAAAGCCCAGTAATAAAGAGATTAAAGAGGTAGATAAGGACACAGCTGAGTACGGCCCCTGCCTAGTCTCAGCACTTGGGAGGTAGCAGAGTTAGGTCAGCGGCAAGTTCAACGCAGATTCTATAGAGAGTTCTGGGCCAGTCCAAACTATAAATCAGGACTGTACACACCTATTTCTCTTCCAAAGAAAGATTGTGAAAGAGAAAATGCATAACAAAACTTGCTCAATCTCTACAGGTTTTGCATGGCAAAATTAGCAGAAGGTGGAGAGAACAACTGGCCTATATTAGAGGCTTGCAGTTCTAAGGAAGTCGTAGTCTGTCCAAGTATATTCAATCTTAGTCTACATCATAGGCTGGAACTGTGCCAGGTCCAATCTCAGCTGCATTCCGACAGAACCAGGTGTGTTCACAGCAGCAACATTGCTTTAAATCCGAGCCAGCGGCTCATATATCCCTCATGGTGCAAACCTACTTCCTCATGCCACTTGGCACACAGGCCTCCTGACATGTTGACATTAGCAAACTTCCAATGAAAAGGTTGCCAACCTTAGCATATTTTTCTTTACTGTCTAGGTTGTTTTAGGTGTGGGGATGCCGAATAGATTAACAGAAGTATAAACTAGACAGGATTTTATATTGTCTCCCAATCTCCTTAATCTTGTTATCTCTCTTTGTCTCTCCCTGTGTCTCTCTGTCTCTCTCTTTGTCACACACACACACACACACACACACACACACACACACAGTTGACTGATGAAAGAAAGTATAGGGATCGGAGTGAGATGACTCAGTAGGTAAAGGTGCTTGCTGCCAGGCATGGTGACCTGAATTTGATGGAGAGAATTGATTCCTGCAAGTTGTCCTTTGACTGCCACATGCATTCCGTCTCCTCCTCCCTCTCTCCCTCTCCCTCCGTCTCCTCTAAAAACAAGAAGAAAGGAAAGAAGGAGAGTTGATGACATGCACCAGTTGGTAGATACTGACTAATGCTACAGTTTTAGTGTGTGATAGAAACACATGGCTCTGAATTTCAAGGTTATCCTCAGCTACAAGCAAGTTTGAGGCTAGCCTGAGGTACCTGGAAACCTGCCTCAAAAACAGTAAGGTGTGAGGAGGGGAGGGACTGGTTATATATAACTTAGTGGTTGTAGTAAGGTTAAGAAAAAAAAAAGGTTGGGTTATGAAATATGTTACGGTTAAAGTGTTGAGGTTGAGAACGATGGGTATGAGATAACCAAGCTGACCAGATAAGAGAAATAGCAAGGCTCTGAGCAAGCCCGTGTTGGCAGGCTGACAGGTTCCCACCCTTTGAGGAACACACACCAAGCATTGTTGCTTCCCTTATGAACCTGCTTCTAATAAAGCCAACTGTAACCAACTAACCTTTGCTTCTGAAAAGCCTCCCCCTATTTCAGGAAACAGAATTCCTCAGATCACATCATAGACAAGGAGGATAAGAGATAACCAGTGACAACAGTAGCTGTACACTGGTGTCTGTGGTAAGAGGTAGAAGTCGCTCCATGGCAAAACTACGCACTAGTCACATACATACCAAATCAAAAAGTCTAGGATAATTAACAATAAACCCCACCATGGCTTAAGTCGGGTCAGCAAGCTTAACATACACATGACTAGCAATGCCAGTCTACGATAATGGCCAGCAGATAATCAGGATCAACAAGCAGTAAAGACAAGTCCAAGATGGAGAGGAAGGGTCTTCAAGGTATGACCAATACCCTATTTGAACATGAAGAGTACCTTATCTTCTCTGTGACTGGGCCTTGGGGACATGCATAGATCATGTGAACCTTCCCATCCTCTCAACCAGTGAGATGCTCAGAGAATTAACCAGTATCAACAGAAATGACCCAGTCTTTTTCCAAGTTTCTGCCATAAGTCCTATAAAAAGTCCTTAGACAAACAATGTTGGTTTTTTTCCCCTTGTCTCTTGGGCCCCCTCCACAGCAAGGCTGGTTTTCGGAGCTCTGTTTCCTCAGTAGATGCTTGAGGTTTCTCCTTTATGCTTTCTGTCTACAATTAAAAACTCCTGTTCAAACTCATCCTTCCTCTACCCTTTAAATTACAGTCTTCAAATTCTCAGGACAAGGACGGAGAGTGAAGGCCGGGACTCAGCCGAAGATTTTTGTGACCTTGATTGTGACATGCCCTAACTCCTGAGTAACTCACACCTCAGAAGAGACCCTTCTGTCTCAAGGATGGGCAAACACACACACACACACACACACACACACACACACACACACACACACACCCTGGTTTCAATAGAAAGGCAAGCAAGTGAGAAGGTCTGGGCTGGAAAAACATGCCTTTGAGCAGGAAGTATCCCCTCTGAAAAGAGAGCTGTGTTCTTTCCAGGTTGCTCAGGTAGAAACCATAGAACCTTACCAGTGACAGTGACACAGTCTATTTGGATGAACTGAGGAAGACAGTGGAGTATTCTTTTCAGAGTAACATTGTTGTGAAGGTTTGCTTGTTATGAAAGTGTAAGAGCCTCCACCAACAGGATCCTGCAGAGTTGTTTGCCATCAGAGCAGTCCAAGGGCCTGCTTCCTCTTTCCCTGGTTTCAGACACCTAACAGCAGCTTGTAGGCAGGGCTACCGATGCCCAAAGCCTGACTTTCTTGGTATCTTTGGCCTTTCCATTTTCCTGTGTAGAGAATACCTCATATTTAAATGTATGCTTCCAAATGGTTTTCTTGAGGCCTACCTTAAATGCGTTATGTATAGTTAGTGTCAGATGACCTTGAATTCCTGGTCCTCCCGCCTTCGTCTCTAATTTGATAAAACCACAAGAGTGCCCCCACCATGCCTGGTCTGTTTAAACTTCCTCTAGTTTATGAAGGAAGTTGGTAATGAAAGAGGAATTAGAGCTAATATTGTTGCCATCATCACTGACAGAAAAATCAGTTACAGAATAATCTGTTGAAGCTATTAAAAGCATTTTTTTAATTTTTCTACCTTCATTTTTGTTTTGTTTTTTAATAGGGAGAGAAATGAGACAGGATGACCCAAAACTCACTATGTTAACTGGACTGGCTTTAAAATCATGGCAATCAGGTCTGGAGGGGTGGATCAGTGGTTAAGAATATTTACTATTCTTACAGAGGACTGGAGTTTTGTAACCTAGACCCACATTGGAGGCTTACAACTGTCTATAATTCCAGCTCTAGAGGATCTGATGCCCTTTTCTGGGCTCCACACACATTTGTCATTTAAAAATAAAAATGTCTTTTTAAAAAATAAAATAGAAACAAATCATTGCAAACCAGTAGCCTTAGCCTCCTCAGTGCTGAGAGTCATGAACCCTCATATCTATTAGGTTTTTTCCCCCTCTGCTTCTGAAAGTAAATCACTCATGAAAACAGTCATAAGGGAAATACCTGGGAATGAAAATATAATTACATTTCATCAATAGACCATAATTACTTTAAAAATTTCGTAAAACAAACTCTGTTCATTTTTTTTTAAACATTTGAATGGAGTAGATTGTACTACTCTTCACAAGTCTCCCTGGCAGTCAGTCTGCAGGGGAGGAAGACGCTCCTCAGTCATGGCTGCACGTGGAGCTCCCTTTAGCCTCATACCCAGTGAGTGGAGTAGGCATTACAACCCTGTGACTTTGGGTATACCCATGACTTGTATCAAACAATAGGTTATATGAAGGTACATGAAGAAGAAAGAAGAGGAGGAAGAGGAAGAGGAGGAGGAGGAGGAGGAGGGGAGAGAAGGAGGAAGAGGAGGAGGAAGAGGAAGAAGAGGAGAAGAATAAGAGGAGGAGGAGAGGAGAGGAGGAGGAGAAGGAGAAGGAGGAGGAAGAAGAAGAGAAAGAGGAAAAGAGGAGGAGGAGGAAGAGGAGGAAGAAGAAGACAGCTACTACACTGGAAATGTGCAGTTTTGGCCTGACTTGGTGTCTTGTACTCTTGCCAATACAAGGAGAAAAACAAGACTTAAACAATCTAAATTTACTGGATCCCAGAAGAAAGCGAGCTACATAGGAAAAAGTGGATCCAAATTACAATGGGAAACAAGACCAATCTAGTCCCTCTCAGATCATGGCTGACACTTGAGAGAGGAGCCTAGCACACTGCTGAGTTTGGAAGGGTCTTGTTACTCAGCAGTATTGTAGAAGTTGCTACTGACACAAACAGTAATGACAAATCAATCAAATGCTGGGGGCGGGGGGGGGGGGGGGGGGGGGGGGGAGGAGTCTACAAGACCACTCCTGGGACAAACTAGAAACTTAAGTCTTCTTGAAGGAAACCCCATAGAGTATTCACTTACAACAATGTCTCAACACCTTCCCATTGGCTCTCGTTTTGCCATGCTCAGTTTATACTTATAAGCGGAATATGAAATCAATCTTTATAAAGTCAGATCCTTAAAACCTGAATAGTTTTATGTCACAGTGTGGAAACCATAGCAAAATACTGAGAGTTCTAATCTCTGAGTGTGGATGTTCTGCATGTTTGTATTTTTTTTTAATTTCACTTGTAATGACAGATTATTGGGGTTTTTTGGGGGGGGTCAGGATTACTCTATGTAGCCCTGGCTCTCCTGGAACTCTGTCTGTAGACCAGGCTAGCCTCAAACTCAGAGATCCACCTGCCTCTGCCTTGAGAGTGCTGGAATTAAAGGGCACATATTTCTTAAAATTATACACCCATTAGATTTTACTGACAAGCTCTTTTCTCTTCTGCTAGAAAGCTTGAGGATTGAACCTACAGCATCCTGTACTATTCCACTGAGTTACAGCCCCAGCCCCCAGCCGGCAGAATTTTAAAACATTTTAACTTACTTTTTAAAAAAAAGGTAACTGCCCAATTTCCAAATAAGAGATATTTTATTGGATATTTTATTTACATTTCAGATGTTATCCCCTTACCCTGCCCCCCCACCCCCCCACACACACCCAAGAACTCCCTACGTTGTACAAATGATGCTACATTGACAGAGTTCTTCAAAAATACTGAACATGTCAGACTCTGGCAGACCTCTAAGAAAAAATGACTACTTTTTTCCCCTCTTGATGAGAATTTCAGAACACCACAAAAGATAAAAAAATAAATTAAAAAAAAAGCCTTGTTTCACTTCACTAACTTATTTTACATTACTGTATTTTCTCCAACTCAAAAAAAAAAAATCTGCCAGTTCCTAGTTTGTTTTGTTTGTTTTTTGTTTTGTTGGGTTTTTTGGGGGGAGGGGTGATGCCCTTTTAGATGCTGTTAACTGGGATCCAGCAGAAAGCTCTGCAAAGCACAAAAGCCAGCTTTCTAGGGAGCAGGGATCACAACAGGGAGCGCTCCTTCCACATGAACTACTTTCAGTCTCTTGTATCCAGTGGCATTTTAGGGAAATCACTGTCTACCGCAGGCACAAACACACTGCAACCTCCTGCTAAGGGGTAATCTGATTGGAGGGGAAGTCTACCCTGTGGAGCCCTTGGGCAACATACTCTGCAATGCACAGGAAGGCAGAGGGCAGAGACTCAAGGCCAGCTCTCTAGTGCCCTGCTTCTTGAGGCAAGCCTTTTCTGAAGCATGTTTTATTCCTGAAGAATCAGGAGCTAAACAAACCTGTGTTCTTTTTCACGGTGGGATTGGGGGGCATGGAATCGATCCACTCCAGCTGCACTCAGAGTTTCCAGCATCTTGCCTGACTCCTGACTTCAGGAATGATAGACATGTGCCAGGAAGAGAGATGGCTCCAGATTTAACTCTTTTGTTTTTTCTTTGTTTTTATAATCTACCCTGCACCCTCTCCCTCTCCCTGTACCTCCTACCCCCTTTCCCCCTCCCCTCCTTTCCTCCCCCCTCCCCTTTTCATTTCTAACTCAAAGGATTTTGATTGTTTTTCTCTGTGTGTGTGTGTGTGTGTGTGTGTGTGTGTGTGTGTGTGTGTGTGTGT
>JANHMN010000014.1:38442965-38457965 GCA_030674055.1 Rhabdomys pumilio
TGTGTGTGTGTGTGTGTGTGTGTGTGTGTGTGTGTGTGTGTGTGTGTATGGTTTTGCTTAGAACCTTTATGGCTCCTTGTTTTATGGTGATTTCTAACCATAAAAATATTTCTATTGCTACCTCACAACAATGATTTTGTTATTGCTATGATTTATAATGTAAATATCTGGCATGCATCATATCTGATATGCATTCCTCAAAACTGCTTCCAGGCAGCTAGGATGTCCATGCCCCACAGTGACACACCTACTCCAAAAAAAGTCACAATTCCTAATAGTGCCACTTCCTGGGCCAAGCATATACAAACCATCACAAGGATTTAGTCAAATTCCCTTTCTGTTAAAGTAGATGTGT
This sequence comes from Rhabdomys pumilio, assembly GCA_030674055.1. NCBI lineage: Eukaryota > Metazoa > Chordata > Mammalia > Rodentia > Muridae > Rhabdomys > Rhabdomys pumilio. The sequence goes on from JANHMN010000014.1 coordinate 38,443,321, forward strand.
TTTTATTATTTTTAATTATGTTTATGTATATGGGTCTGCATGTAGGTATGTATACATATAGATATGTACATGTGCCTTGAAAGGCCAGGGGTCTTTGATCCCCGAGAGCTTGAATCATATATAGTTGTGAGCCACCCAACAAGAATTGTGTGAACATAACTCAGGACCCCTGGAAGAGCAGCAACTATAGTCTACTGCCGAGCCATCTCTGCAGCCCTCGGTCAAACTTGTCAACTGTATATGGTTAAAGAGATTGTGTGTAAAGATAGAGAAACCAGAGAGCCCAATTCTTACAACACTCTCTTTCTAGTGCTGAGATTAAAGTGTCATTTTGCTCAACACAACTTAAGTGTCAGACTCTCCTCCCTGGAACAAGCCTCAGTAGATGGGGGAAGGAGTCTCTGTATCTCTGATGAAAGTTTTATACTGTTTATGAGAGTTTTATACTGTTTGCTTTTTTGTGCTTTTGAGATGGATTCTTACTTACCTGAAATGGCTTTGAACTTTTGGTCCTGCTGCCTGCCTCCGCCTCCCAAGGACAGAGATCACAGAAACACCAACATACCAGGCTGATTCGTGAGTTCTATTTATATTGTTGTTTATTAACCGTGAAATGTGAGCGGCATTATCCAGGGAAGAATAAGCAGCTGTACTAAGGTAAGACTCGAATGAAGGAGCTGGAGCCTGAGAGTGTAGACCTAGGGACAAGAACCAAGGTAGTATCTGCCTGCCAGGCCCAAGACCTTTCCAGTGCTCCATAGTCAAACCTTTAAAAGAGAAATGCCTCTGATAGGCTTTGTCAGGGAAATCTGCAAGTTCACACAGTTAGATATATCAATGATAAACAGTATAAATTTGTTTATATGACATTTCCTTCTTTTGTTTTGTTTTTGAGAAAGAGTCTTGCTGTGGGATTCAGGCTGTTCTCAGACTCATAATCTTCCAGTCTTAGTCTCCCAAGTGCTGGTTTTTATTGTTGTTGTTGTTGTTGTTTTTATCTAAATTTGGACCTGGAGAGGTGGTTCAGTGCTCAAGAGCATTTGTTCCTACAGAGGACCCAGGTTCGGTTCCGTGCACCACCATGGCAGCTCAGAACCTGTACTTCAGTTCCAGGGATCTGGTGCTGTTGCACACTCATGGTTCACACGCAGTCAGATCCATACAAATATACATAAAATTAGATAATAAAATGTATCTTCAAAAACTTAAAAATCTAAACATCAAGAAATGTCACATTTACTATCAAGAAACAAAATAAAAATCTGGAGCAGATTAGAAGATCAGCTTAAAATTCTTCTATTTTTCATATTTTTTTCCTTTGAAAACACATTTTTCTCATATCCTGATTAATATCTCATAATATATCCTGATTTGAGTTTCCCCTTTCTCCACACCTCTCCACACCTCTAAGTCCCTTCCCACCTATTCAGATCCAACCACTTTCTGTCTCTCACTAAAAAACAAACTGGTTTCTAGTGATAATAAGAAAATGAAATATATTATCATTTTAAAAACTAACACATCAGAATTGGACAAAACAAACAAAAAGGAAAAGGAGAAGGTACAAGAAACAGCCACCCACTCAGGCATTCCATAAAAAACACTAAACTGGAGGATATAGTATGTATGTAAAGGATCTATAGGGTAAAGAGAGAGAAGATAGATAGATAGATAGATAGATAGATAGATGATAGATAGATACATAGATGATAGATAGACAGATAGATAGATAGATAGATAGATAGATAGATAGATAGGTGATAGATAGATAGGTAGATAGATAGCGATAGGAATAAACAAATATGGTAGAAAGGAAGGGAAGGAAGGAAGGAAGGAAGGAAGGAAGGAAGGAAGGAAGGAGAAAAGGTCCTGATATACAATTATGAGCCAAAAAACCTACAAAATTGCAGTTGAATTGTTTTTCTGTTGACAATATACTACTGGGCATGAAGTCTTCCCTTAAGAATAGCTTGTTCTCTCAGTGCGACTTATCCTGGAGGAAAGTAAGTTTGCTTTGGGTTTGCAAGTGATTATCAATTGGAGACTGCTTCTGGGTTAGAGATGGGGGCATGCGTTCATTTTTTAGCTCTAAGATCCCATCTAGTACAGGCCCTGTGAATGGTATCTGTCTCTGTAAGTTCATAAGTTCATTGCTCCTGCTGTGTTACAAGGCCTGTTTACTCGGTGTCCTCCATCCCATCTGGTTCTTCTCTGCTTCCTCTTAATGGGTATGTGGACAGGTATCCCTGAGCCCTGTATAGAGGGATTTCATGGAGACATCCCATTTAGGTATCAGTGTTCCAAGGTCTCTCAGTCTCTGCATAATGCCTAAGTGTTTGTTCTCATCTGCTTAAGGAAGAAGCTTCTCTGACGAAGGCTGTGCTAGGTATTGATCTATGAGTATAGTAGAATGTCATTAGAAGCCACTTTATTGCTCTGGTTTTGTTTGGGATTTGGATTTTTTGTTGTTTTGTTGGTGATGGTGGTTGTTTTGTTTTGTTTCATCTTTTAGGAAGAGTGTTTGGTTTTTCCCTAGATTCCGGAGTTATCTAGTCTCATGTTCTTGGTGACCAAGGCAGCGTTCTGGTATAAGCTGAGCCTAGTTTGTTTGTTCTTATGGAACCGTTTTGGCCAACAAACTCAATCAGATATAATCCAATCCTGGTACTGGAAGCTTCATTTGGTGACAAGAGTTGGCCAGTTGGGACTCTGTCTCCCCTATTACTTGGCAATTTCATTTAGATCACATATGTATGTGTTTTAGAAAGTGCCTACCTTGTTAGGTTCCATAACACTCCTCAAATGGCCTTTAATTTTAGTCCTTTCTTCCCATATCCCCTCCTTTGTCCCTTCTTCCTTCCCACCACCTTTTGATACTCGGATTTCATCCTTCCACCCGTCCATCCATATCTATGTATTCTACTTTCCTAGGGATATGTATCTATCTCCTCCTAGTCTCTTACTCTGTATCGAACCTCTGGTCCTGCAGATTGTAGTTTGGTTATCACTGATTGACTTAACAATAAGTATCCACATATAAACAAATACATACCATTTTTGTTTTTCGGCGTCTGGGTTACCTCACTCAGGATGATTTCTTTCTTTTTTTTTTTTCCTCTAGTTCCATCCATTTACCTGCAAGTTTCCTGTCTAATACACCATTGTGTACATGTACTACATTTTCTTTATCCATTCATTTGTGGAGGGACATCTAGGTTGTTTCCAGTTTCTTGCTATTGTGAATAGAGCAACAATGAACATGGTTGAACAAGTGTCTCTGTGGTAGGATGAGGCAAGGGGCCCCTTAGGACACTGCAAGAGTGGTATAGGTGGATCTTGAAGTAGAACAATTCTGTTCCCATTCTGTTGAGGAATCGCCACACTGCTTTCCATAGTGGCTATACAAGTTTGCACTCTCACCAGCAATGGGTGAGTGTTTCCATTAGTCTACATCACAGCCATCGTGATCTGTCATTTGCCTTGTTGACTTTAGTGATTCTGACAGGTATAAAATGAAATCACAAATAAGTTTTGATTTGCATTTACCTGATGGCTAAGGATGTGGAACGTTAATTTAAGTGTTTCTCGGCCATTTGAGTTCCTCTCATCTGAGAATGCTCTGTTTAGATCTATGTCCCATTTTTAAATTGGTTATTTGTTTTCTTGATATCTAATTTTGGGGGTTCTTTATATATTTTGAAGATTAGCCTTCTATCAGATGTACAGTGGGTAAAAAATCTTCTCCCATTCTGTAGGCTGCCGCTTTGTTCAAATGAAGGTGCCTTTTGCTATATCGAAGCTTTTTTAGTTTCATTAAGGACACATTTGTGAATTGTTGATATTATGGTGTTCTGTTCAGAAAGTTGTCTTCTGTGTCAACAAGTTCAAACTCTTCTCTGTTTTCTCTTCTGTCAGGTAAATGTATCTGTTTTTGTGTTGATGTCTTTGATACATTTGGAGTTGAGTCTTGTACAGCTGTTTTCCTCGTGCCTCAAGCTCCCAGAATAACAACTCAGACTCCAAGTCTATATTTACAAATACCTTGGCTACATAGCTAGGCTCATTCCTTGACTAGCTAATAATTCAAAATAACCCGTTTATGCTCATCTACATTCTGCGGTGTGGCTGATTATCTCTGCTCAGATGCCATGTTTCTGTTCTTACATCTTCCCTGGTGACTCTACCCACCTCTGGCTCTAGCTCAGGATCCTTTCTGCCTCTGGGGTATCCCACCTTCTATTCTATCCTTTCTCGTAGGCCATAGGTTTTTTAATCAACAGGTTATGCCTCCATACACAAAATATTCTTTCTACCGATCCCTGAACATAGGAGATTTTTTCATCTTCTGATATCTTCTTCTATTTCATTAGCCAGCATTTTAAAGTTTTATTATACAAATCTTTTACTTACTTGACTAGAGTTATCCTAAGATATTTTATATGATGTGAGGCTATTGTGAAAGGTTCCCAGTTAAAATCTTTATTAAATTAATTTTATTTAGTGTGTGTGCATGTGCATATCTGACTCTTTCTCTCTCTCTCTCTCTCTCTCTCTCTCTCTCTCTCTCTCTCTCTTTGTGTGTGTGTGTGTGTGTGTGTGTGTCTGTCTGTCTGTCTGTCTGTCTGTCTGTCTCTGTTGGGGGATGTATGCCTGTACATGGACACTAGAAGGACGTGGTATATGGGAAGATCAGAGCATGTTGTAGGATTTGGCTCATCACAGAGATCAAACTCATGTTCTCAGCCTTGATGGCAAATACCTTTACCCAGTGAATCATCTCACAGACCCAAGTCAGGTTTTCTTTTAATAATTAAAGGTATTGATTTACTGGATGTGTGTATGTTTGTGAGGGGATGTGTGTGCCCTGACATGCACATAGAGATATCAGGAGACAACTTGCTAGAGTTGGTTGCCACCTTCTGCTGCTTTATATGTACTGGAGATCAAACACAGGCAAGCAAGCTTGGCAGCAAACATATTTATTTTTCTGGACTTAACTGCCTTGTTGGCTCTTAAAAATACTTCTTAAAGCAACTCTATCCGTAGCATATTTTATAGAATATTGTTATTTCCTGACTAATCATTTTCTTTCAGAGTGTTTGGGCCCAATAGACCTGCAAAATTTGACTTTATAACTCTTTGAGGGTTATACTTTGACTTACAATTAAAGAAAATACTCTGATTCCCATCCTCCTCCCGGATCTTTTTTTAAGACAGAATCTTAGCATGTAGCTCGTCTGTCCTAAAACAATGTAGTACATACTCGCCTTAAACTCAACACCATTTTGTTGCCTCAGCCTTTTAAATCTTGACATTATAGATATATGCCACCATGCCAGACCAAATTCAGATTTGTTTTATCCTAGAAAATAGAATTACAGCATGTTGAATAAGATATTAATTAAAAATGAAAACCTTATAAAAATCCAAACATAGAACCCCAGACATTTCCCATAGTTGAGTTGGCCATTATTCTTTAAAACTGCCTATTTTTCATTTGAATCACATTACTTTTAATTCTGTAAATTGGATGTCATATGCCACCAGGCAAACTGCTGTGAGTAATTATACTGTTCACTGCTGAGTAATGCCAGTTCATCCTCAAAGCTAGGCCACGGTGTAGGAAAATTGTACAGCTAGGTCTCTAGGCACTACCTCTTCTTCAGGGAATCATGGCAACCCTCCTGAGAGCTAATGCATCCTTAGTCATTTATAGGTTCACTCGAGACCCATTGGAGACATAAGCACATTAGCTCAGCAGCTAAGGGAACACTTAAAGTCAGTAGCAGGAGACATGTCAGACAGAAGGTGAAAAAAAAAAACCTGTAAAAGCTAATACAAACCCAGGCACTGCCAGCTCTCCGCAATGTTCTGAGCTCTGGGTTAGACTTGGCAATTTTAGACCATTGTACATAAGTGCAATACCGCATTAGGCTGGTTGCAGAATGTAGAAGCCTTTGGAATCTCGAAGGCAGAAGCTGTGTACACTCGGAATCTACTTTAACACCTTTTGGATGAGAGCCAGGTTTAATTTTTAATGATTTTTTTGTTGTTGTTGGAGTTTTTAGTGATTTTTGTTTGGTTGGTTGTTGTTGGTTTATGTGTTTGTTTCTTGGGGGTTGTTTTCTTTTTCCTTTTTTCTTATTTATTTGTTTGTTTGTTTGTTTTGAGGCAGGCTCTGGCTATGTTGATTGCACTGGCCTTGAAATTTTAGAAATCTTTCTGCCTCTGCCTCTCAACTATCAGGTTTCTAGCCGTGCACTCTCATGTCCTGTACCCACATTTGCTTAATATAAACTACCTTCTTGTTTTGAAGAGTACAGCAATGTTAATAGATCTGTAACATAAAATGATGCAAACACTAAAAATATTAATCTGTTCTTTTCAGACATCTATTTTCTTCTGTCCTTGGGGGAAAACTGACTCATGTGTGATCTCTGGGCCATACTTAGAGGTGTATGCTGGATGTGTGATAAGCATTTATGTATGTTATATCTTATTATAATATACAGCTGTATAGATAAAGAAGAGTATGTCCTAACTATATGGATCTAAAATTTACTTAAAATATGCTTGTACTTGGGTACATAGGCACATGTGAGATTTAGCACCATCCAAGTGAAGAAATGTCATTTTGTCAGGTAAACAAATGTTTGGGACTCTGGGCTCTGCGCCTCCGATTTCACTATGGGTGACTAAAATAGAAGCACACAGAGTAGGTATTGTCCTGGTCTCTAAAGCCTCAGTGTTTTCCATTTCCATATTTCTCAACAAACCTAATTATTCATCCATACATTTGAGTAGGACAATCTCCTGTCCATCTCTCATTTATGGCGATCAATACAGGAAGGAGCATGTGTCTGCAACTAATCTAATCAAAATTTTCTATTTAATCTCTCTCTCTCTCTCTCTCTCTCTCTCTCTCTCTCTCTCTCTGGTGTGTGTGTGTGTGTGTGTGTGTGTGTGTGTGTGTGTGTGTGTGTTCTTTAGATCAATTACTCTCTGAAGTTGTCTAGTCTACCTTGCCTGACACACACTACATCTTAACTTAGACAAATACTTAGAGATGAGGAGGTAGCTCAGTGTGTAAAATCCTTGCTGCATAAGGATGAGGACTTAAATTCAGTCTCTGGTACCTACATAAAAGTCAGGCATGATGGTACATACACCTGTTACCCTGGCACAACTGCAGAGAGACAAGTAGATTGGGGACCCTTAGGCCAGCTAATCTAGGAAAAAACAGTGATCTCCACATCCAGGGAAGAGCCTTGTCTCAAAAAATAAGATAAGGGGGAGAGCATTAAAAGAATATATGTGAACATACCACTGTGCGTGCATGCGTGAGCACACTGGTATGCATGAACACACGAAGATAAATGTGTGCTGAGTAGCTATCTGCATTATCTTAGATTGTTTGTTATATTTACTTGTGTATTTGTCTGTGTGTGTCTGTCTGTGTGTGTGTGTGTGTGTGTGTGTGTGTGTGTGTGTGTGTGTGTGTGCATGCTATGATGTATGTGTGGAGGTCAGAGGACAACTTCCAGGCATCTTTGTTCCCGTTTCACCACGTGAGTTCCAGAGATTAAACTCAGTTCATCAGGCAGCCGCAAATGCCTTTACCCACTAAGCCATTTTTCTTGGCGCTATCTTGAATTTCTAAATGTCAAAAGCTCAGAAGCCTATGTGTCTGACTTTCACAGTAAATACATTTACCACACACACACACACACACAAATATTTAGTAATTTGTGGAACTGTTGAAATGGCTACGAAGCTAGACTCAAAACTAAGCAGCCAGGAAATGCACCCCAAACCTAGTGAGGAAACCACCCCACCACCAGTGAGAAGTAAGCAGTCTGCAGAACAGCAACTGTGAGGCTTGCTCAATCCTAAGCCAACTGCTAAACCACCCTTGCAACTCCCACTTGTTCTTGAGACAACAGATACTTTAGCAGCTGTTCTACTGCCTGCACGAGAAACAGAGAAAGCATAACTGAGTCTGTTTCATTTTTATTAATTCCCAAGTCAAAATTCAGTACTGGCAAACAGATTGACAAAACTGAAATCATATGTTTGTACCCTAGCTGCAAAGGAGGCTGGGGAAGCTAGCATTTGGCATTTTAGCTTCTAAAGCAGGCAGCACTTTCTAAACTGGTGCACTGGGGAATTCCTCAGAAAGGAAAAAGCCTCAAATGAAAACAGATATTCTTGCTTTGGTTTGCTCAATAACGATACAGACCTTTCCTTTTAAAATTAAACATGAAAGACTCAAACTTTCTCCTAACAGAATGAGACTTTTTTTTTTCTAGTAACTGAGCATCAACTCCGAATTTAAGAACTCTGAGTGACTTGGCAATGTATGTCAACACATGCCAGGGATGCTGGCAGCTGAGAGGTGGGAGCTGGAGAATTGGAAATCCAAAGTCATCCTCAACTACATGGGGCATCTGAGGCCAACAGAGCTACATAAGACCCTGAATCAAAAAATCCAAACCAAACAAACTAAGCTTCTGAAGGAGGTTCATTTCTCTAACTAAGTTCGTCATTGTGCTACCTTGATAGTTAACCACTCTTAACGGGTCCTGTATACAAGAGGTGGATAAAAGAGCAGATAAAAAGCTGGGGAATATTGGACTCTATAGCTATGTACAAGACAACAGAAGGACACAAACGCCAATGCTTCCTTCTTACTTTTTTACCAGTGTTTTAGCATGAATGGTCATTTGTCTTCAGCACATAGAGTTGCATCTATGTGCTGATAACCTAGAGATATGAGCCTGTTGTGTGGCCACTGTTAATTTATTATGTAAAAATAAATAAAGGAAGGAAGAAAGAAAGAAAGAAAAAAGGAAAGAAACAAAGAAAGAAAGAGTGAGCCAGTGATCAAGCCAAAGACTCATGTGGGTAAAGATACCTGATACCAAGCTAGGATGACCTGAATTCAATCTCCAGAGCCTAATATAATGGAAAGAGAGAACTTATTCCTGCAACTGCCCTTTGATCTCCACACTTATACTGAGGCATTCACACACCATGGCAGATACATACCAGCAGGCATGTAGACATACAGACACATGCATATACACATAAATGAATGTAATAAAATGGAAAGATTTCAAAGCAGGCCTTGAACTCCTGATTTTCTGTCTCCATCTCCCATGGGCTGAGATCACAGGCTGTGCCACCATGCCCAGTTGGAGACTCTCTCTGTCTCTGTCTCTGATTCTGCCTGTCTCTGTCTCTCTTTTTCACACACAGACACACACGCACGCACGCACGTGCACACACACACATTTAAATATTGTAGTTTGTATTGAAAATATACACCACAGGTTCAAAAACCTTGGTCCTTTAGACTCAGAGGTTTTAAAACAAATAATCTTAAAGAGGACTTAAAGTTGGAAAGGGATATGAGATGGAGGATTGTAGAGATGTTGGAGAACACACTGGGGCCAAATATGATCAAAACACATTGTTACATGGATGGCATCCACAAAGAATAATTAAACTGTATTATTTTTCTTTAAGAAGTCTCGGTTCCTATCTGGTGAAGACAGGATGGAAATCTCAGGTGATGAGATCCAGATGGAGGAAGAACGTGTCTAGAGGTAGAGTTAGGTGGTCTTTGGAGGTAAAATCCAGATCCTTCCTCATTCTGCTTTCCCGAGTCCTATGTTGTGAGCTGCTTTGCTACACCGTTTGGTTCTGCTCCCCATTGCCCTTAAGAAATGAAGACAGACAAAAGTGAAGATTTACAATTATGCCGAGCTCCACAGTTCCTCTGTAATAGAAGAGTTAGAAGTGTCAATACATCTGACAAAAATGAAGTGTTCCACTCATCCAAGATATGTGTCTGTGAGCTTAGTTTCCGCCTCTTGCATGCTGAGCTCTCAGTGTTTCATCCATCAGTCTTCTGAGCAGGCAGTGTAGTGCCTGATGGAAGAGGATGGTTCACACCTATGGGTCTGATTGATGGCTTTGTTGCTGAGTGGTGAGCATTCACATGAAGTGTGAATGTTTAGCTAGGTGTGGTACTTAGGAGTGTTATCACAGGACTTAGGCGGCTGGGGAGGAGGGTTACATGTCTGAGGCCAACCTGTGCTTCATATCAGACCCTACATCAAGAGAGAGAATGAGTGAGAGAGGGATGGATGGAGAGAGATGAATAGATTGGAAAATAGGAAAAATGGAAGAAGAGAGGAATGGATGGGGAGAGACAGAGAGGGAGGGAAAGAGAGATGGAGGGAGGGAGAGATGGATGGATGGGGAGAGAGAGATAGAGGGAGAGAGATAGGTGCATAGGGAGAGAGATAGAGGGAGAGAAGGATAAACAGAGATAGAGAGAGAGCACATGTACTCTGGCACATTCTTAGTGATTCATCCACATTCTTTTTACCAATCTTGTCATCAATCTTTCTATTTTGTTCTTTCCATTTCCTTAATCATCTAGACAAATTATCAGCCACCATCTTTAAACCTGACCATAGAAAATCTCCCTGAAGGACACTGGTCTGTACAGTGTTATTCCCACCTTCTGAAGGAGCCAGAGAGTTGACTTGCTTGGACTGCTTCATGGTCAGTAGCTTCTGCTGCTGTGGTTTTTTTTTGTTTTGTTTTGTTTTTTTGTTTGTTTGTTTGTTTGTTTGTTTGTTTGTTTTTGCTAGAACTTGAGTTGCTTCGATGGCTAGGATCAAACCAAGAGTTATTTCTTTTTCCTAAAAATCTGAAGTATAGTAGTTATTAGTCAGAGGCTGTAGTGTACCGAGACAAAGCAAAGAGCACACTAATCTGAACCAGTTAAAAATCATTGTCTTCAACTTGGTAGCCACAAAGGGTGGCAGCAACACTGCAAGCCACAAAGAAACAACTAGGTGACAAAATTGTAATCTCTAAAATCTAGAGACATCAAAGCATCAAAACTCACACATAAAGTTTTGGGTGACAGAGTATCAAAAATTACCACTTTAGTGGATGTATTTTGTGTGTTCTATACCGTCAGTACAAAGAATGTATGTGGAACTGAGGTTGGGAAGATGGCTCAGTAGATAAAGTGACTACCACACAAGTAGGCGCCCAGAGGTTTAAATGCCTAGACGCCACAGAAATGTTGGGTGAATGTGGTGGCACACCTGTAATCCCAGCCCTTGGGATTTATAGAATAAGATGACTAGACAGACAACTGAATCAGCAAGTTCTAGGTTGATATGAGGGATCCTGCCTCAGCACATATGGTGGAGAAAGCAGAAGTAGATTGGAAAAGGCACCTGATGTTGACCTCTGGTCTCACATGCCCACATCCATGACAACACTACTATGCATATGCGCACACACGCAAAAAAGAAGACACTATTTTAAATGTATTATGTTAAAAGATTACATTATACAAAGAAAGGCAACCATTGAGGCTATTAAATAATGGGGTGATCAACAGAAACATTGAAATTAAATGCAGTAAAATGCAATAAAAGGCTACCCAGAATAAAGTTAGTATAACAAGAAAGGACTAATGAAAACAGAGAAAGCCAGATGTGATGGCTTATGCCTGTCATCCTAGCACCTGGGAAGATGGAGCAGAGAGAGTACTATGAGTTTGGGGTCAGGCTGAACTACAGAATATGGGACCCTCTTTCAATAAAACCAAAATACCAAGTCACTTCAAACTACCACCAACAAATATGTGTTTGGATGAAACAGGAATTCTTACTAATGGGCTGGGGAGGAGATCCGTCATAAAGTCTTGCTGAACGTATTGATAGCCTGGACTTGATCCCTAGCACCACAGATGTGGGAGAGGAGTAAAGAAAGCAGAGGAGACCACCTTACTAATATCATGGTATTTAATAAGTCATAAGATTCCTTGCCTTGGGTTGTTTTGTGGCTTGGTGCTGTTTTCAAACTTGGTGTCTTCCTTCCTTTGCTTTGGCTTCCTCGCCAGCTGGTTTCATCATGAAGTCCATCCTCTCATAGTTTATAGCTACAACAGTTAAGATTGTCCATATCTATTTGCAAGTTAGAGGGGAGGTAGGAAAGGTGGGCAATAAAGCTTCTTTCATCTGTGTAAGGACCAAACTCTTTCCCAGAAGTTCTCAGGCTACCTCCCTTTCTGTCTTTGAGGTCAATAATAGATCCGGCCTCTAAGAAAATCACAAACGGGAAATGGTAAGTGGTAAATTCACCAACTATGCCCAACAAGCTCCTAAAAGGTAACAGATAGGAATGAGAATCAGCTCTTGGGCAGACAAAATGATTCTGCCTCAACTGTAAATTTTTTTTGTGGGGGTAAATGTGTTTACAAACAACTGAGAATGAGGAGAACATATCCTGCCCTCCATCTCTCTAACCTGCGATCTAAACTCATTCCATAGTGTCGTTTCAAGAAATTAGGTTGGCTGAAGAGTAAATCGGTATTTCAATATTGCCATTATATAGTATTCTGCTAGTTGTGCTGAAATCTTGCAGACAGAGGTACAGGGTGATCATGAAGTGGTCAAGAAATGGTAGGGTAGGAAAAGATAAATGTCATGATAATCAGCTCTACTGGCTTGTGACCTTCAACTAGTAACCACATATGCAGGCCAGACCCACGCAGAGGAAACAGTGCATTAGCGGATATTCTATAACAATAACAATAACAATAATAATAGAAGAAGGAGAAGATGAAGAAGAAGAGGAAGAGGAAGAAGAAGAAGAACAACAACAACAACAACAACTGGTATTATTATTCTATAGTTCAAAGTTCCAATATTATGTGAGAAACCTGGTTACTCTTCTAAAAACATCACTTCCTTGAATGCTTTGGGCTAAGCAGTGTAGTTTCAAGGGAGGTTGCTGAGCATTTACACATTCCATTTTGTTGTTGCTGTTTTACTGTTATGGAGTGTGTTTTGTGAAAATAACAAAGCTAAACCTAGCCCCTTGCTAGCTCTCCATGTGCGCTTACTTTGAAATAAAGATACTCTGGCCATAGTGGAGCACACAAGTTAGGATGAGACAGGAGAATTGCTATAAGTTTGAAGCTGACCTTGACTATTCAGCAAGTATCAGGCTACTCATGATCATAGAAAGACCTTGTATCAAAATATCAGCAAGATCAATCATAATAATATAAAAATTAAAGTTTGGGGGTCAAGAGAAAACTGGCTTCTGAAAACTGTCCTCTGACTTCCTAATGTAGGTAATTGTGTACACACATGCACTTGATCACACACACACACACACACACACACACACACACCACATATACTTGCATATACACAGACACAAATAAATATTTTTTTTGGTTTTTAACAATATTAGTCAGCCAATCGTTCAGGCAACTTGAGTGTCTAGTAGGGTTTCTGGTTCCAACTTTCTCTTTCAAACTATACACATGTGTTGTGCCGGAAACGATAATTATGTGTCAACAATCATGTAAAACAGTAATTACATGTCAATAATTATTTCTTTTTGTAAAATGTATTTATTTGTATGTGTTTTTTCTGGGTTGGATGTATACTATGTGAACACTTGGTGCTAAGGAGGTCAAAAAAGGTCAATAGATTCGCTAGAATTGGAGTACCAGATTGTTGTGAGCTGCCCTAGGGTTCCGGGAATCAAACCCAGGTCCTCTAGAAGAACAGCAAGTGCTCATGACTGCTAAGCCATCCCTTTGCTTTTTTTTTTCTTATAGTAGTAGTAGTTTTTGTTGTTTAAAAATTAGGAACTGTTTGTTTTAATTCCTGGCTTTATACAAGAATGGGAAGTATGCATTAGGATGAAACAGAAGAAGAAAGATTGCAATCTTCTCTGGCACCTAGTTCCTCCAGTTCTGAAATCTACCTTGTCTCAAAATAATAGCCATTTTATATTATTCTGTTAGTTGTTGGGAAATCTTGCAGACATAGCTGCAGGCCAGTCATTTGCTGGTCCAGAAACATAGCATAGGCAAAGATAAAGGTCATGATAAACAGCTCTTCTTGCCTGTGACCTTCCAACAGTTAACCACATAAGCTAAACAAACTGCACACAGAGGAAACAGCATATTAAAGGACGTGAAACACACACACACACACACACACACACACACACACACACACACCTCAGAAAGAAAAAAGAAGTGAATGGACTCCAATTGTTCAAGTGGCTTCCCTCAGCCAAAGTAACTATGCCACAGGTGTGCCTCAAGGGAAAAACAAAACAAAGCAAAACAAAAAACCTGATATCTGTCCCCGTCGAGTCTGTTTTAAACTAGGACAGAATAACCTGTTTTGCCACTCAAAACAATAATCGGTGTCTCTTCTTTATCGCTTAGAAACAAGAGCTTTTTGCTTCATTAACTAATTAAGTCACCTGCAAAAAGGCTAGCCTGGCTGTGACAAGTAATGTTGCAGTGAATGGCATATTCAGGTGACCTGGGAAGTCCCAAAGCCTGCGGCAGTAGCAGGAGGGCTTAATACCCCCGCTTGGTTACTTTGTAACAAGGCCTCATGTGAAACAGAAGCTATCGGTTCCAAGATCCGTATCTGAACAGCAGACTATGGATGATTTAAAAACAGACAATTGCAACGAGGAAAAAACTTTCTTTTTCAAACAGTGACCATGCTTAGCTTGTTGAAAATAAAACCCAAGAGGGTCTCACAAGTGCTTGGCTCTGCTCTGCTCTGCTC
>JANHMN010000014.1:38460465-38463299 GCA_030674055.1 Rhabdomys pumilio
AATTCAGGGACAGAAATAATAGTCTCAATCTATACTGACTTACACAAAGGAAACAGAAGCAGGGAAAAGAAAGCATGAAACTTTCTGCAACTCAAATTTGCCATGTTTAGGATGCATAGAAAACACACAGGGCTCCTGGTGTAGTACAGAATTTCAATTAAAAAGTCAAGAGTTATTTTTCTCCCTTAGAAACATAGAAGAAGCAGCATTGCTTGCATGTTGTGCCTGATTTTTTTAACTGGATAATTTCCATCTTAAGAAGCTATCTCGGGACAGAAAAAGAAGGAATACTTGTTCATAAGACAACTGCAGTTTTGACAGTGACAGTGTATAATACAAGGCATACATAAGAACACAAAATCATAAGAAAATACCATAAACTTACTGTAAGCATTCTAAAGTAAAAATTTCATCACATATTACAAAATGGAGAATAAATTGTATTTATCCTATGAACACAACAACACAGGGACCAAAGTACAGGTTGATAAATACAGTTCTTCCAATTAATAAGTTACAGAAGCAACAACAAACCCAATGGGGAGGTATACAATGTGAATTCAATAAAACATAAGCATGATAAATGTTCTCAGCAAACTAGAGATAAAAGTGCTTTTAGTGTCCATTTATAAATCAAACACTATTCTTGGTCTTCAAAGCAGGAGTGATTTAATATAAATGATTGGCTGCCCTAGTGATGGAGGCCAAACCAGACATGATGAGTCAGCTACTCGAGAGCAGGAGACAGTATGCCCGGAGGTCTAGAGGGATAACAGCAGTTTGTTTTTGGAGCCGGAGGCTAGACACCAGTGAGAGGTAAGATCAGCATTGCTTGATGGGAGCTGGTCCATGAAGGGAGGTACCCTCTGGGAAGTGCTGGACCTACAGAGAAGAAACGGGAATCATCGCTGGAAGTACCAGAAGACAATGGTATAATCTGTCATTCTGGCATCTCCTGCTGTCTCCTAGTAGCTATCCCACTGTGAAGTTGGAGGGCAAAGAAAACGCAATACAGAGTGGAGTAGGAGAAAGAGATGTGAAGACGCACTCATTGAAATTCAATAAATGATGAAACAGAGACAGAGAAAGTTGCTCATTAAGGCACACGAGCTTCACAAGTATTTCAATGACCTGGTTTTAAAACTTGGAGGTAGTAACATTATTATTATTTCAGCACTGATCTGATATACATATTTTATAGACAATCTTTCATATATACTAAATATTTTATTATACTCCCAAACAATAGGATACAAACTTATAAGCACACTCTAATCTCTTTTATTGTTTCCTGTAGTATTGTACGTGGTATGCAAACACAGAAATTTGTGTGAACTTTGATGAGGGAGAGTATTTTCATAATAGCCAAAAATACACCCCTAAATTATAAGTAAAGTATTATAAGTACAGTCGATGAAGATGCCAGTATGAGGATGTAGCTGAATGACAGATCGTTTACTGAGAGTGAGTGAAAAGGACCTGGCTTCAGTGCTCACCATCACCAATAAATAAATATATAAAAGGAGTCAGCAAACTGTAAGGCATGAAATTAACTTCCTTTAGTGATCATCATTTAAAGTCCAAATGCTACCCATTCAGGGAGGCATAGAGATCTGCAATGTCAATGAGAGGTCTCCAGACCAGTTTCTACATTTAGTGTATGTGAAGGAATCTTTTCCTTTATAAAAGTGATTTTATGTCTTGGTATGTGTTTATGTGTACCATGTGCTTGCAGGTGCCCTCAGAGGCCAGAGGACATTGGATCCCCTAGAGCGGGAGTGACAGGATGTTGTATGCATTGGGTGTTGCACCCAGGTCTTCTGAAAGAGCAGTAAGTGCTCTTAACTACTGAGCTATTTCTCCAGCCTCGAAAGGAATGATGCATGAATAGAAGACTACACAGTTTTAGGGCAAGTATGGTAGACAAATATGCTCAAGAGATAAAACACTTCTGCTTCATAGTAGTAAATATCTGGTATTTTTCTTTCTTGGTAATAAGTATCAACATAAATCATAGAAAAATAATGGCAAGTGAATATATCAAGATACAGTGCTTATTCATAATCTGAGCATTTAAGAGAGCCGGAGCCAGGGATAGCAAGAGGACAAATGGAACCTTCATGGTCACTGTGGTATACACAGGAACTTAACAAACCAAACACCAAGAAAACAAGCAACCCAATTAAAAACTGGGACGTGGAGCTCTAAAAAGAAGACAGACAAATGGCTGAAAAGTATTTGTTTTAATGTTTAACATCTTCAGTCATCATAGAAATGCAAATTAAAACTACTTTGAGATTTTATCTTATTCCAGCTAGAATGGCTAAGATAAATAAAACAAAGACAAGATGCAAGTGTGGATGTTAGGAAAGAGGAACATTTATTCACTGCTCTTAGGGGTGCGAACTGGTACAGCCACTATGGAGACAGGTATGAAGATTTTCAAGAAGCCTAGAAATAGATTTACCTTGTACCCAGTATACCTATTGAGCATATACTCAAAGGACTCTATATCCCACTGTAAAGATACGTGTAACTTACAATATCTACCTACGTATAGAATTTTAATGTGCAACAGTTTGATGTGATATCACTGGAAAGAAACTTGAAATATTTCCATTTCCTGATGTATAAAACATAAATGCTTTTACGTGTTTTGAGAGAGTGATTGGTACTTTTGGAAGCTAGTTAGATCAGTGCAAAGCTTTCTAAAACTGGGATGAGATTCCTGGATATCAGTGAAGATATTAGGAACAAAAAAAGGAAAGTGGAAAGTGTGTATGTGTGTGTGTGTGTGTGTGTGTGTGTGTGTGTGTGTGTGTGTGTGTGTGTGT
>JANHMN010000014.1:38469414-38490206 GCA_030674055.1 Rhabdomys pumilio
CACACACACACACACACACACACACACACACACACACACACACACACACACACACGGATGGATAGATAGAGAGATAGAGATATGTATATCTATTATTATCAATTTAAGGTTTGGTTAGGGAGAGATCACCACTGCATACTGCTCCAGCAGAGGACCAAATTTGTTTCCCAGCACCCATATCAGGCAGCTCACAATGGCTCATAACTCCAGATCTAGGGGATCTGGTGCCTTCTCTAGACTACCAGCACTTGCATTCATATGTGCTCACATGCCTCTCCCCTCAAACACATATACACACTGACACACTAACACATTTATGATTAAAAATATAGAGCTACAGACTGTTATAAGCCACCTGACATGATGTTGGGAACCAAACTTCGGCCCACTTGGAAAGCATTTCCTGCTCTGAACTGTTAAATCATGTCTTTATACCAAGTCCTTGTTTTTGAATTAAAGGCAAGAATCCAATTCTTTTGTTCCTGTTCTCAGAACCTAATTATCTTTCAAAGGCTCCTCTTTTGAGTCTCATCACCTTGGGGTTTGGATGTAAGTTTATGGTCCTAAGGAGACATAAACAGACTACTGCACCATCACACTAATAAAAATTTAATTGAACTCCCTATGACATTTTTTAAAAAAGTATTTACTTATTTATTCATTCACTCGCTTAATTTCATTTTTTGAGACAAGTCTCATATGGCCCAAGCAGGACTTGAATTTACAAGTCAAGGATAACCTTGAATAACTGATCTGCCTGCTGCCACATCCCATAAGCCAAAACTCCAGACATGCACCCCAGGGTAGTTTCTCACTTTACCAAGGTGTTGGTATTTGCCTAGGTAGGTAGATTAAACAGTTGGTAGCTGATTGAAGAAGGAGGAATAGTTGTTAGCCAACAAGACATATATGTCATTTCTGGTGTGAGGCCATGCTCAGGTCCCTAAGAGGACAAAGTTCTGCTTCCGTCCTACTTGTAGAGTATTTCCTTAAGATTCCACAGAGCCAATTTTTGAAGGTGTAGAGGAGGTGACATAAACAGATAGTGACTGATCCTTGACACTGTGCCAAGCCCTTTAACAGCTGTTACCCCTGTCTTCATCAGAGCACCCCAAAATAAAGGTAATTCCATTGCCAAGTTTAGTTTAGGGGAACCGAAAGTTGTAAAAAGCTAAGCAATTTGCCCACGTTTGAGATACTGCTAATAGGTAGACCTCGGACTTGTGCAGGAACATTCTAGCCCCACATTCAAAGAGGCTATCACGCCATTAGCACTCCTGTGGTGATTCTGACACTAAACCTAATGTCATTCAATAAGTATCTAAAGCTTCTGCCTTATCCTGGAACTCAGACAGGGATGGATCAGTAAGCCTGCTAAACAGTATCCAACCTGGCATGCAAATTTCTGTTCAGCTACTTAACACTATTTAAGTTCAATGGATTTGATGGCTGGATTTCTTGGCATGTTTTATCCCCAAAGTGAAGATCTGAGTTATTCAGCTATAGACC
Organism: Rhabdomys pumilio; assembly: GCA_030674055.1. Lineage (NCBI taxonomy): Eukaryota > Metazoa > Chordata > Mammalia > Rodentia > Muridae > Rhabdomys > Rhabdomys pumilio. The sequence continues at coordinate 38,470,924 of JANHMN010000014.1, forward strand.
TTTTAACCTTTAAGCCCAATGGTATGGTACGTAAATGCTACAGTAGCGGAGAATGTAACCGAATTGACAAAATTTATCTTTTTCAGGTTCTGTGTGGCTCAGACTATGGAAGAAAGATAAGGCACAAGGTAGAACTGTTATTTCATATGATTGCAGTCAGAGTTCAGTAGGAACCAGGGAGTACACAGAGCAAACCAGCTGTTCTCCACTTGAAGGCTTAGGGACTCAAAGTGAAAGCTACTGTTTACACTTCCTTCTGTACTGCCGCATTTGAAACACTCTTCAGGTTCACAGATTGCAGAATCTCTGTCTAGGTGCCTACTGAATACACTTTTGGAATTTTTGTTTTAAAGGGAAGATGGTCTTCAACCTCATCAGTGATCAGGAATTTTTGAATTGAAAAAAATTATACTTTCATTATTTCATTAGGGAATTATAACCGCCATTTGTAATCCAAGCATTTGGGAGGCAGAGGTAGATGGCTGAAACTTTAAAGCCATACTGGGCTACATAGAAAGTTCTAAGTCTTCCAAAGCTGTACAAGTTTCCTCTATCTTAAATCATAAAAAAGAAACGAAAAATGAAACTTCAGTGCTCGTGATGAGTCTGGAAATCAGTGTTGGTAGTGTGGATGTGAACCCTATTTTACTTGTAGTCTGGCAGTAACCATTGGGAACAAAAGAGCCAGCAAGATGACACCTGCCACCAAGCCTGATGATCTAAATTTGAGCTCTGAAACCTACATGGTGCTAGAGAAGTAACTCCCAAAGATCGTCCTCTGATCTCCACCCATATGCTATGGCATGCATGTATCTGCACACAAGCACACATATCATGTATGCCCACATATAACATAAATAAATGAAGGGAAAACCTATTTTAAGACAAACTCCACTGGAGAGATGGCTCAGTGGCTAAGCGTACTGACTGCTCCTCTAGAGGTCCTGAGTTCAATTACCAGCAACCACATGGTGGTTCACAACCATCTGAAGAGAGCAACTGTGTACTTGCTTACATAAAATAAATAAATCTTTAAAAGAAAAAAAAAGACAAACTCCTTTCGATCTTCCATTTTCACTTTTGAGACTTAAACTTACTATGGAAATTAAATAAGTGATTAAGAATAAGCCTTCCACATGCTATGGAATATCAGACTATTTCTTGCCACTGTCTTTTATAGTAGCAAAAAAACCAAAAAAGAGTGGGGAACACTGTACATTTCCATCAGTAACAAACAGGTCTAACAGAGGACAGCATTATATAGCACATGCAAGGCCTTATCTTTGATCTTTAACATAGACAATTTGTAAAGATGAATCATAATATATGTATGTATATTTAGTAATTAGCTCTATGTAGAAACTGTATACTTATTTATTGTAATCTTATTTATAAACATTTGTTTTTATTTTTAATTGTGTATATGTGTGTCTGTCTGTCTGTCTGTCTGTCTGTCTGTCTGTCTCTCTCTCTCTCTCTCTCTCTCTCTCTCTCTCTCTCTTTGTGTGTGTGTGTGTGTGTGTGTGTGTGTGTGCTCACATGAATAAAGGTACTTGTGTAGGCCAGAGGTATCAAATCCTCCTGGACCTGGAATTAGAGGTGGTTGTAAACCTCTCGATGTTGGTGCTGGCAAATAAACTCAGGACCTTTGCAAGAGCAGTATATGCTCTTAACCCTAGAGTTATCTCTTCTGCCTCGATTTAAAGCAATTTTAAAAGGCTTGCTTATTGACTTGAAGAAGTATTCACAGTGGACTATTGGAAAAATCGGAGGTAGATATTTAATACATTATTTATTTAGTAATATATTTATGAAGCATATTGTAAATTTTACAAAGGCAAATATTTTATTGAGAATTCATTTTAAAAATTATTTTTCAGTGCAAGTACTGAAGCCAGGGCCTTAGAAATGCTATGCCCAGCTCAAAGATTTTTTAGCAAATAACGGTGACCCACTTTGTCACCAACTCTTGATGGTTCTAGAGATAGTGGTATCAATTTATCTTCTGTTGTATTAATAAAATGATCAGTTCTTGATAAAGCAATTCATCTTTGATTTTTGTGTTACTGAGAAGGAAAGTGTGTAAAATACTGTCGTCTTTTACTGTTGACTGAAGTTTCCAAAGAAACAGGGGTAAAACGTTTGCTAACCAATACATTCATTTCTTTGAAGAAATTGCAAATTTTAAAGCTTTAGAATTCTTGAATAAGAAAAATCGAAAACCCAAAGTAACAAAAACTACCAGTGACATCAGTATGGCCTAAAGCTGTTGGGCTGGACTATAGAGACCCTCATGTGATATTATTTGAATCTGAATAATTTAGATGTTCCCATGTTTTTGGCTTCTGAACCCAAGTCTCGCTTTCTTATTGATTTATTGTCAAGTTACAATTCCTTGAAAGTAGTTTTCTCCCGAAGGCACAAATCCTTTAAAAAGATTAATACGGGGATATTTATTAGAGATCTGAGGAGGTAGGTTTTAGACCAGAGTTGGGAAAAATCAAAACATCCTGCTCCATTTGTCATCATAAACGAGCTTGTCCCAGCTTACGAAGGGACACCTATAACTCTTCTGGTTATAGGGGGGAAATGACGTGATAAAATAGAGACAGAAGAGGATAGATATAGATATACCTAAGAATCAGATTGCTACAAATTCTTCTTTGAATTGTATTTTTTCTACCCTTCTGGAATTTCAGGCAGTCTTATTAAATCAGTAGCATGCGTAACTTCACTCTGAGAAGACTTGGGAGGAAGAGAGTATCCAGTACAGTTGGTACATCAAGAGAGGCGGTAGAAGCAATATCGAGACACTAGAACCCAAATAGGTAAACTCATTAGAAAAAGTAGCAACTGTCGGATCAGAAAGCCAAGGGTAGAAAAAGGCACTTGATCTGCTCAGAAGGCTTGCTTGAGACTAAATACAGGCATTATTCTATACCTGCCTAAGCTGGATCCTGATGCTAATTCTCAAAAATGTAAAGTATAGCCACATATTATTGTCATTTAAGATGCATGGACATCATTAGCAAGTGCACAGGATAAGTGTTAGAAACTGCAGTAAGAGACAGGGCAAAGTTAACCCTCGAAGTCACACAGTTGGTTATTTAAGGATGTACAGACATCCGGGCACCTGCTGCTCACTTAGTCCCCTGCTACCTGCCGTTTATTTATTCCTTTGTATGGTCTAAAAATCTCATCTTTGCAACTTTCAAGTTTCTCTCACATCTACCCTCAAGTAATAACTCTCACACATCTTATTGAGATGTATAATGACATGAGTGAGGTATGATAAAAATATAAGTGAGGGAGAGATTGGAGTAGCTATATTTTATCTAGAGAGGGAATATGAAATTTCAGAGGCTTAGAAAAGCAGTGGGAAGAAAAATGAGTTCCTTACAGCATCCTTCTGAGGACTCCTTACATAGCAAAGGAGTTATAAAGATGAAGTTTATAGAGAAAATAAAATACTTTAGTGTATACTATAAATTGCAAAGACATATAAGTGTAAAGGAGGAAAAAATGACAAGTCAGACTAATGAATAAGTATAGGAGAGTGGGCAGAGAAAGAAAAACACTGGATTTAATGACATTTAGAAGATGCCAATTTTTAGAGTATTAGGAAACTTTTAATAAGATTATCCTGGAAATGACTTCAACTATTATTTAAAGTGTACTAGTGTACTAAGTCACCTGCATTCTATTACTTAAAAGAAAATGTGTTCATGCTAATACAGAATTTTATATATATATATATATATATATATATATATATATATATACATTTTGAATACATATAGTATATACTTGTGTATACATTTGTGTTGCTTCCTTTAGCAGGTTTTGTTAGCACCTAGTTTTCTATGCACTTTAAGGATATTTGTTTCATATGTGCTTTATTTTGAAGCAGGATATATATATATATATATATATATATATATATATATATACACATATATATGTGTGTATATATATACATATATACATATATACATATATACATATATACATATATACATATATACATATATACATATATACATATATACATATATACATATATACATACACACATATATATGTATATATATATTATGGTTTGAGGAAAAATATACATATCATATGGTTTGACAAGTTTTCCTCATTCCTTTACTATCTACTACTTTATAATATAATTCTGTTTTAATAAAGCTAGTTGCACAACTCCATCATGGATGGCTGGTTGGCACTTTAGTGTATGGATACAGTCTTTTAGGAGAATTGGCCAATAATTGAAACTATTAGAAACTCCTTAACTTCCATAACATTAATAGAAACACTCAGTTGACCTGAGTTGAAAGCTCCCATCAAGATGTCTTACTTCAATGCAGTATCCTATTGCCAAAAGGGCATGGAAGTGCTTGCCTTACCACAGCGTTCTTAACAATGGACTCCATTTTGTTATTGTTGCTATTGAACTGTCAATCTTGTAAGATGAATGAAAACACTCATTGTCATTTGTATTTTGATTCTTCAGTGAGAGTAACCATACTGCAATGCTTGCTTCTTTGGTGGTTTGAAGAAGAAACTCCCACAAGGGCTTCCTGTATTTGAACACTTGATCTCCAGTTGCTAGCACTGTGTGTGGAATTCTAGGGGTGTAGACTTGCTAGAGGAAGTACACCATTGGGGACAGTGTTTTAAGACTTCAAAGCTTCCTACTATTTCCAGTGTTGATTTTCTGTTTTGAACACATGGCAAAGGATGTGACTCCTCCAGCTGTTGTGACTGCTGTTTGCTGCCATGCTTCCACGCCATGACAAACTCTGGAACCATAGCCCAAGGGAACTCTTTCTTCTATAAGTTGCCATGGTCACAGTGCTTTATCATGGCAATAAAAAAGTAACTAAATTTTGAATACATATAGTATATACTTTTGTATACATTTGTGTTGCTTCTTTTAGCAGATTTTGTTAGCGCCTAGTTTTCTATGCACTTTGAGGATATTTGTTTCATATTTGTTCCTCTGTGCTTTATTTTGAAGCAGGGAGTCCTGTAGCTAAGTCAGGCCTCAAACTCAGTAGACAGCCAAGGCTGTTCTGAAACTTCTGATCCTCCTGCCTCCACCTCCCAAGAGTTAGTATCACAGGTGTGCACCACCATTCCCAGTTTCTGTGTTATTTGAGATCAAATTCAGGCAGTGATAAGCAAGCACTCTCCCAACTAAACTATATCTATAGCCTAGCCAATTCCAAGTTTTAGTCTAACATCTATGCTTTCAAAAATCAGAAGCTAAATGAAAAAGAAACAAGACCCTATGGAGCTGATGCTGGTAAAAGTATTTTGCATTATTATTTTTTTTGATTACTACAAGATATTCTACATCACGATTGTAGTGGACACTTAGAACTTTGCTGAATTCTCCAAATAACATAGACATTTGAAAGGATTCTATCAGCACATATGACTATAGGAGACTCCAGAGTACAGGAAGATGACTCCTCGATGACAGACATCAGAATGAAGAAACACACATTATTGCATTCATTGGAAACACTCTGTGGAGATGTCTATCTTCTCTATGGAGCCAGAACAACTCCAGGGTCAGAACTAATTACTAATTATTAGTATGAGCAATTGCAAAGAAAGAAGTTGCTATGGGACCTGACAATTGAATCAGTCACTTCTCTTTCAACTCTCCTATCTCTCCTTCTGTACGTTCAGGATATCTGCTTTCCATTCCCAAGGAATGGGACAAATGACCAGGAGAATTACATCACTTCGTGCTTGTTCCCTAAGGAAGAGGTTCTTGCATTTAGAGATGCCAAACTTCCATAAATCTGATTTAATTTATGTATAGACTTACACTGTAAAATCTATTGTTTTTATTTTCAAAGCAGAAACCCAGTAGGAAAACAGACCTATTATTTCTGATTCATATCTCTGGGTGCCTATTTATTTTCCTATGGTGAGCAGCCAAGGAGTTTGCCCATGCTCTTCATGAGTGGCATATGTCAAGGGACCATACTCTTTGGGTGAAAGTTAAGGAGACTCTATTAGACATTTTATTTTTATGTATCTGTCTGGGGATGGAACCTAGGCCCTCACACATGCTACCCAAATCTTTACTACTGTTGAGGAATTCAAGCTACCCCAGGGAAGGAAACCACCAAAACAATTTGGATTATAATTAGTTCAATTTACTGAAGCTACTGGGAGGACAACAATCTTTAAGCCAAATTAGAGACTGCAGCGTGAAGAAGGGTAAGGGAAAGATTTTTAAAAATGAAAACTACAAGAAAACTTTGAGTATCTGTACCAGTGAACCAAGAGCTGTTTTACTCTGCCAGGATAAGGTAGTCAACACAACCTCAAAACAGTCCTTGAATATCCATATAAGCAGGATACTGAAGACAAAAATAGCAGTCATATTATAACAAGTAGATGGTCATGGCTGTTCATTTGTGGGTCAAGGAGTAGAACTTCCAAAAACTTGAGTCACAGACAAACAGAGGATACTATTTGTTACCAAGATGAATGTTCAGCATCAAATGGAGTTTCTTTAGCCATCACACTGCTATAGGGATGCATCTCTGTACAGTTTTTAAATTGTCTATAGTGAGTACTTTGATACCTTCTGGAACCTGCTTCAGTCTTGTCTTTTCCCTTTGTATGACAACATAACTCAAAAATATCGTGCTCTTCGGAATGGAGAGACACTCTTGAGATTCAGTGATTTTTGAAGATCTGTTCTTCTTCCTGGCACATGAAAGTAATACTGAAGGCTTTTGTGGGTGTGAAGTGAAATGCAAATCTTTATTCCTAAGAAAAATGTTAATTAGCCTTTGCAATTGTTTGCTGTGGGGTGTGACTTCTGTGTCCTGGCTGGTTTCTCACTTTTTCTTTGACTGATTTTCTACAGGGAAACAAATGTTTTGGATGGTTAAAAAAAAAAATCATTGGACCTACTCGAGGACTTATTTGAGAAAATCCATCTTTGAACCTGACCTTACTAATTGGATCAAATGCTACCAAGTGAGTCTGTAGAGATGTATTTGCTTTTTTTGTCTTCCAAGTGACAGCACTGTAACTTTTGAGAATATTTTGCTCGGTTTCTTAAAAAGCAAGCAAGCATGCATATATATATGCATATATATATATGTGTGTGTATACATATATGTGTGTGTATGTATATATGTATAGTATATATATACATACATATATATAGTATACATATATATATACATACATATATATAGTATACATATACACATACACACACACATATATATGTATACATACATATATAGTATACATATATACATACACACACACATATATGTATACTTCCCTTTCTTAAAAAAAGTAAAATCTCATAGAAACACCAAAGTGAATTTAAATCAGATGTGTATATCAACACTCATGCACTGATAACAAACTTGATGGCCCCAATCTTACCTGTAATTGGATTAGATGGCACAGCCTGTATAAATCACAAACATGGGAGGCAGAGGCAGGAGGATTTAGACAGCAAGGCTGTCTTTGACTACTTCGTGAATTCTTAAATTTTGTGTATATGAGACTATCATTGATTCTCAACCTGTAGGTGACAACCATTGGAAAACATGTATTTCTAATGGTCTTAAGAACCCAAACTCTAAATGGTTTTGTTTTTGTTTTTTGCTACTTCATAATTGTAATTTTGCTTCTGAGTAGTGTCTTGATTCCTAAGACGGTAGGAAATATCTGTTTTCGGATAGTTGAAAACAGCCATCTTAAAAAACAAAACAACAATAACAACAACAAACTAAGGCTGGGCATGATGGCACACACCTTTAATCCCAAGAGTCAGAGGACAAAGACAAATAGATCTTTGTGAGTTCTACACAAGCCTGGTCTGCACAGTGAGTTTCACGACAGCCACGGCTACATAGAGAGACCCTGTCTCAATAAACAAAACCAGAACCAAACCACAAAGACTACAATTGGCACAAAATATATACAATTTCAACACTTTCAAGGTAGAGATAAGACCTACCAGGAGTTCAAGTTCAGTCTAGAGTACATGAAACCCTGCCTCAGAAAACAAAAGAAACACACAAACAAAAAGAGTATGTAATAGAATCAGAGAGAAAATCATAATTGACTAAGAATTTGATCATGATGTTCCATTGTGTGTATGCAGGTACTTTTGAACAAATGCTTGTTCATTTTCATGTCTCTGGAGAAAACAAAACAAAAAAAAATTCTGTTAAATATTTACCTAACAAAGTTCTTCTTCTCACTGGCTTTTTTCATATAAATATAGATTACTTGCTAAATTGCTGCCCATAAAAGAAGGATATGTGTGGAGTGAGTTCTGAAGTGAATTAATTTTGTACTTATGTCAGAGTGTAAGAAGGGAAGAAAGACATACTGGTAAGATTTTCATAGTGATGAGGATCACAATAGATTTCAGCAAAATTTTATTGGTTTTATATACGAAAACAAATCCCAGTCGTTTCCCTAATAATAGAAGAATTCATCAAAAAATACTAAAGTTTGGTATTTTTGGTTTAAATAAATTTTATTTCCTTCTAGAATTTACCATACCATCAGAGGTTTGGTTGCCTCTTTTCCCCACTCCCTCCCCAACTCTACTGGCTTATAAAATAGTCTTAGTAATCCGAGCTTGCTAGATGCCCGCCATTGATTTTATGTCTCAGATGAATTGAATTGTGAAGACAGAAACTTAAAGATTTTTGATCTCTTAACCTGAGACAGAACGAAAATTATATTGCCTGTGTTAGAATCACATTTCCTTTAAGGAAAAGAAAAATGTTCAAATCTCATATCAAATGAAATTTTGACAGTTTATGAATTGATTTTTTTCTGAAGTATCTCAGTTTAAACTGCATTTTAATTCACTTGTTAACTTTAAAAACTTTTTAGTGTTTTACTGCAGTGATTAATGAAATCTTTGGATTCTGCAGTGAAGATTTTTTTTTGTTCATATTTTTATCTATGTTACTCTGAGCTAAGTGAATAGTATGCACAAATACTTCTAGTTCCTTCTAATGCCATGTTCACCGCTCCTACTTTGAGGTAAGTCCCAATAAAAAATTACGTACTGGACTCTAATGCACAAATGTTTGTTTTGTTTTGTGTAGTTTTGCTTTGCTTCACTTTGCTTTTGAAGGCAGGGTATCTCTGTGTAGCCCTAGCTATCCTGGAACTCTCTCTGTAGACCAGGTTGGCCTCACAAAGATCTGCCTGTCTCTGCCTCTTGAATGCTGGGTTTAAAGGTGTGTGCCACCACAACCAGGCTGATTAATATACTTTTAATTATCAAGAGAACGAATTTTTTAAAAAATGGGTATACCTTCACCAGAAGTAAGTAGATTTTCAAATGAAAATCCTTAAACTTTACCTGTTCAATCATATACCAAATGTGTGCTTAGGTGTGTATACTTTGGTCTTCCAAATAACTGAACACTAACCTTGGTAAGTGTTTGCATATATAATTTCATATTTTAAAATATGGTTCTTTCAAAATTAGAGAATAACTGTGGGTAATTCTATTTACTGCAGGTTATGATACATGAAAATCAGAAGTTAACATGGGAACCTCAAGTTTGCAATTTGTTTATACGTTAACTTGATACTACTGAGTTAAAATGAAAAAGGACTCTTGAGGGTTTCAATGCAGTTTGAAAGAGTAAAAGATTAATATTGTTATTTAGGTTTAATACTAGACAATGTTCCACAAAAATAGTAAAGTGTTACTTTTGATAAAAGTTTTCCACTTATTCAGAATTCTGAGTTGTTGTTTAAGGGAAGCAGTTTCAGTTAGTAGCAGTGGAAAAGGGTGGCAGGGTGGAAGGGAGAATATATTGTCAGTGTTCGTCAGTTCTGTTCTGTACCTCCATAGGTCTTTTAAGAAAGCCTTCCTTTCAACCACCATTGGTCGATTTCTCATGATCACTCTGGTCGTTACCATTTGTTGCTATGCTGATTTGGGGCCTTTCTCCAAGAACAGTCATTTGCTCAGATTTATAAAAACTGGTTGTTTACTTGAGGTGTTTTGATCTCCTTTTCTGAGACAGCTTCACTCTATTACCTAGGTTAGCCAGGAATTCATTTTGTAATCCAGGCTATCTAAGAATTTGTGGCAGTCCTCCTGTCCCAGCCTCCCAAGTGCTGGGATTACAGATGTCTGCTTCCATGCCTGATTTTGGTAGTTTGTTTTTTTGGTTTTTTTTAATGTGTTTCCTAACCTCTGGGCTTGACAACTTAGAGAAGAAATCTGAGCCATAACAATCTCAACTTGTTGTCTAACTGAGTATCTCATTGTTTTTAGAAACCTTGGGCAGATATAAAGGAGTTTGAAGCTACCAGGTATAGTTAATATTTAGTATCTACTTTGGCTTCTGGTGTTTTGTATAGTCTTGTCTGAGATCAGGAATAAATCTGGGCTGATTTCTTCCATACACACTAGATTGTTGATATCTGGGGAAGAATATTAATAGTAATTATCCAAGAACTGTTAGAGATCCCTTCAAGATGTATGTGAAATGAAAACATGGACTAGCACTATGACTTACATTTATAAACCTAGACTTTGAGAGCCTGAGGAAGGAAGGAGGTTGTGAGTTTTAGACAACCCTAACCTACATAAAAGCTTCTAGGGAAATAAGAGGTGTATTGTGTGGTACCATGTTAAATGATATAAAGAAAAAAAGAAAAATGAATACACAAACATCTAATTATAGACTGTGGTGGTTTGAATAGGAATGGCCCCAATAGACTTATGGGTTTGAATGTTTGGACCATAGGGAGTGGTACTATTAGGAGGTCTGGCCTTGTCGGAGTAAGTTTGGCTTTTCTAGAGGAAGTGTGTCACTGTGGGGGTGTTCTTTGAGGTCTTGGAAACTCAAAAGCTCTATTCTTGCTGCCTGTGAATCAAGATGCAGAAGGTTCAGCTCCTTCTCCACCATGTCTTCTTGCAAACTGTCACGTTTTTTGCCATGATAATGGACTAAACCTCTGAAACTGTAAGCCAGCCCCAACTAAATAATTTTCTTTATGAGAGTTGCTATGGTCATGGTATTTCTTCACAGAAATAAAGCCTTATGGTAGAAAAATTTATCTTTATAATAAGATAGTAAGATTCCCATTGAAGTTAAGTTCACCAAATCAGAAGTAAATCATGCTTAAAACAACACAACCATTTTTGTGTCATTGTTGACTATCCTAACATGCTCCTCCTGTTCTAATTGGAACGAAATGTGCAAAGAACACAGTATTACATTTAACATGGATATAGAGAATTCTTTTGTCACCTACATACAACTAAGTACTAATTGTAAGCTGATTTGACACAATAGAGATGATTTTTTCTCTTGGCTAGAAACTAATACATTTGAAAGTAAAAAAAAAAAAAAAAATGTATCCTAGATTCTGAAGCACAACAAAGAGTGCTGTTGTGTTGATTCAGGGTTTGTTTGGAGAGTATACTAATGATTTGACAGTTTAGTCTGATATTTTTGAAATATAATTTGCCACATATTAAAAATTCATTCTTTGTAATAAGTGGTTTTTAGAAATGTCTTCTTGCTTTCATGTGTGCAGCAAGAAGCTTCATTTTCTATGAGGATTTCAATGAGGCTTGCACTAGAACGTAATTCTTACACACAGACTAGAGAATGAGTCACCATGAACCTGACATGAAACCCTCGAGCAGCAACTTCCTTCTCAATGAAAGGATTTCTGATCCTTTCTCTATTGTGAAGAATATTGGCTGTTACAGTCAGACAGCCTGCCATCTCCACAGAGACAACAAGAAGGGGCAATGGATCTCCTCTGCTGCTGGGATAATTGGCTTTTATCCACAGTTGTCTGGCCACATTTCATTGCTCATTGTCATATACCCCTTCACCTGCTGGTTATCTCCAGGAACCTGCTTATCAGAATAGCTATTATAAATCAAGACACATTTACCTGCAATTTTCAACTAATTGGTGATAGAGAACCCAGAAATATAAACCCTGGAGATTAGCCAACCAGTCTTGGCCATAAATGCTACTATTTCTGTTAAAAACTCAGTGGAAGCAGGATCTGGGCTACTAATAAGCTGAAGATTAGGGAGGAAGAAACATTTACTTAATTCTGCATTTTACAGAATGCTCTCAAATTTCCTATGTGATTGTAAGCTTCATAGACCAGATTCATGGACCCCTGTTCCAGAGAAAATTGGGGATAGGAGTTGTATGAGTTTCTTTTCTGTTGCTGTGATTGACTACCCCGACGTAAAGCAAGTTAGGGAGGAAAATGATTTATTTTGACTTACAGAGGGACAGAACCCATAGTCAGGGAAGGCAAGGCAGCTGGAGCATAAGCCCTGCCTGGAAGTCTGCAAGTAGAGAGATTACATTTCTTCCACAAATAAAAAAACCAGAGGAGAGGCCAGGCTCCAGAACCATAAAGTTACCTCCAGTAACACACTCTTCTAGCAACGCTGTACCTCCAAAAGGTCTAACATTCCCAAACAGTGCCACCAACTGGTGACCAAATGTTCAAATACATAAGCGAAGACTTGATTCCAGATGTATGTCCTTGAGGAAAATACACTTTCTCAGAAAGGTATTCACCACCACTAGGACAGAGAGAGATGAACTCAAACCTGGAGGCACAGAGATGCTTTTCTCCTATAGCCCATACCTCTGACAAGGTGATTGTTTGATACTTCCTTTGCAAGATTTAACACTCAAAATTCAACACGAATAAAGCTATGGAGATGCATGCTACACCTTTCTTGAATCCCTTGGGTGACTGTTAGACAACCAAAAAAAATTCACTTACTAGACATTAACAATGTATGTTAAAAATGTATGTCAGAGCTGGACATTGGTAGCACACACCTTTAATCTGAGCACTTGGGAGGCAGAGGGAGGTGAATCTATAAGTTCAAGGCCAGCCTGGTATAGAGTCAGTTCCTGGATGGCTAGGGCTACTCCCCCCAAAACAACACAACAACAATAACAACAACAACAACAAAAAAAAAAACCCTAATGTCAACAAAAACTAATTCAGGCTTTGCAGGTTTCTACAGAAATTCAATAGTATAGTGGGAATTGCTGTGTTTTCATGTCTATTATGTGAGAAAAACTAAGAAGTTAAAACAGTCCTAGTCAATCACATACAATAATTATGTATGGCAACAGTGGCTATGATAGAATACTTGAGTACTTTCGGGAATGTAGTTAATTTTATATTTACAAACAGTGTCTAGTTTACAATAAATGCCAGACAATTGGCTACTTAAAATGTCTAATGTGTGGGTGATAGCAATCATATCTGTTTTGTGGGGTAAGTTAAAAGCCCCAGAGAAGTATTGGAATGCTTTTATTTTCTTTAAAATTTTCGTTTCTCTTGTGGTAACCACTGAACAAAGTTTTTTTAGAGCAGAATGTACTGTCAACTGAGAATTCTACTGACCTTTACAAAGCTATGAAAACATTAGTCAGTCCCTTCAGTCTTGCGGGGAACAATATCCCTCCTTTGAAACATACTTAAACATTCTATAACTAACAATAGTTGAATCACCTGAAAGAAATACCAAAAGGGCTTTGGTCATAACTGTACTAGACCCAGCTGGTAACATTGATCCCATAGGAAATTAACTTACAGATACACACTTCCTAAATGAGATAAACTTATCCTCTGAACAATATTCCCATTACACTAAATGCATGAGTCAAGATTTCCGATGAACTCATCGTGACAAAGTCAACAAATTCAGAAAAGTAGGCTGCTCAACCAATGGCCCGCAGGAGAGCTAATTACATAAGATCACATGTTCTCACTAAAGATATCTAATGAGGGTTAATTCCATTTTCTGTTTTGATGAACATAAAAAAATAATTCTCCTCCCCAGCCCCAAGTACTGATTAAAGAAATACAGGTGGACAATTTGTCCTATAAAAAAGAAATGTGACTTGAAGGACTCTAAAACCAGAAGTGGCATCTCAAGCTGACCTTGGAAGCCCATACATTATGTCTCATTGCTAAGGAATGAATGGAAGAAACAGTGGGGCGAGATGCAAGCTGAGTAGGAAAGACTTACTTTCCACTTACATATATTTGAAAGTCTACGCTGTGCATAGTGGTCTGAGCCTCAGCCTCATGGTTGTTTTAATCTCAACAATTAAAAGGCAGAGGCAGCTGGCTCTTTGAGTTCAAGACTAGCCTGGTCTCCAGAACAACCAGGTCTACACAAAGAAACCCTGTCTTGAAAAACAACAAACAAGAAAAAAGCCTTTTTGTCTATGTGATTAGACAAATAAACACAACCATGAACAAGAGACTCCTGCAAGTCTCTCTCCCTAATGAAAATGACTGACTTCATTCTTGAGTTTCTTTATGCTATGTGCTGTTTTCTGAAGCTATGCTCTGAAACTGGTAAATATGCTAAGCTTGCTTAAAAAGACATGTAAAAACGTCACACTCTTCATGATTTTGTTTTTTTTTTTTTTTAAATTCTATAGTTAAAATTTGGACCTTTATTTGATATTTGACGTCCTTTCATTGCGAGTACATGGCATCTTCCATCTTTTCCTTGTGCTCTTGTTTCTGGGCCTTCTCTTCATGCCCCATACATATAGATCAGCGGGACATGAGACCTGCAGTTATATTTAGAGGTTAGTGCTTCACTGTGCATTTTAAGTGGAAAGGATTATTTTTGTTCTAACTTTGTTCACAAAGACCTGAAATTCACCCTGAACCAGCAAATTGCCCCCTGCATTTGTCATCAGCAAGAAAGATTTGATACGTTTCTAGCTCCAAATTTCAAAACTTGAACTCATTTCGTCATTGCCAATACTGAGCTAGTCTGATCTTTCTCTTCCCTCTCTTTGTCATATCGTTGGCCCAGTGATTTGGTAACAGGAGCTTCCTCTCTTCTCTCTCTTCTTTCCTTCCTTTTCATTATTTATTTACAAATGACTGTGGAGCCGGGCGGTGGTGGTGCACACCTTTAATCCCAGCACTTGGGAGGCAGAGGCAGATGGATTCTGAGTTCGAGGCCAGCCTGGTCTACCGAGTGAGTTCCAGGACAGCCAGAGCTACACAGATAAACCCTGTCTTGAAAGAAAAAAAAAAAGCAAAAACAAAACAAAAACAAAACAAAAAAAAAGCAAAAACAAAACAAAACAAAACAAAAAAAAGCAAAAACAACAAAAAAAAAAAACAAAAACAAATGACTGTGGTGCTAATGCTGAAAAACAATGAGCCATGTGTGTGCCAGACAGATACTAAACATACCGGCCTACAACAGCAATCCAGTTATTTAAAATACTATTATTTTTATTTGCATGTACTTATTTATTTAGAGTATGGGTGACTATGCTCTGACACTCATGCAGAAGCCAGAGGATAACTTGGAACAGTTAGTTCTCTTTTTCTACCTTGTGGATTTCAGGGGTCAAACTCAGCTCAACTGGATTGATGGCGAGAACTATTACCTGCTGAGCCATTTTACATGCCTGAGCTTAATTTCTTAACAATTTAAAACAGACATTAGTTACTTGTGCAGTTTCTTACACAGTCTTTCCCCACAGGATTATTGTTTTGTGCTTCTGTCTGCCCTTTGTCTTGTTATAAGGCCCCTCCTTCTGTTTACTGACACAATCCCCCAGATTGATTCACCTACTCATCTAGAGTTATAGGCCCTTGACTGACAACTACCTAGAGTCCCATGTGTCTTTACTCATTGCATCCTTTGTGTTCTAAATAATTCATGGTCAGCTTCCATCACTTGTAGTCTGGTAGCTCTACGAGCAAGCATGTCTTCAAGTCCAGTGCATTTCCCATTTCTCCCATTGCATGACAGACAATTCAGACAGTTGTATATGACAAGGTTGAAGCTAACAGAGAAATATGTTTTCTTAGGTAAGTTCAGCACAAGGTTTCTAGAGGCAGTTCACCTAAGGTCTGTTCCAGGATGGACAATCTGTAGGATGTATGGATGATGGAATAATGAAGTGGATACACCTGAATATTCCAGCTCGTAACAGCGTGACACCAACACAGAGAACAAATAAGATGGTGCTGACAAGACTGAATAAGTAACTAGGGTTTATTTGGGTCATCATTGTTGAGGAGACTGGGATTAATGGCAGGTCAGAGTATAAGCCCTATTTGGAAATGTGCTGTAGGCTGGGTGGCTCATGTGGAGGTGATCCACAAAAGGAGTGGCTGGCTTCTTGGTTCTAAACATGTCGGAAGTCACTGACCATCATGGCAATTGTCTAGTTAAACCTTACTGAAATTAACTGGCCCATGATGTCCTCATGGGAGCTCCATCTGGATGGATTGGTGGTAAAGGAAACTTGAGAACTCTTACGGTAAATCTGTGTGAATCTCTGTTAAGCCATTTTAAGGTTTCAATGAGATCTGGTGATTTGTTTGTTCTGATTATAATAAAAGTTTTAGAAACAACCTTTACTGAATGATAAATCTAACCATAATAGGTGCCAGAAGGCATTCAAGCAGACCCAGAGAGCAAAGTACTACATAAGCATAAAGATGAATAATATGAGGTAATGCCCGACTACCAAGTGTCTCCACTACTTTTGTGCCTTAGCCTCATTGGACTTTCTTCCTTCTCGGTGGGCAGCTTCTCTAGAGTGATCTAGTTCTTTGACAGTGATTATCTAATGCCTCTTCTCCAGGTAATATACTTCCATTGAAAAATGACATTTTTATCTGGGTAGCAGTAGTGCACTTCTTTTATCCCAGAACCCAAGAGGCAAAGGCAGGTGGACCTCCCTAAGTTTAAATCCAGCCTGGTCTACAGAGCTAGTTTCAAGACAGCCAAGGCTTCAGAAGAAACCTTGTCTTGAAAAAAAATAGATAAAGAGAAATGGTCTTTTTAGATGCTCATAATGAGTTGCCTAGCTACCTCAGTCGGCAGAGCATGAGACTCTTAGATGCTCATAATGTATAAAAGAGAAACTAGAGTTTAATCAAATAGATGGTTTCAGTCACAGAATAATAAGTGTTAGAAAAAATATGCAGACGTTCCCTTCTGAAAACTAAATATGATATTATGTAGACTTGAAGAAATCCTATCTGTTGTCTTAGTTAGGATTTCTATTGCTGCCACGAAACACTATAACCTAAAAGCAAGTTGGATAGGAAAGGTTTTATATGGCTTACACTTCCAAATTATAGTCCATCACTGGAAGAAGTCAGGACAGGGACTCAATCAAGCAGGGCAGGAACCTGGAAGCAGGAATTGATGCAGAGGCTGTGGAGGGGTACTTCATACTGGCTTGCTTATCACAGATTGCTCAGCCTGCTTTCTAATAGAACCCAAAACCTCCCATGAAGGAATGGCACCACCCACAATGGGCTGGGTCTTCCCCATTGAGCACTAACTGAGAAAATGCCCTACAACTGGATCTCACGAATATATTCCCAAAATTGAAGCTCCTTTCCCTCTGATGACTCTACGTTGTATCAAACTGTCATACAGAACCAGCCAGTACACCTGTATTACAACAAAACATATAAATACTGGAGTCTAGGGAGTAGGCTTATATTAGTTTAGGTTCTCTAGAGGACAGAACTGATAGAATAAATATATTTATCAGATTGGTTTACACAATATGGTCTGGTAACCCAATGGCTGTCACACACCGCAGCAGCTGAGAATCTGATATTGGTAGTTGCTTAGTCCAGGAAACTGGATGTCTCAGCAGTCCCAAAGTGGTGCTAAAAGTCTTAGAGTTTCTGGAGAGCTAGCGGTCTTCAGTCTGTGTTGTAACCCTGAAGAGATAGACTCTAAGGTCAGGGAAGCTGTACTGTGGCAGCAGGACATTGCCAGCAGAAACGAGAACAAGCAGCCAAAAGACTAAAGTTTCTTCTTCTATACCTTGTATTAAGATAGCCATCAGCCTACATTTGGGATGGCCTTCCCCTGCTTGGGTTTACTTGATTATAGATCCAGCTAATCCAGTCAAGACCAGTCATCACATTTACCGCCACGATTTTCCTCCTTGTTTTAGTAGCAAGTCTTTTTTTTTTTTTTAAGTTTTTAATTTTCATTATAGAGAGAAAAGATCAAAGCACATTTTAGGGAAAGCTGATGATAATGATTTCTAGTTTCAGCCTCTCTTTTCAGTAAATTAAACGTGATTTTTGGTAAACCACTTTTAGTATCGTGAAAGCATTTTTTTTAACCCTACCGCTTTAACTTCTGTATAAAATAAATAGTGAAATCCATCAGGGCGTGGGAAGATTAAAGGCTCATAAGTAAGAATCAATATTTCATTGGATAATGGCTACAAATGTCAAAATGAAAAGAAGAGTTAAGCCATTGCAATGACCTAGAAGAAAAAAAGGGGGCGGAAGTGTGAACCAAGGGAAATGACTAAACGCATTCAGCAGCATAAAGCTGGTTTGAGTTCATCCTGGCAGTTGTTACCCTGTCTCCTGCTTCCCGTGTAAAGTAATCATATAAACACAACCCCTGACGGGCCCGCGTGGGCAGACAAGTCTCAAACTTGGACTTAAGTCTTGGGCTGGGAACTCACTGCTGTTTCCATTTGCTTCTAAAAGTACGACTGCACAGTGCACCAAAACTTCCATCTGGAGACGCTGTGGCAGGAGGAGAACCATGATCACTGTCAGCTTTTCTATTGAAGGAAAACGACCTTCATCTAGATTGTTGTCTCCCTATCATTGTCATGAGAGGCTCATAGCAAAATTTGTATTTCCGAGAGAAAACAACTGTTAGATAAAATATAGTGTTGGGGGGAGGAGTGTCTATGTAGTTATCCAAAAGACTGGCAGACAAATGCAATATCAGCACATCAGTTTTCCAAGGCTATGGATAATATGGATAGGCAGTGTTGAGCCAAAATGACTTAAACTATAGACAATTTCAAAGACAGATGTGAAAGACCATTGCAAAACCAAGAGGATTGTGAAAATATAAAACACCAATTTTGAAATGTTTACCGGAACCAAATACTGTCATTTTACCACTGAGAAGGCAGTGAGAGGAAGGCTACTCAGGAGCTGGAGGCCTTGATCTATTCAGTGAGTTCCGAGCCAACTGGCACCACATAGCAAGATCCTGTCTCTGAAATCAAACAATTAAAAAAAAATCAAATCTATAAAGGATAAAATATGCTGAGGGGTCAGTGTTGGAGTGGTTTGCCCAGCAAGCCCTGAATTCAAGCATATTTTATGTGATAGATATGATACAGAGAAAGAGAGAGAGAGAGAGAGAGAGAGAGAGAGAGAGAGAGAGAGAGAGA
>JANHMN010000014.1:38490216-38534240 GCA_030674055.1 Rhabdomys pumilio
GAGAGAGAGAGAGAGAGAGAGAGAGAGAGAGAGAGAGAGAGAGAGAGCCAAAAATGTGTCTTGAGTATTTGGGGTGTTGGGATATAGCTCAGTGGTAGGGCTTGTGTGACGTGTACATGGTCCTAGGTTCAACCCCCAAAGCTGGAGGGGGAACATAGTATAATGAATTCTAGTGTTAGAAAAATGCTCCAGAAATCTAGACACATGAGCTTCTGGTTTCTCACGGAGAAAAGAAGGTGCTTATAATCCTGAAAACATTGTTAACTAGTGGTTCTAAATCACTAGCCATAACAAAAGTGCCAGAAACAGGTCACATGGGTAAGAATAGGATTAACATTGGGCAGTGGTGGTACACTCTCCCCTTTAACCCCAGCAGTAGGGAGGCAGAGGCAGGCAGATCTCTTGAGTTCAAAGCCAGACTTGGCTAAGACAGATGGAGTTCTGGGACAACCAGAGCTACACAGAGATACCCTGTCTGGAAAGCCCAAACCAAACCAAACAGAACAAACAAAAGGGAGTGGGGAGGAATTAGCTACTTCTCATAAAGTTTTATAATTTGAAACAGAAACAAACCAACTCATAGGAGTCTGCACAATGCAGAGAGCAGAGGCTCCGGAAACTAAGCAGAAACCAAAAGGGGTGGGGCTTTCTGGTGCAGGTGTTATGAGGACTCTGTGCTCTAAGTAAGCCAATGAGCAGAAGGGATCGAGATGCCAAGCCATAGTTGTCACTCTTCTTCAGGAGCAGAGTTTGTCTAAGCCTGCCAGTAGAAAAGCAGAAAAATGCAAATACACCCATAGAGGAATCAACTACAAAGAGCTATCAAAGAAACAGGGTTAACAGATGTGATGACGTGGACGGTA
Organism: Rhabdomys pumilio; assembly: GCA_030674055.1. Taxonomy (NCBI): domain Eukaryota; kingdom Metazoa; phylum Chordata; class Mammalia; order Rodentia; family Muridae; genus Rhabdomys; species Rhabdomys pumilio. Next base: position 38,491,080 of record JANHMN010000014.1, read on the forward strand.
AGGCTTGGACCAGAGCATTGGAACAAGCACAGCTGGATTTAAAACCAGTGGGGAGAGCAGAAAGAGAAATTAAAGGGAATGGTGGGGGAGGTTATTATCATGATGATTATTCTAATTATTACCTAATGTTTCCAGTGTGCTGGAATATTCAGTCAGTCCTTATGGATATGATTTCTCTGAAAAGCAGGACAATGAGAATTCCTAAGGGCTGGACGATTAGGAGAAATCCAAGGAATTATCTGAGAAGCGTTTCTCTGCACATTTCTAAGTTCTAAGACAGGTACCTGGAGACAGAAACTGGAACTTACTGATGCTTCATTTGGGCTGAGAGAGAAAAGGCAGGTGGTGAAAGTCTCTGACATTTCTGTCTTTATTTTTTGTTGTTTTTTTTTTCTTTTGGGTTCACCTCCTTACTTCTGCACACAGGATTGTTAAGGGCTCAAGGGAATGCTAAGCTATCTCAACTTCGATCAAGGCTAAAAATACAGAGCATAAGTCATTGTCCTATACCCACAAATAATTCAGAGTTAAGGAATCAGCATAAAATCTTGCAAATCAGACATCTTGACACCCCCTGACCCCCAGCTCAGATGAGAGCAATTGTCCAAGAAGGTGGGGCTGTGTCATGGAGAACCAATCATCTTGCAGGAACCCCCTGGTTGCCATCCTCCAAGTGACAGCATCTATGAAGACTCCTTCAGTTTACCATGCAAACACAGGACTGGGGCAATGAGCAGAACTGTTTAATTGCATGTGTTTCTTGTTCTGTGCCTCATATCTTTCTCTATTTAAGCCTAAAGCCCAAGTCAGTAGCCCAAAGATGGACTTTGGATCAGTAGATCCCCTTGTCTCTTCCTCTTCCAGTGTGGCCACTTTGAATGTGTTTCTTTCCCCCACTTTTCAGTGTTACTCATCTCTTTAATTGATGTAGTGAGTCAAGTGGCCAGGCCTAGCTTGTTGGGGCTGCTGGAGTCTGGTATTTCCCTGTAAACCTGTAGTTACAGTAATCTGAAGGAGATTTTAAGTTGAGCATAGTGGCTCATGACTCTTTTTTTTTTTTTCACTTATTTTTATTGGGTATTTTATTTACATTACATTTCCGATTCATCCCCTTTCCCCATTTCTCCTCCCTAGAAAACCCCTATCCCATGCCCCCTTTTCCTTTTTGCTTTTATACAATTTTTTAAAATGTTAGTCAAAGGCTTTATAAGTTTGGTAATGCTCAGTCAGAAGTGTAACCTAATACTCAACCTAGATATGTAAACAATCTTTGACTGGTGGAGACACATGAACATCTGCCTCCATGTTCCCTCCCCTCTTTCTCTCTCTTTCTCTCTCTCATCACCTAGCTTCTCCTGTCCTTCTTCTCCTCCTCTCCTTACTCCTTCTCTTCCTCTCCATACTCCTCCCACCTTAGCTCCTCCTACATATCATCCTTCCTGTTAAAATAAAACTTTTCTCTTAAAATACAATTAGTGTATAATTGTGCCAATTTGTACCAGTGAGGTACTAGTTAGTCCCAATAACCAGTCCATTATTTTGTTGACTAACCAGAACTTCTGTCATCTCTCCTAACTAAAACACTTAGTTCTGAACCTGGATTTTTTCTTGGCTTGGAATGAATGTCAGCTGAAAACCTTCCACTCAAATCTTTTCTCTCAAAGTAAATAGCCAGGATTGGCTATGAGCCTATAAGTTTTCAACCCCGTCAAAAATTCAGAATGACTGCGTTAACTGAAATTATGGGAAGCACAAAGCATAGCTTCTAAAACTTGTGGCTCATGACTCTAATATCAGTGCTTGAGAGTCTGAGTCAGGAGGACTTCTGTAAATTGGAGGTGAGGTTACAGCATGAAACTCTGTCTCAAAAAGAGAGTAGGGCTGGGGAGATGTCTGTCTCAGTGGTTAAGAGCACTGGTTCCTCTTCCAGAAGATTTGAGTTCAATTCCCAGAACCCATAGCGAAGCTCTCAACTGTCTATAACTCCAGTTCCAGGGGATCTGATACTCTTGCACAGATGAACACAGGCAAAACATCCATGCACATAAAATAAAATAAAATAAAAATTTAAGAGAGAGAGATTTAAGTTGGCACTGAGTAAAACGACAACCACAGTGTTGATGGCAGAAGCCTCTATGCCTGTACAAATATGCTAAGAGTATGGATTGTAAAACCGAGAAAAATGGAAGAAAAAGCAATAGGCAAGTCACAGTCACTGATGAACAAGAGCACTATGGGCAAGACTATGATAGTGATTTTTCTGAACCATGATTTCAGTGGAACTTCAACACTGCCCTGTGATGGAACGTGGGGCTTTCCACAACAATGTCAGAATTCATTTCACAAAGCTTGAAAGCTTGTAGTAGCGGCATCTGCAGGATGAAACAGTGCTGTTAGAAATGGAAAACATTTAATATTTGAAACCTTCCCTGTGGCACAACGGACGTATATTCGTTATAATCAAGCATCAGAAAACTCTGAGAAGGTAAGTCACCTGTGAACTCATCTCTCTTACTGTGGAGTTCTTCAAACACTCTGCAACTTGCCTTCCTGTTCACTGGTAGCTCAGCCACCAACTGCAAGCTGGCAGGGAAGCCCCTGGGCAAAAGGCTCCGTTGTGTTTCTCTCTCTGTCTCTCTCTCATTCTGTCTCCCTCTTCCTTCCATCTCTCCTCTCACCTCCTCTTCCTCTGTCCCTTTTCCTCTCCCATATCCCTCTTTTTTCCCTCCTCCTCTTCCTCTCCCCTTTTCTCCCCCCTCTTTTCTATTCCCTCTGCCTCCCTATATTTATTTCTAACTCTCTCAGATTTTATTTTAATATTTAAATTTTTTACACGTAACACATAGCAAGTATATAGACAAGACTTATAACATTTAAAAAAAAATGTTTCTCTTTCTTGACACATGGTCTCCTGTAGCCCAAGCTGGCCTCAAACTCCCTACACAGTCAAGGATGACGTCCTTGTTCCCTCACCTCTGCTCCCCAAGGGCTGCTATTGGAGTCCAGTGTCATCACAAGTGCTTACTGGAGAAGCTTATTTTAATGCTTCCGATGATTTCTAGCAAAACCACTAGCCAAAGAGAATCAAGTTCAAACTCATGTTTTGAAACATTAGATTGGCTTGCAAACAGGAAGTTGAAAACGTTGCATGATAGAGAGGGTACCACTTTAGTAAGGTTGCTGCTGAGGGATATGAGAAGGCATTAAGGGCCTAGAGACCAGCCAGGCCTGAGAGATGTTTTTACAGCAAGATTAAGAGAGGTAGCCGGATGTGTTTATACACACTTATAATCTCAGCATTGAGACTGTGGAGGTAAGAGGACCCGAAGATCAAAGTTAGCCTTGGCTACAAATAGAGTACCAGGCCTTCCTGGGCTATACGAGACCCTGCCTCAAAGACCAATCAAAACAACTAAACAAATCACTACCAGCACTAAAGCAAAACAAAGCAACAAGATGAAGAGGAGTGGATATTAACCACAGGATTCATGCTGTCATGTGGCAAAGTGCTTGTTCTGTTGTCTATGGCTGCTAAAAAGACCTTGCAAATAAGTTTGGTATCTCTGCCCTTCCAGACTAACAGCAAGGCAAGGCAAGATCTTCCTACTTCAGGCTTTTAAAACATGTTTTATATCAGTAGAACCATATCAAGTTTGATTGTATTTATTAGTGCTCTACAAGACAGCTGTACTCATTGATAACTACCTGTTTGGATGTTAATAATTAGACTGTCTTGATCAGGGTTACCACTGTGATGAAAACCATGACCAAAAGCAAGTTGGGGAGGAAGGTTATTTGACTTACACCTCCACATGACTGTTCATCATCGAAGGAAGTCAGGATAGGAACTCAAACAGGACAGGGACCTGGAGGCAGGAGCGGATGCAAAGACCATGGAGGCATGCTGCTTACTGGCTTGATCAGCTTAGTTTACTCAGCCTGCTTTCTTATAAGAACCCAAGACTACCAGCCCAGGGATGCCAACACCTACAATGGGCTGTGTCCTTTCCCATCCAATCACAAATTAAGAAAATGTCTACAGTCAGATCTTATGGAGAGATTTCCCCAATCAAAGTTTCCTTCTTTTAGGCAACTCTAGCTTGTGTCAAGTTGACCTGATACTAGCCAACACACAGACCAACTCAGTGTAAGAGTGCTCTAGGGTTTAGAATTTCACTCTAAAGAACAGAGACAGTGGGAACATTGAAGATGAACGTTAAAGTTGATGAACTCTGGGAACAGGGCATTAGCCTGGGTTGGAGCAAGAAAGCAGGTAGAAATGAAGGAAAACTAAGGATCTTACATCCTGTGTTTTTTGTTGTTTGTTTGTTTTGTTTTGCATGTTGTTACCTTCCCTGTGAAGCTCATCTTCAAGACAGAGTGAAGCTGCAGACACCGGTTTCATAATGCCCCTTCGAAGGTAAAATACTATTCTTACCTTCTCTCACTCTTTGGAACATTTAGAAATGGAACATTCTTAGTACCAGGCTCAGAAGAAGTAAAATTCTCCAACACTGTGTTATTCTCTTTTCCTCCAGCCCTCTGGCCATAATCTCTTCCTCTCGCCTCTGATGTCTCCTCTCGGCATCCTGTTCTCTGTTCCAAGCTACATTTCCGTTCCTTTACCACTCATAGGGCTGTGTGTGTGTGTGTGTGTGTGTGTGTGTGTGTGTGTGTGTGTGTCAGGGGGTGGTTCCAAAATAAATACAAAGAAACCTGGGAGTGATTTTGCTACTTAGGAAAGGTTAGGCAAGGCAGTGATGAGCCCTTTAAGAAGCTGCTGAGGTTGGCGATGGAACAATGCAGAATCGGCAGATGCAAGTGTTTACATAACTCCTGAAGTCAGTGTGAAAATCTTAGGTAAGGGGAAAAGCTTTTGCCCAAGAGAAGGGTATATATAGAATAAGCAAAACTATCGGGGACAACAAAGCAACCAGAAGTCAGGGTGTGTCAGGGTGGACTGGGATGGAAACAGAACTTTAGTGGGCACAAAGAGAAAGATTAGGGAGTAGGAGGTGGATAGATGAAAAGGATATTCTGTCCCTGCAACTTTGTCACTTAGAAAGTATAGCTGTGGGCTGGAGAGATGGCTCAGCCATTAAAGACTAAGAGTCATAATCAAAGAGACTAGAAATGACACCGCTTAGGAGTCAACGGATCCTGAACTGTGAGCTACTTTAGGGAATGCGGGATGAGAAGGCAGCAAAAAGCCATGACAAAAATGTCTGTGTGACATTTTTGCTCTTTTATATTGTGGAAGCTGTGCTGATTTGGTGGTGGGGGGAAAGTCATGGAAGCTGAGTTAAATCAGTGATAAAGCCACAGAGTCACAGGGTTGTCTTTAAGTATTATCCGAATTTGTCATTTCCATTCATATCAAAGAGGAAATCTGTATTTCTTATTAAGAAGAAAACATTTTGAATTTTTATTTTCTATTAGTAGGAGAGGAAGGAAGAAATAAGATTCGGAGAAACGTTCTAGGAATGGTTGAAAACCACTATTGTAAGGACCTAATGATGCAATGGGACAGAGGAAACTTGCCTTTTAAGTTGTGAATAAACGCAATCAGAAGATGATGTTAGAGAAATAACCGTGTCGCAAGCTAAATTGTAATTTATATTGTATAGATGCATTTTAGGCCTAAGAACAAGTAAATTTAAAAAATTCTTGTCAAACTTCCCCATCCACAGGGGGTTTGCCTTCAGTCTTAGAGCAATATAGTTAAACTCAATAAGGCATAATGACGTCTGTTGAGGTTTATAAAGGGAAATTATTTTAAAATGATTCAAATTACCATAGCATTAATTCAGTCAGGGGAAAAATAAAGCAGCTAACCTTTGTGGGACAAAAGGCAAAAGGGAAAAAAATTAAAGATATTCACAGGTTAAAGCCAAACCATTTGATATTTTTAAAGTGATCATCAAGAACTAGGTCTGAAGCCTGGTAAGCAGGAACACACCTGTAATCCCAGCACTCAGAGAGAGGAGGACTAAGAGTTCAAGTAGTACAGGCTACACAGTGAGACGCTGAATGAAGAACAAAATGAAAATAAAAACAAACAGAAACAAACAGTAAGAACAAAGAATTGGACATAAAATAAGAGGTTGAGTCATATTCTGTTTGTGAGAATGGACAATTCATGTCATTCAAAATAATGTATATGTTCTAAATAGTCAAAACTAACATACTCAATGAGGGGCAACATTTTTAAGGAGTAATATTTCTTATGTATTCATTATAACCATTCATCCAAAAATCATAAAAATAAAATAATATAACTTGACTGGTTTCATAAAAATCAAGGGAAGACTGAGAACAAGCATTAGGAGAACTAAATGGATCACAATTCTTCCTGATGGCTTTGAATTTGTTTCCCTTCACTGATTGTAACTTGGTGTTTTCAGGAGTTCCTTGGGTATTCATCAGAGGCATCCTTCCTGATTTTACATCGGGTGTTCTAGCTTTACTTCTACCGATGTGATAAAGCATCCTGACTAATCAAAAGCAACTTAGGGAAGGGACAGTTTATTTACTTACACCCCAGCTCACAATCTATCATTAAGGGACATCAAGGCAGATACTCAAGGCAGAAGCTTGGAGACAGATCTGCTTGGTATTTCACACAGGATTCCCTCCATCCAAGGAATGAACATCAGAGCTAAGTAAATAAGGCAGGGATCATGGAAGACTCTTATAGGCTTAGATATCTCAAAACCTACTTTAGTAAGGATTCTTAAAGGCTTTACTTTAAGGGAGCTTCTACCACAGAAGTGGTGGAAAGGAAAGGTTAATAAGGCAAAGGGGAATGTGGACTTGTTTAGAAATATTTCTTTAGGGCAAATCCAAACTTTGTTGTCAGTTATCAGCGGTTCTGTTTACTAGAATCAGCAGTGGTAGCTCAGTCCACTCACAAACACCATTCAGAAATAAGCGACAGTAGTTGAATCCAAAAGAAACCACCAGGCTCTGCCAATCGGCCTAAGTCCTCCAGATTATCACGGGAAGTTCTTTGGTGCATTTCTCTTCATGAAATCATGACAAATGATGATTGACCAAGAAGCCAAGGTGAGCCAACGCCATAGCATCGTCAGCGAAGACAGTGCCAGCAGAGCCCAAAAGAGACCAGCAAAAGAGTGACAAGCAAACCAATGCCACAGCATCATCCACTGTCTGTTGGGTTATCCTTATACACTTTCCAGATATCACCTGTACTTTCAAGCATCTGCTCCAAAAAAAATCGCATGTCCCTTTTCCAGGCAGCTTCCAGAAAAACACCACATATTTGTTCTCAGCAACACATCCTGCCATAAGATAATTTCCAGAATCATATTATATAATACAACTAACTGGGTATCCAAAGAAACCAGAAATTTCAACTTCAGATTCTTCTTGCTGGCTGGGAGATGGACTCATGCTCAACTAGATTTATTATATAGTTTGGGACAATCTGCATAGGAAATAATGCCGCCCACCATAGACTGTGCCCTTCTGTATCAGTTAAGATCAAGGCAATCCTCTACAGACACAGGCCAACAGATCATTCTGATGTAGAGAATACATCAGAATCTCATCTGGGACTCATTTCCCAGATAATTCTAGGTTACGGTCAATTAACAGACATCAGGTAACCTGCTTTGTTTGTTTGCTGTTGTTTTTCTTCTTGGTGGTGCTGAGGATGTAACCCAGAATCTCATGTATGCTAGGCATTGCTTTTGCTTTACTACTGAGCTATATCCCTGACTCTGAAATGGGTAATTTCTGATATGAAATTGTAATGTTTTTACTCAGCTGAAAACCACTTGTCTAAAAACGCTTTTTGAGAATAAAGACTTGGTGTGCATTGCCTATGTGAAGTGAGCAGTGTGGGATCTCTGGGGAAGTCTGAGGCCTCTTTCTGCAGAGTAGCTGAACAGCCTTGTGGCGTCAGGTCCCATGGTGGCTGGAATAGAGGAGCTGAAATTTCCCTGGAGAAGATAATAAAGGGCAAATACTGAATTTTTATTTTGCCTTAGGTAGTGACAAAGATGCCTTTTGGAGTTTAGAAACTTAAACATGTTAAAAGCTGCCATTCTGCCCTAAACAGTCTTGGCTACAAAGGGAGAATTGCAGGAGCAGGACCCACACATTGTACATAAGGCAAAAAAAAAAAAAAGTAAATAAATAAATAATGGATAGCATTTGAAATGTAAATACATAAAATAACCACTAAAAAATTAAAATTAATTAGTTAATTAATTAAAATCTAGGCATTTTCTTTTTACTTGCGCTGCATTTCCAGGATCATCATAAGTGCCCAGTGTGTTTCCATGGTAATCAACGTTCCCTTGTTTTCATCTGGTATGCCATTAAATGGATGGTAGTAAAAATTTTTCCCTCTTTCCATTTTATACACTCTATCTGATTAGAAATATAATCAATAGAAGATCATGGGTCAAACTCATGACTCATAAATGCCCATAATGAAATATTTTGTCTAGATAATATTAATGCTTTACTGTTTTGTAGGTGTCTTCGTGCTGAGCAAAATCCTTCACGATTCTGTATGGCACTTAGTCCTTCATTCTTCTGACTCATGAGGAAATCAAACCATAAGATGGTTAGTGATGAGTGCAGAAGAAAGAGAAATGTCCAATGAGCATGTGTCCTGATTCCTTGCCTCAGGTTCACACCCCGAGAGGGTTCCATGATGTCACTTGTTGCCTCTTATATACCCATAATGCTCTTCTGATGCCTCTTATGGCAGAGAATCCTGGAAAAGTCACCTGTAGCCTGTGTTAAATGTGAAATCAAAAAGTTACCTTTTTGGTGGAGACCTGGAAACTACAGGAGCTTGGTCAGTGTCAGAATGAGAAGCTGCAGCCATATGTTTGATATGTTTGAGCTCTTTTCCCCACAATCTTTGATGCAGACCAGGGGATACGATTTGAGCAGGAGCTCCCCACAAGTGCATTAGGAGACTCAGCTGCAGTAAGGATTACCAATACAACCTCCAGGTGCTGAGTCAAGGTTCCTACAGAAGTGGTATCCTCTGATTCTTGAGACTTCCACATTTGTCTCCAGGGAAGACTCCAGCTTCCTGACCTTCAAATTGTCCTGTGCCTTCCTCTGTCTGAACTAATGCCTTATGTGCTTCCAATCAGTGTCTTTTTATTTTCCCAAAGGAAAAAGGAAAGGGATATTTTATTCTCTCTGAATCTTGAAGAGAGTGTAATTACTAAAGAAGCAGCTTTCGCTATTGAAATTTAAAAATACCCTCACCTCTGGACCCCAACCCAGAGATTCTGATTTAATTGGTCCCAAGCGTTGATGCTGTTTAATGCTTTCTAGTGATTTCAGTGTGTATCCACAACTGAGAATCGTTACGCCAAGGAAACCATAATAGAGGGGTTGTCAAGCAGCTCCAAAAAGAAGAGCAGAGGCACCACAGGAAGATGTACCTTTTTTAAAAACCTCAAAGAACACACTTTTAGAAAACGTTAATACCAGGTAAACTCCAATTTTGAAAAGGTGTCAGAATTATGATATATATGGGTTATTAATATTATCATGTGTTTTAATTGAGCGGTCTCAACCTTTTGTTTTGCCTCAAGTTAAAAAGGAGGCGACTCACAAAATGTGCTTTGATAAAAAACAAGAAAGATGGATCCAATCAAAATTAACTAGAGGCATTAGGAATGGTTTGAAAAAGCTAAAGTGGGAAAGGAAGCTATTTGGGTTTTTGATATATGAATTAGACTAAAAAATCAGAAAGGAGAAGGAGTTGAAGCACTGTGCTCAGAATCACAGCTGTGGTCCCAACACTCAACATGAAGGTCTTGCTTCAACTGCCCTACCATATTTCTTAACAGTATATCTTAATATTTCAGACTACGGTTGTTGCAAGATCAAACAATGACATTGCTAACTTGGAGACTGAAGAACGATGGCATTCTTCATTCAATTGCTTTTTCCTAGATAGCTTGCAGTACTTGGCAGTGGGGGAAAAGGGGAGAGCAAGCTCTTGGTATTCAGTCAGAACTAGGCTCGTACTCTGCCTCGAGACATTTTGGGTATGAGAAAAACAAATGTTGAAACATTAAATATGTGACCCCCCCCCCCCCATTGCTTGGGTGCATCTCCTGTCACTTTAGCAAGCAGAAGCTTGGACACACCTGAGAAGAATTAGCTAGAACAGAGAGATAAGGGGAGTCCAGCTAATTAAGCAGGACTTTATTTTCAACTTGGACTTTTCAGAATAAGAGAAAACGATAGGAATAGCAGAGCTATTTGGCCATCGTTTATCTTCTCTGGGCGACATTACAGGACAAGTGGGGATAGAAAGGTATGGGCTCTCCATATGTGTTTCCAGTGTTGAGAAAGTCCTACAAAGAGAGCAGTGCACTTCCTAAGGAGCATTGGGAAGTTTAAGTCCTCCCTAGGGACATGGCTGTGACCCACCCGACAGTGTCTGGGCACCCTCACATTCTGATAGCTTTTCCGATGTTTTGACACACAGTCAGTGTAAGGTAAAGCAGAATATCTGAGGGACTGTTCTCAGTAAGCACAAGCCTCTCCCTGTTTTCCCTTCCATTCCTTCCACAGTTACTCTGTTACTCTCACACTTTCGTGAGATCAAAGCCAGGTTAGCACAAACGCACCCGCAGTCTCCCAGGCTTTAATCATCTCAGGTTAAAAACTGCACCCTGCTTTCTCATCAACATGACTGAAAGCCATGGATGACTTTACTCCCGCTTCTGAAATCGAGCACATTCCTACAGTCGAAAATATTTAGAAAATTTACATCTACACGCCTTTCCCATTCCTGAGTGAGCCCCTTAAATTCTCTGCCTTAGGTCAATTCGGCAACATATAATTAACTCTAAAGGACTCTGTTTATTCCAATAATAGATTCATGGTGTTTTAAAAACTACCTTGTGCCAGCCAATCATTATATATATTACATCTCTTATTCTCAAGAACTCCCCCCCACCCAAAGAATTAGGTAGTAATGTTACTTATCAATTTTTGCCTTGTATACATTTAAAAAACCAGAAACTGCACCTTTGAAGACATGTCTCTCTAATCCCAGTAGATTGACCACAGCACTCTGGCAAATGCAGAATTTCAGTCTTCATCCTTGCTCCAGTGGACAGGAAATTCAAGAGAGGCAGCATAATAGTATTCTCAGGTGATGTGTGTGTGTGTGTGTGTGTGTGTGTGTGTGTGTGTGTGTAGACTGACCTTTAAGAAATACTGCATGTTACACACATTTACCTCCAGCCTACTGTGTGTGAGGCTCTTAGTTACCTATATAATGGTGAAACACAATTGTTTTTTTTTTTTAATTGGAAAAAGGACTAGGGAGTAATACCACTGGTCTACAAGATTTAAAACAGAAATAAAAGCCTTTAGCATTTTCTGTGTATATCCTCTTCCTGTTGAACAGCAACAAAGGATGCTAACATTATTTATTGGGTCATTCTGTATAAATAACTTTAGAGACGAGTTTGATGAAATCGTGGATTTCCAGGTGAAACATCACCACACTAGAATTGTCTCCTTGGAAACTACCATTATATCCTTGGAACAAAAACCCAAGGATATCCTGGAGAGATGGCGCAGCATGTTTGCTATGTTCATTCCTTTTCTCCATTTCCATATTCTTCCTGGTATGAGACAGAAGCCACTGACTTAGGGGACTTTGCTTGTCATTGACTATCTAGAATCCTAGCTCCTCTTCTCCCCTCTTCCTAAACTCTCACCAGGCTAACACCACAGAAAGCCTGTGAAGGTTTCACTATATTCAAAGACCCTTCACTGACATTATAGCAAATAATAAGTAAAGATTATTTCTCAATTTCTTGATGTCAGGAGTGTGTGTGTGTGTGTGTGTGTGTGTGTGTGTGTGTAGTGTGTAAGGCCTCAGATATGCCAAATAATATGCTTCATTCCAGCTCCTATCAATAGCATAAATAAATATACGGAAAGTTCTGTACTTAATTCTAAATATTAGCTAATAACTCATGATAATTTAACATTTTAAAAAATAAATAAACCCAGAAAATAAATACCATTTCTGAATTTGATTACAAATGGCATATAATATCCCTAAAATCACTAATCAGTATCAATCAATATGATATCACAAATATTACTAAAATCAATATCTGAGAAGTATTTATACACATTATCTAAGACAATACTGACTAGTATAATAATTTGATTTAACCACCTATTGTGGGCATTGAATGTCTGTGTTTCTCCAATATTCACATGTTAAAATCCTACCAGGAACTGGTAGGATTGGAAATGGAGGTTTCAAAGGGTGCAATTAGTTCAAATGAGATTATAACTCTGAGGCCTTCATCTGATAGATTACTGTATTTCTTGAAAAAAAAAAAGCGAATGAACAAACCAAAAAAGGTCTCATTGGCTCTCTGCCTCATGGGAGCACAAGAACAAGTTTCCTTCATCAAGTGAAGAAGAGAGCCCAGAAACTGACCATGCCCACCCTAGGTCTGGGGTTCTCAGCATGTAATAAGGGTTGCCTAAAATGTCTATCATTCATGAGCTTCTGTTACCAAGTTTCTCTTCTACTATTATCATAAGGAGAACAGCCAATTTCATGGGTGTTGCAGCCGGCTCCGCTCTACCTGGCTTGAGACAAAAGACTTAACAAAAAAATGTTTCGGCTTGCTCCGGTCTTCGGGTCAAGGTCTAGAGGGAGAGAGATAAGGGGAAGAGACGCTAGGAATGGAGACAATACAGAGGTTCTAATCCAGTCTCAAGTCTAGTCTTGAGTCTTTTATTGAAGGGAAATCTGGGGTATTTATACACTTTTGCCACGCCCCTTATAGGCACTTGGATATGACGTAAGGCTTGGAGGTGTGGCTAGCACATGCGCCTTACAGGCATGGATAGCTGTTTTCTAGCCTTTCTGTTAAAAGTCGGCTCCCAACACATGGGGGTTGGGGGATCTCTGACTGTTAGAAAATGTATTAATGCAAAGTTTTCTTTGGGTCTAAGAAGTTTCTCAGATCCTTGCATGTGACCAGGTACTTTTCAGGGACCTATTTCTGTCTTACTCCCTGAACATATAATATTTTAACAACTTTACTTGTTTTGTTTTACCTCCTATGAGTTTCATGAGAGACTAAAAAGCCAAATATGTGAAGTATATTATAAATGTGGTAAATTCATACACCTCAAGTGACACAGGATTTTGGCAGAATGTTATTATAGGAAGGAGAGACATAAAATGTAACACATAGTCTATGACAAAAACTCCAAAGTGTAGAGGTTCTGTTCTCTGCTGGAGCCAAGTTTGGTTCTGTGTCTGAAAAACATGCATAACCTATATATAATTGATATTTACAAAATGAATGATGCAATAAAAAATGTTTTCTCTTGAGGTTCCACACTTAAGTTACATGAAAATTTTATTGATATGTGAACAGAAGTTAAGACTTCGGTTCTTAACTATTGTGTTTCTGAAGGAAGACTTTCTTTTTGGAAAGTCAGTCCTGAACAGTTGTTTCACCCAGGTGTCTACATTGTTAAGTCTTTGTTGTTCTCCTTCCATTTATTGGGGACACTCAGTACAAATGCATACACATAAAAGTCTATTGCTTCTTCTGTAAAGTTCTTTAACCAGCTAATGCTTTCCCCGGTGGCAAACACAACTCTTTGTTTCCTTTTTATTCTTTCTCAACTACTACTAAATGCAAGCAAAATTTAATTACGTTCAATTCATTATTGTTTGGAGGATGTTGCCCTAAAAAAGCAGGTGTTCTTTTTTATTAGGTAAATTTGTTGTAATTAGAATAATTTGCATCCCACAGATGAAACACTGTCCAAATTCAATGATCCAGAAGTCTTTGAACATTAAAGTAAAAATGTGTATTGTTCTTTATTACTCCCTGATGAAATTGGACTTGGCAGGAACAGAGTCTGGGGCAATGCCAAGTTTATTCCCAGAGTTTGCAATCAGCAAGCAAGCTGCACCAGAGACCAAAGAGGAGTGTGGTTCATGAGCATTGAGCCAGCACTTGTCATTACCAGGGACAGGACAAGGAAAGGTCCAAGTTATTAGAAATAATCACTACAATGTATCATGCAGTGGTTGTGGAGCCTAACTCAAAATACCTGAGAGTTTAGAAGATGGCTTTTACAGAACTACTTCTTCTGAGAAACATTTGCTTATAAAATAAAATTTCAGAGAACTCTTATAAAACAACTATTCTATAACTCTCCAAAAATTGAACACAGGTTCCCTTAACAGTTACACATCTTTTCATTGACTAACCATGTTACAGCATGTAAAGTATTACTAGTGTCTTCTGACACTGATGAAATGAAGATTTACATGTTTGTTTTCTTCCATGCTTTGTTTGGATTTGTTTGTTTGTTTGTTTGTGTAGATCAGACTGTGAATTCTGAAGTCCCACAATGCTAGGTAAGCACTCTCCAGGCATCAATGAGATGGTAAAGTATTGTCAAATCATAGATATGAACTTAAGAGAACCTGAAGCCTTGCTCAATTCGCAAAGAATTTATGATGTTTTCAGGACTTCTAAATCACAGCTTTCATCAGAAATAGTTGATCTGACACATACTTAATATTTTTAACTCTGTCTTTTGACCACCACAAAGATTTTATACCATGAACAATGTTTGCTATAAGTTTACCTGCTGCAGTTGTTTTTGTTTTTTATATCCTTTTGTTTTATTTGCTATAATCAATCAATAACAATAGTATCTTCTTGAATGTCATTATATTATACATTACAAATACAATATATATGTTGTATAATATATTTTATGTATATTCTAACAATAATATAATATATATATATATTCAAACATCCAACATCAGCCTTAGAATATACATATACATATACATATACATATACATATACATATACATATACATATACATATACATATACATATACATATACATATATATGTGTGTGTGTGTGTGTGTGTGTTGTGAAAAAAATACATATTGGAATATATAGGAATATGTGTGTGTGGGTGCGATATATATATTCCAAGGTTGATGTTGGAAGTTAATGTGTATATACAAATATATTATTGTTAGAAATATATATATATAATTCCTATATGTATTCCAAGATTGATGTTGGATGTTAGATCCAACATCCAAACAGGTGTTGGGTCCCCTAGAACTGGAGTTAAAACTAATAGCTCCTTTTCTTTGTAACATGTTCTAAGATTGATTTGGTGACAGCTGCATGGTTCTTTCGATATAATAGTGAAGGCATGAAGATTGCTTGATTTCTGAAAGTATAAGACTTTTAAAACATGAAACTGTAGGGTACTGTGAGCTCTTTGGTTTTCAAGCCCTAATTCAATGCTTAATGCCTCAGTACAATCTTCAATATAGAGGTTTACTGGGGAAAGAAAATTTCTACATTGGAGGATTTTTCACGTTTAAAGCCCTGACACCAGCTCAAAGATGCCATGTTTGTCAGTTTGTGTCTGTCAAAGTGGAAGGTAGCTTTTCTTTAGGAGCTTGGGGCTTCGCTCAACTCCATCTCACTTCAGCAGTTGCATCAGGGGCCATGCACTCCCTGAGTTGCTCTCCTACCTAGATTTTACCTTCCCATGGTAGTTTAGCTCTTTTACATGATGTGTTCCCATAAAACAGGATTTTTTCCACATGGCCGGTTTAAGGTGCTTGGTTGGGTAAACACATTGTTTCAGCGGGAATGAGAACAGGTCCTCCATATCCCTTGACATCCTAAGCATAAGCAGAATTGTAGGCAAGAAATTTTGGCTAAGTTGAAATACTTCATAAGAATGCATCCCCCAAATATTATCACTAAATCAGGGATAGTGAATATTTTGTGATTATTGCAAAAAAAAAAGAATGGTAATGTGATGACATTATTTATCAAAATATATTGGTTTTTCTAGTTTTTACTGTATTCATCTGAAACAGAACTCATGAAGTTTTTTTTCACATGTGTCTCCGTGTGGTAAGTATGTACATGCATGTTTGCTGGTGTGTAAGTACATGTATGCAGCAGATAAAATGTTTAAGAAAGGTACCTTTTTTGATTGCTCACTACTTCATGTATTAAGGCAGAATCTCTCACTTGGACCCATAGCTCACTGATTTGACTAATCTGGCTAGCAGCTTTCTCCAGGGATCCCCTTTTTCATCCTACTGAGTATTGGTGGTACTGGGTTGAGGTGGGGAGCTTACCCACCAGACATTTACACAGATGTTGAGAGTCTTGAATCTGGTCCTCACTCTCATGAGTCAAGTGCTTTACCCACTGAGCGATCTCTCTCAAATCCCTCATTGGATTTTATTGCATTCATTTAAAAAAAACATTTGTATGGTGATCTAAAACTAATTTGGGTTATGTTCTTCATCTACTACCCAGTTATTCAACATTCACTTATCCTAAGAACAATCCTAGTAAAACAATGCCCTTATCCCTACTTTTTGCTGTCAAAACAAAATAAAGAAGAATAAGTTGCTCATAGATGTGGTGGTTCTTTTTAATATATTCTACAATTGGTTTTGTTGATGGCTGCACAACTCTGTGACTCTAAAAATAAGTAATTAAATACTATAAGTATGGCAGCTGGGTGCTAGAACCATGAGACTATTATTTGAAAATAAAATCAAGTACCAATGCCTTTCTTTGAGTTTGTATTACTGAGATAAGCACCACGGCCAATACACCTTGGGGAGAAAAGCATTTGTTTCAGCTTCGAGCATAGAGTCCATCACTCAGAGACGCCAGAGCAGAAACTCAAATCAAGAACCTAGAGGCAGGAGCTGCTACATAGGCCATGGGCGATCATTGTTTATTGGCTTGCACCTCTAGGTTTCCTCAATCTGCTTTCTCATGGCACCCAGGAACACAATGTCACAAGTGGCATCGCCCACAGTGAGTTGAGCTCTCCTGCATTAGTCATCAATCAATACAATGCCCTTAGGCCTGCCCACAGGCAATCTAATGGGAGAATTTTCTCAATTTCCTGCTTCCCAAATGATTATAACTTGTGTCAAGTTGACATAAAAGTAGCTAGGACAGTCAATGAAATGTTTATGATCTGTTTCCAACAATTGTATTATTATCTAACTGAAAACCTAAATCAATTTCCTGGGATGATTTCTGAGCACACTGAAAATAAAGCAAGGTAGTTACCTGATTGAAAAAGTCATGAGGTACAGAATTTCTTCTTAATGTCAGACCTGGAGCTAAATAGTCTCCTTCGTTTTATTTCATCCATGAAAGCAGGAGTAAGGTCTTTGTCTTGCTGTTAGAGTAAAGTAGTGTTGAGTACCTGAGTAATCCATGAAGGTGGGGTGTGTAATATGAATAAATGAGTTGCATGATGTCCTAATGACCTTAACTATAAGGAGTACAGGTGTTGACGTGGCTGCGGGACAACTGGAACTCTCCCACATTGTAACTGGAATGTAAACCGGAGTCACCAGTAATTAATTAAAGACCTCCTGTAATCTGGCAACTTTGCTTTTAAGAATTTATTCAAGAGAAATGAGAATTTCTGTCCCAGAAAGGGATGTACAAGAATGTTGACACTAGCTCTATTCATCCTCAATATTCACAACCAAGAAACAATCTAAAAGTCTTTCAACACATGAACGATTAAACAATCAAAATATGCAATGAAATGACTAAACATTAAAGAAATGCACGCTGATGATCATGGAGAAGTCTAAGAAAAGTGTCCTGCCAAGCCAAAGAAGCCAGACACCAAAGTACATACTGTACAATTCATTCATGTGGGTACCTGAGAGACTATATTAGTTATTTTCCATTGCTGTGATAAAGACACCATGACCACAAGCAACTTAGGAAAGAATTTGTTCTGACTTATGATTCTGGGAGGTGGGGGCAAGTCCATCATAGTGAAGAAGCCATTGCAGTAGGTAGTCAGAGTTGGGAGCTGACAAACTACAATTTATCACACAGGAAACGAGAGAGAGGGAGGGAGAGAAGGGGAGGAAGACAGACAAACAGATAGAGGTAAAGCAAGCCTAAAAACTCTCAAAGCCAACCCCCATTGATGTACTTCCTCCATCAGCCTTCCATGTCTAAAAGTTCTATATCATCTTCAGACAGCACCACCAACTGGGGACCAAGTGTTTGAGTCCATAAGCCTCTGGTGGGGGGACATTTATTATTTAAACATCCACAGTGGGGAATAAAGGCGGATTAAGAACAAAATGTGCAATGGAACTTTCTAAAATCATAAGGAAAATCTCTAGATCTTTGTTATTGACTAAACGGAAATGAACACTTGAAAAAAACTTACTGAGTTACGCAATTAAAGTCTGTGCACTGTGTTAAATATGCATTGTATTCCAGCAAAACCTATTAAGAAAGAAGCATATAGAAATTCAAGTGAGTTCTCTAAAGTTATCTGCTCCAAACTATTAATTTCATTGTTACCCAACACAGAAAAACAATTCAATAAAGAAATGGAAACAAACTATATAACTGGCAGTAAAGCAATAGTGTACTCAAATTACAGATCCTCTGTGTTGAATAACATTATTCAGCACAGCTAAATTTCTAATTATTAAGACCATGTGGCAGCATGGAAAATATTTTAAAAACAAAACATAAACACATAACTAGGAACCCTGGACTACAAAGCTGACCTTTTATGGATTGCAGACATTGGAATTAATGAGATTCATAAATCTAACATCTACAGTCTTAAAAATAAATAGTAACTGGTTCTCCACCTTCTTGATAATATCCAATCAAAATAGCCACAGTAATTAGAAATGATGCTTTCAGCAAAACTGTGGTAGTAGAGACGATTGACCACGTTGGTGTAAGGGAAGCTGTTTACAAATCCCGCCCCCATCATCCTTTCTTGGTCAGCAATTAAAGGTCCTGTGGAAATTTGGCATGCTGACAATGGTCATTGCTAGCATAATAGTAAATATTAATGCTTGTTAAATATTTCCCAAGTCAAATGTATTACTAAGTAAAGCAAATGCCTTTAAGAGTCCCATATATGATTTTTGTATGAATGAAATTTCTAGCAGAGTTTAATAATCTCTTAAAGACAATATAATAATGTACCAGTTTATTTTATTTTCATGTTTATCACCAGTCGGTACGATAAATCAAGGTCTTTACATATTATTAAATTTGATCAAGTTCTGCTTGTATCTAATATCTCAGCTATGATTACTCTTGCTGTGAGGAAACACTAGGACCAAAAACAAAGTGAGGAGGAAAGGGTGTGTTTGGCTTATACTTTCACATCACTGTTCATTGGAAAAGGAAGTCAGGACAGGAACTCAAACAGGATGGGAAGTTGGAGGCAGGAGCTGATGCAGACGACATGGAAGGGTGCTGCTTACTAGCTTGCTCTGCATGGCTTGCTCAGCATGCTTTCTTACTTGCCCAGGGCTGAACCTACATACAATGGGCTGGGTCCCCCCCCCCAAATGACTAGTGCCCAACATGCTTCCTATGCACAGATCTTAGTGATCCCTTTTCTTTCTTCCTTCCTTCCTTCCTTCCTTCCTTCCTTCCTTCCTTCCTTCCTTCCTTTCTTTCTTTCTTTTCTTTCCTTTTTTTCTTTTTTCTTTCTTTCTTTTTTTTTTTTTTTTTTGGTTTTTTGAGACAGGATTTATCTGTGTAGCCCTGGCTGTCCTGGAACTCACTCTGTAGACCAGGCTGGCCTCGAACTCAGAAACCCGCCTGCCTCGGCCTCCCAAGTGCTGGGATTAAAGGCACGAGCCACCACCTCCCGTCTATGAACCCTTTTCTTAATTGGGGTTTCTTTTCTCAAGTGACTTTAACTTGTCTCAGGTTGGTATAAAATTATCCAGCAAACCTAATATTATAATAAAGCTTTAGTGGGCCCAAAAAGCATCATGACTTGAAATACAATCCTATATTGATTTTTGACTGGCTCTAGAGAGAAATTTTTTAGTCACTGAAAACATTTCAAATGAAAATTTGGAAACGAATGTCGACTGGACTTAGGTTCCTAGAGGTAACAGGGCTGATGACTTATGACCGGTGCTTGTTTAATAGACCTATGAGTCTGTATCGAAAACTTTTTTATATAGAATATGTACATTAAGTTGAGCATGAAATGTACAGCACTGCTTCACATGTTCTAATCCTGCTTCAAGAACCCACAGTGAGTTCAGCTGCATTTGTTCCTGATCTTCATACCATGCTTTGAAAGAAGCCATAGGTGAGGTGATCTAATCTGTATAATTTTAGTTCACAGTTTGACATTCCAAGACTCAAGAGAAAAGAACAACTTGGGATTTGAGCTTCCGGAATGAGTTTTCAGAAATCAGAGTACAAGTGAGGCTTAAGACAGCTCTTTTGTGGATGCTGAAGGTGCAACAGGATTGCATCATAGTGGGAGCATTTTATAAGCTGACGACATTGTTTGGGGAAATATGAAGTATCAGAATGGCCCATTCTGATGCCTCTCATCAAGAGAGCATGAAAGGTGAAGGAACTCTAGCCAGGCTGCACACATGGCCTTGCTCTTCTACCCCATTCCTTCCCCCTTGCTAAAAAACTGTTAGATTACATTCCTAAAGCTAGCCACTCCCCAAGGTCTATTCCCTTATGGTTACATTCTCCTCCTTAGGCTGGATACTAAGATCCTACTATCAAAGTTCTGAAGTGCAGCAATCAAAAATCCCCTTTGGCTCACCTAAATATCATGCCCAATTGAAATTAAACATCTCATCTTAACACAGGCTTTCCTTTTTAACCTTTATAAACTGCTATTTTTCTACATGTCCTGTCTGTCTCCTCTCTATATCGAGGCAGTTCTTTGTTCCCCTCTGGGACAAACAAATATCCCTGCCCCATCTCTCTTGTTCCTTTCCCCTTTTCCCTCATCCTCTGTCTCATATCTTTGTTCCTTATCCCTACCCTCTGTCCCTGTAGGACAGTTAAATCTTTGTGCTGAGAACTTGGTCTTGGAGGTCCTGAGCCAATAACCATTCCTTTCAGAAAGAAAATAATACATTTTCATACAAACCAGACATTTCTCAAATCTAGCAGGGTTTTTTTTTTTAAATAAGTTTGTAGTCTATCTTTGTGAGTGTAACGTGTGCGTGTGCGTGTGCTTGTGTGCATGTGTGTGTGCATGTGTGTGTGTGTGTGTGTGTGTGTGTGTGTGTGTGTCTGTTGAGGAATTATATGACTACATGAGGCCAAAAGAGGGCAGTCAATAGATCCCTGGGAACTGGAGTTGCAGGTCTTTGCCTGATGCCTAGTTTGTGGTAAGCATGTTGGGATCCGAGCTCCTGTTCCTGCAATTGCAAACAAGTGCTCTTAACTGTTGAGTCATCTCTTGGGCCTGGCCTGGGACTTCTGTTTGTTTGTGTTTAATATTTTTGAGATTAGGGTCTCCTATAGACCAGGCTAGTCCTGCTTCCAAGTGGAGGATCACAGGAGCCTCTGTCTCTGTAGTGTCCAGGCTTATTATAGGTTTTTTTTTTACTTAAATTTTTAATTAATTAATAAATTTTTAAATGTAATTAGTGTAGTTTTTATCTATAGCTATTGATGTTTCTTAAACGATGCGTAATTTAGAGTACATGTATGTCAGTGTTTCTATCCGTTGTTGTCTACAAAATTCAGGCATGGTCCAAACAATGTCCACATAATAAATATCTCCACAGCTGAAGAACACTACTGTTTAACTCGCTTGACAATCTATGGGTAGTTGCAAGTTCCCAGGTATAATGTTTTACTTTGTTTTAATCAAAAAATTTTAAGAGTATTGTTTACTTTGTAAGTGAAAGAAAGTAGTTAGTCAGAAGATGTGTGTTTTAAAATACTAGATTTGAGATGTTGCTATGGCAGATCTGTCTAAAAAATTATGGTTTTATAATCACATTTTAAACGGTGAGTTTCTGTTTTTATTGTTATATATGACCCACACAGCATATGGCTTACAGAAATGCAGCCGAATCTGTTAAACATACAAATCCACCCACACAGCCACACATATTGGTCTACAGTGGAAAATTCCTATACTGGTAGAGAGGACAGAGATTTGCACCAAAGTACAAAGTTTTATGTATAGTTACCGTCAGAATAAGATTACATGCTAGGAACAAAAACAGCCCTGTTTTCTAATTTAACTGAGCCAACCTGATTTGGTGAGATACACGTTGATAAAATAATTACAGAAATAAACATTTAATTAGTAACTGTGCACAGAGCCACCAAGAAGAGACAAGGATTGTTTAAAAGATGGAAGACTGGGATAGTTAGATAAGGATTTTCTAAGAAATAAGCCTTTTCGTCTGGGTTTTCCTTACAGAAAGAAAGGCATTCTGGGAGGAGGGGAATGTTTTGAGGCACACAATATAAATTGTTGGACCATCTCAAGCAGACAAAGCCAAAGATTGGAGTGAGGTGGGGAGTAGAACCAGATTCTGAGGTAGGCAATGAAAGCAGTAACAACACAGGTAAGAGTTCCGGATTTCCTCATCAAACAAGTGGGAAAATATCATAGGATTCTAAGCAGTACAGGAGCATGATCACATACTGAAACGATACATATTGATTGTGCATCCACTGGTTAGAGTGGAAAATAGTAACATATGTTTGCACAGTGGTATTGGGAATGGGGAGAAATAGGAGGACTAAAGATAAAGTTATTAGCATCTGGAAATGATTACACATTGCAGCCTGAAGGAAGAGGTGGATGAATGAAAAAGTCCCTGGCTTGTGAGTTAGCCAGCAAGCAGGACCATCTGCCCAGCTACAGAGTACCAAAAGGTGACTTAAACCCGATTTCAGACTTTGCTGTATTAACTAATTTAGAGATAAGGAATGATTCTGTGGAAAGTGTAGTTAATACGAACAAAGCTTCCAAGGGCTAAGTACGGTGGGACTGAAAGGTTTTGGGGTTTGTAGTTTAATGGGGAGAGAGTGAAAAGTGACCAGGACAGGAGGAGCTAGAGCCCATGAGTTTGAAAACCTCATTCAAGGTTTGTAGCCATGAAGCAGAAGTGGAGGACGGTGCAGGGTGGGCTTTGTTGGGGGTTTTATTGTTTTTAATTTTTATATTGTTGTTGTGTACTTGCTTTCTTCGATTGGTTTTTAAACCCAGAAAAAAACACAGAGATATTTAAAAGCTCACAGGGTTGTGACAAAGAAGAAGGTAGTTGACAATAGTAAGTTTCAAGGATAATAAAGGCCAGGACACAGAAGTCACTGCCTTTCTCAGGAACAGGGTCCATTTCTTTATTCCAAAGGAGAAGATGAGTGTAGGAGACAAAACTGTGTTTAATCTGAGGAAATCGTGGTGGCTTCAGTCTAAGGCTTTGTTTGGCTTTGAAGGAGGAGACAGGGTTTTCAGCAGACATTCAGCCAGACTGAGATTACTATGTTGAAAACAGAATATCTTAAGGATAACATACAAGAGTACTATGAGGTTGGAAGCTAGTATTTATAATAATTGGTTTCATATGGATATAGCCCTGGGAATTTGGATAGTCTTACATTCTTTTTGATTATTTTGGTTGTAAGCCTAGCCTTTGATGGCTAAGCCATCTCTCTAGCCCTCTTCACAGTCTTTTTAAAAACTGAAAGGTTTTCCCCTTTTCATTTGATAGCCATATTTTTAAATCCTCTATCAGGTGATCAATTGAAGTGGAAGGTTCTGGTTGTATCATGTGATGCAGACTCGGGTGATACTTTGCTAAGATAAGATCTATGGACCTGCAGTTGATGTTTTGATAGGGTATAAGTGGTACTCAATGGACAGTGACTTGGCAATCTTCTCTTCTCTGACAGAGGCAGATCAGAGAACTTCTCCCAGTGACCCAGATGATTCTGGTCACTCCCACTGGTTCCTGCAGATTCTGCAATGACCAGGTGGTTTCTGCTAGATTGTGCCACCCCTGCTGATTTGTGTTTGGTGACACATTTTTGAACTGAACTGCTGGTATCCTGAAAATGGGGATTAGAATCACCCAAAAGAACTACTTCTAAAGAGGTCCACACCCTCTTGTCCTATTTACCATCTTTTCTCTCCTACCTTTGATTGATAGGCTAGAACGGGAGTTGAATTGTTTGAGAACCCTTATTAAAGTAGGTTTTGAAAAAAATCTAAACCTACAGTCAATAATATTTGTTACCTAAAAATAACCTATATGATAATGATACCTATTTGTAGTGTATCCTACTTTGCTGAAAACTGTAGTATAAATTCAATAGATTGATTTTTGTAAAGCAAATGTAGTGCTTAATTATCAGTAGGAGGTCAACCTTTTCAAAGCATGGGAAGTTAACGATTCCATATACACATCCAAGAATGAGTCATCGAAGTGACTCTTAAGCTCTTTAAGCTGCTCATCACTTACCACAGCTCAGGGTAACCAATGGCTTCGTTCCACTGAGCTCCACTCCCTGCCTTTTCTGTCTGTAGAATCAATACGCTTGTGCTTTCGTTGTTATTGTTTTGTCTGTTTGTTTTCATCTGGAGAACATGCTTGACTAATTAATTTTTTTAATAACACTTAAATTTTGAGAATTTCATACATGAGTACTCTATTTTTTCATCATTTCTAATCCTGTCTCTTTTTCTTCCAACTCTTCTGTGTTCCCCCACTCCCTCTCAAATTACTGATATGTTTTAAATTACTACTGCAGTGCACACACACACACACACACACACACACACACACTCACTCACACACACACAAAAAGTAGTCTACTTTTGCCAGATTGATTTTCAATGACATTTGCTTCTATCTGAAAGCATTCCTATAAACCATGTTTGGGTCAACCCTTAAAATCTTGTATGATTCTCTTCCCAGAACCTTTTTAAAGGCTATATGTCTCTGAACAGATTCACCGTCGCTGGTCATTGTTCTACCTCAGGAGCCCCCTCCTCTTACGTTCCTTTAAAAAGTGATTTGTGCTATGTATCTTTTAAAATGTATTACCAACAATTTTAACACTTCATTCAGAAATATCATGAGAGATGGTTAGACGGTACTTCAGTATTTAAGAAGGTAAAAATTTTTACAATTGTTCATCAAGAACACTTATTTTTTATTGGATATTTTATTTACATTTCAGATGTGATCCCCTTACCCCATTCCACCCCCACCCAGGAACCCCCTTTGTCATCCCCCATCCTCCTGTTCATCAAGAACATTTATGAAACTGATTATTGCAGAGCCTGCCCTGCCTTACACAAGCTAGCTCCTCAGTATTATAGTGTGATCAATCAGTAGACTTTGAAGGTCAGAACATATATCTCTTGGAGACTATTCTTAGACAGTACGAAGCCACTTTGCTGGTACCCACTAAACAGTAGAATAGAAATTCACACCCTTTAGTCAGTGCTCTCCATGACTGATGGAAGATGGCAGCCAAATACCCAAGCTTCTTTGCACCTCCATTGCAGAATGTCTGGGTTATGTTTTATAGACTCACTCACAGAAGGTAGAGTGGGAACTTATTTAGTAACAGGCTCTGGCACTAGTAATTATGCTAACATGTCATGTAAACTGCCTCCATTTTCTGCCTCACATTCTCACTTTGCCGTTAGTGTTTCCAGGAGTCATCTCCTAGATAAGCCATCACCACTGGAACTCTTTGTTCAGGGTTTGCTGGAGAGGGGACTCAAGTACAGTATTCATCGCATTATTGTATATAATTTCTAAAATAACTTTAGAAACTTTTAAGTATAATAGAAATAAAAGATAAAAGAGTATTGCATTTCTATTTTCATAAAAACTTAATCTTATGTCCACTTTGAACATAAGCTTCTTAGAAATATCTGAAGTTATATACATATAACATAAATGACAAATTATATGTAAGACAATAAAAGTCATGTTTACTATCTTTGTTCATGTGATATGTTTTTGTTTAGAGCTAAGGCCACCTTGCCGTGTTATCTACTCAACCCTTCAAAATGTTTTTTTTATCTGATACTAGATGTTAGTAGTAGACATAGAGGGAAACTTGGTCAATATTACTAAATCCTGTTTGTATTTATGTCCCTCATGGCATCATATGTAAGGGTAACATAGTGGTTAATTACCCAGAGTCACTCAGTGTCAAGCTGCAGCAAGTGGTATGGAAAGGAATTCCAGGGCCTCTCTGAGCTCATTACAGAGGAGACTGATGTCATCTGGGTGGCCAGAATACTCTTTCCTAAGGGTATGATGAACTGATTCCACTCTGAAGCAATGGTTTTCTGGAAAACTGTTAGTGACATCAGCAGAAAGCAGCGAGCACAAAAACAAAACCCAACAAACAGAAAATGAGCCCCATGCATCTAGAGAACTTTGGCAAAACTAGATGAGTCCGTATGCCCTGCACGAATAGAACAAAATCAGATGCTTCTCATGCTGTCTCTGTTGAGGAAACTTGCCTTTAAAAATCAACCAGGGGGATTTCAGTTGAGAAGAAAAAAGGTTTTACACTTTGAATCAATCTCTGGGGACAGTGTTTTGGAAAGCAAGTGCAGATCATTGCAGATTCTAAGGATTTTGTGTTAAGTTTAAAGCAAAGGCCTAACTGCTTAGAAATGTCAAACTATTTTGAAATGCGTTGCTTCTACTTGACTAATAATGTGAAATTGCTGAGTGGCCGAAGCTCCTTCTGGAGAAAGCACGGAATGAGCAGTCAGGCTGTGGCAGGGATATCTGTTCGAGGTCAGTTTCCCTCATTTGCATTCATACCACATACATGTGATATTTTAGAGCTCTAACTAGAAGCTTCACAATTAAAGCAAAATGAAACCAACTAAAAATCCAATGGGAAATCTATATTGAGTATACAGCGGTTTTCATATCTTCCAGTCACTGCAAAACTCATTGTTCCAAAACGATTTGGAGGGTTGGGGTGTGGCTCAGTGGTAGTACAATTGTTTGGCTTGCTCCAGACCTCAAATTAATACATAACTGTAGAAAAATCTTAATCTAGTAACATCAAAAGGCACAATCTAGCCAGAAATCCGACACCAGGATTATAGTATGATCTGGCTGGACTATAGACAGTCCCTTAGTACATACCTGTAATCCCTAACAGTGAAGATAAGGTTAGTTTGAAGAGAAGCAGCCATGTTTGAAGGTGACATCTAATTGAGGGGCAGACAAAATAACAAATCAAAGAAAGACTTGACTGAATGAATCAGAGATAGAATGTACCCTGTTCTCATGAGAACAGTAGGGAAAGAGAGGCTACTTTAGAGGAATGAGAGAGAAAAACAGTGGTCATGTCTTATGTGGTGTGTGGTGAGCATTTTTGGCAGTTTGTACTGACACAGTTTTACAGAGACAAGTTACAGAGAGAACAAGCTAGACACAGATAAAGACAAAACAAGCCAGAGAATGAGAAGGAACCAGAAGATTAGAATGAATTGCCAAAGTTAGTATGAGGCCAGGCAGAGTAATTCAATCAAAAGCTGGACTGAATCAGTCATCTTGGAAGATTAGATTGTACAGGGACTAGGAGCTTCCAGATCTAGACCAAGGGATAGTTAAAACAGAAAAACAATGCTCTGGGCTCAGCCCAAGCCATGTATTCAACCAGCTTAGGTCCGTTTCTCATATATTGCTTCATCTGAGGAAATAAAAGCCACATTTACAGCATAACACAAATCAAGACCTATCAAAAAAAGAGAGAACACACTTGAGGTATGATGTCCTTGCTTCTATTCATGAATCACCATGCTATAATTTCATCCAAGTGAGGGCAGGAGGTTTAAGCAAAGCAGTGAATTTCTGTAGTGCCATTTAAAACACTGGTACAGAACCAGCAACCACTCACTCTTCTGTTCTCTGCTGGTTCCTTTCTCCTCCTCTTTTTGATTTTCCTCTTTGATTTGTCTGATTTTTGCTTTTTTCTTGTTATTTGTCATCTTTGAGCCAAGTATATGTACACATACCTACATATGTATATTTGAGCCAACTATACACACACACATATATATATGTGTGTATATATATGTGTGTATATATATATGTGTGTGTGTGTGTGTGTCTGAGCCAACTATACATACACACACATATTTATAATTGAGTCTCTGAACAAACTATACACACATATAACTATATATGTATGTCTGAGCCAACTATACACTCACATACCTCAAACCTATATTTGTATCTGTCTATCTATCATTTACCTATTTATCATCTATTTATCTACCTTTCATGCATCATCTATTATATACCTAAATACCTACTATCATCTATTATCTGTCTGCCTGCCTGTCTGTCTGTCTGTCTGTCTTCCTGCCTGTCTATCAATCTATCTATCTATTTATATTTGGACATTTCAAGAGTCATCAAAATTTTCCTTATATGAGGATCGTTAATACAACCTCAAATCAGATTTTATCCCTACAAAACCATTTTCAAACCTACTACCCAGAATTCAATGGAGAACTTGCTTATCAAGCACAGTAACATTATCAACTGTGAGAACAGAACTGGAACACCTGTGCAAGTTTCACTTTCTGAGTTTAATCCCTCCAGCCCACAGTGAAAAAAGAAAATGACTCAGGAAGTTTTTTTCTGATGTCCATGGTGCACTATAGCCTGCAGACACCTGTACTCACTAATACACATCACACCCACACAAACACACACACACACACACACACACACACACACACACACACGCTCCTGCACACACTAATAAATAAAAATTTAAAAGAATACAATTTTTGTAATTTATAATAACTGATCATAATTAACAACAGAATATGTTTTGTGTTTGTTCCTTGCTCCTATGCTAATGATTTGTTTTCATCAATATATATTATATAGAATACTGGTAAAAATTATATAAGAGGAATTTAAATAAATTTTCAACAGTAGTTCTTCAGGTGGCAGGGTCGCATTGGCATTGCACTAGATACCCTATTTTATTGTCTCATTTTATTTTGTTCTATCACTTTCCCATTCTGAAAAGTTGAAAGTCTTGGCACTGTACACAGACATAGATGTATTGGACAGATTCCTAAGGTTTTCCAAATGACTCGTGGGTGACAGTATTGGGAAGCCGGATTATGATACTTTTTTCACTCCCTAAAACTGACTATAATATTTAGCTGCTGTGAAATGAAACCATAAATTATAATCTAAATGGTGAAAGAAGAAAAGCTGTCAAAACACAGGCAAAATTGTTAAAAATGTAAGTGGATGTGTCTGACTTAGCTCGATTTAGACCTCTTAAGACTTCTTTCCTTTTAGAGAAGAAAAAGAGCTTGAATTTTAAAGTCTAAATAGACGGAAAGAAAATAAATTAGACATTACCTTAACCAGTATCTCAGTCACCAACTTCAACGATGTCTCCACCATTAGTTATTTTGATTATTCATCCAAAACCCTTAACTAAATTATATGTAATTTTGAAAGGAAGAAATAAATTTTCCTGGAAGAATAAATTTTATAAGAAGAAAATAAACTGATGGAGGTTAAATAAATACTTTTGAGAAAACTGAAATTAACAGTGATAATAGCAAGACATAAAGCAAATTATGAGAACAAAGTGCAAAGTGATTTTTCTTCCTTCTAGGCTATAAAGATGTTTTTTTTAAGGCGCATTAATACCATTCTCCCTCTTAATGCATGTTTGGGCATTAGCCCAGGTGCCATTTTGAAAAGCAGTAAGTACTTAGCAGGATCTTCTGCAGAACTGCATCAGGAGCATGGCTGGAGGGGAGCTGTGCATTCCAATGGAAACAACAAGCAGTCACTAGCAGCTTGTAACCTCGAGGGCCACTTGGACAGCAGAGCAAGGAGGACGTTCACTACCCAGCTCCAGAAAATTTATTTCACATCGAAGAGCCGCATTTGCAACCCAAAGGTTTGAATTGAAAGAGCCATTATTCTACTTGACAGATAGACTTCACAAACAAGATGGCAGTGTTTGAATAAAAATTTTATATTTATTAATGAAAGGATAAGGCAGGCAGAACAACAAATGTAGCGTTAGCTTTAAACAGCCATAGATATTGGGAGACTGCTCATGAGTTCAAGGCTGGCCTGAGCTATCTGGTGAGTTCCAGACCTACTGTGCTATGAAATGAGGCTCAATTTTATAAAATGCCACAGACATAGTAAACAAAAGGAAGAAATTGTAAAGTAAAACTAGAAATTAATGAAATAGGAATAGAAATAAATAGAAATAGGACTAACCAAAGCAATCGAGAGTAAAAATTAGAAATGAGGATCAATAAACTATGGGCTAATTCAATCAAAAGGAGAAAATAGGCATTCTTGTAAGAATGGAATCTTCAAGAAGAGGAAACAATAGTATTTGGATTGATAATAATGACATGGAACATTTAATAAATTGTACAAGAGAACAATGCGTAAATATGGATTGATAAATTTCGAAACCATAAGTGAAATAATTTTCTTTAAAAATTGAACCATCAAACCATGAAAAAAAGCACATATTCATGAATTTCCCTCAGAAATCCTTCAGCCAAATGTTTGAATGGTAATAGTGTATGTGAGGGTCAGTCTTCCACAGCAGGGAAGGAGCAGTGCAGAAATAAGACCGAGAAAAATCGAAACAAGACAGAGAGTCTCCTCCTGCAGGTTAGCACTGGGTATCTGGGTTTCAACCCAGTGCAAACATATGGAGAGGCATGTGTACCACCAGAAAGTATGATCCCAGTGCAGCTTGGGGAAACTGAGGCATTCAGGAACAAATTCTCATCTCTTATACGTTGATCATGATCATCTCATAGAAACGGTAGTTTTCTGCTGAGAAGCAGGAAGACCTCACCACTCAGCAGTTGTTGGCTTGCACAGTGCAGATGAGTTATAGTTAGAGCATTAACAGCCTTCATCATGAGGCAGCAGAGGGAACACAGCATTGGAAAACCCCAAGACAGGGTGTGCCTTTCGGCTTCTCTGTCTCTGGGGAGTGGGAAGGTGCAAGAGTGACTTTTCTTGTTAGACACTAGATAAATCATCTTGGTGGTTTAGAGGACGTGATTCATGAGTGGAGTAAAATTTCTTGAGCTACCAAGAAAAGAAGGGGACATGACAGGCAGGGTTGATGATAAACAAAAAATAGGCAAGACAAGAGGAAGCATGTTCTCACACGAATGACTGACAGTGATGGCTCAAGTAGAAGACTTAACTCTGTGTGGCAAAATATTTCTGTGGAAGGTTCTGGTAACATTTTAGAAAGCTAAATCCTCAGTAAAGTCAAAGGTAGATTTTTAGAGCAGAGCGCTAAGGTAATTGTGGAGTAATAGAAGCAGCCAGAAAGTGGGTATCTCTACTTGGAACGGTTTCAATGGAGACTAGGAAAAAAAAATAAATATGGGAAGACAGCAATTAAAAAAAAAAAAAACTTCAGAACTGAAAGGGGTTTCAAAATATCCCACTCAAGCTCAGGTACCTGAAATGGAAAGGAGAAGTGTCTTATGACACAGGGCTAGTTAGTAACTGTGATAAGAATAGATTGTGATAACTCGGCTCTAGGCAAGCGCTATTTTTAAATTTAGAAGCGCCTTCTTCCATGATAAGCAAATGATTGAGTTGCCGTTACATTTAGGATTCTCTTCCCCTTTCGGGCTTGAAGCTTCAGAAAGGAAGTAAGAAATAACTGCCAATCTTTCTTCTCACCTCATAATTAAAAGACAACAACTTGATAACAGGCTAGACATGATACTGGAAATCAAATAAGGACGAAAAGATAGACGTCTTCTTTTCAATCTTACTGATTGAGAAAATTAAACACGTTCTGATTTTGAAAACTGAAGTGCTTTTCAACAGATAACTGGGTTGAGACTTGAGTGTGTTGGATCCCTAGTGACAGCAGGGTTTAAAAGTAAGCTTGGGCAGCGCGGAGCTGGGAGAGCAGGGCCATGTGGACTTGATTTTCCTCCGCTGACGTGAGCAGAACTTAGACCTGATTCTGAATGTATTTTATGAAGTTACTCCATTTAGCCACATCTCTTCTCTTTCTTCAAAGTATATACTTAACAATTAGGACACAATAGAAACTTCCTAGGTGCTTAACTTTGGACAGTTTGATTAATTTCTAAGATGCAACCGCTACCTAACACCTGCATCATATTTATAATGTTATAGGCAAAGTTATTTTTAAAAAGGAAAGTCACAGAGCACTATTTGAATATCTGGAAACTATGCATAGATACATTACCTGGTTCCATAAATAGATGCACAACTTTGTCTTTTTTAATTAAGTATAAATTATGCAACTTTTTTTTCCTGTAGAAAAAGTTAAATATCTTAAAATTATTCTCAAGTTCGTTTGGCTATCTGTTCTTAGTTATTCATGAGAGTGAGATTTCCCGTTTCTCATTTTCTTCCTTTTTAATAATTAGAGTTTATTTCATGTTACTGCTGGCTGTGTTATGTAATTGTTGCCTATTTGCACTTAGGTACATTAACTTTTATTGCTGTGTGTAAATATTTCATTACATAATTTGAGAGTAGAGAACAGAAGAGTGTTTATCTAGCAAACAGTGGCTTAATAGTGTGTGTAAACTGAGGTAAATTATTATGTAATAATTTCCACTTACAGACTACTAATAACAGCATAGTGTTTCAAAAAGAATTATATATGGAATGATACTTTTGAACAAACTTCCCCTCCAAATTAATAACTCATAGTTCATAGAGGTTAAGTCATTTAACAATAATACTTATTCATCCCTCATAAATAATATTTATTCACGCCTGAGGTTATCCAGTATGCTGGGGATTTCCCTGGAACGTAGTCTGGGTGTGATCTCTCATCTCAGGGAGCACTGCTGCATACAGAGGCAGTGAGTAAAACCCAAGTAAATAAGAGTATTACTACAAAGTGGGAGACCTGATGCTTGGGGACTCAAGTGCTTTGATGGGAGATGACAAAGGACAAAGATGGTTTTCATTTAAGTGTCAGGGACCGTAGTCCTGAATGGAGCCGCAGTGAAGGCTCCAACTAGAAAGAAAGATGGAGTCCCACAGGCTGGCAGCAATACAGAATGTCAAGAGAGTTTGTTGCAAGAGTAGCCTTAGCATGGAGAAACCAAGCCTACTCTGGGAACGAGTAGATTACTAACATAGCTGAAGCCCTGTGAGGATGGAACCAGGGGCAGAAAACAGAGTGACTAATTGTCGATAGCACGTTATTTCATGAATCTAATTCAAAATTCTATCCTCTCTGCAAACACTTCTAGTCTGCAAACTTGCCAGAGTTCAAGGCGAACGAGAAGAGAAGCCATTAAAAAATGGACCCAAGATTGAAGAGATACTTATGGGAAAAATACACAAATTCCAATAAGAAGTCGGTCAAAGTGACTTCTCAGCAGGAAAATGCAAATTAAAACTGAAGGAGATTACAGGCTCACAAACGTGGCTGTAATTAGGAAGACTAACAGTATTGCAGCTTTTGGATTTGGATAGGTCCCCAAAGGCCTGTGTGCAAAGAAATTGGGCTCCAGGGTGGCACTACTGGGAGACTGTGCAGACGTCAAGAGGCAGAGTCTTGTGGGAGATCACACAGTTGAAGGATACCTTTGAAGGGACTGTAAGGAGCCAGGATTTTCTTTTTCCCTTGTACTCTTTTACAGCATAGCCAAGGAGTGGAAAGTTTTGGTCTATCACATGAAGACATGCTATGTCGCCACCAGAGCCCAAACAACAGGGCAGATTCAGCACCAGCCAAAACCTACAAAACTGTGAGCCACAATCAAACCTTACTCTGTGTAAGATAGTGGCCTCCACTGTGTTGCAGTAGTGTGACTCTAATGAAGAGTTCCAGTGTTGAGTAGGACATGGGGCAGCTAGAACTTACCTGTTGCTTCTGGGTGCAATTATTTTAGAAAATAACGTCTTAATTTCTTTTGTTGTTCACAGATCTGGTTTATTCCTTCCCAGAAGACAAACTGCACCCAGATGAAGCGAGTATAACATCATGATTGATTGTCTTCATAAAAAAATCAGCAGAGGGCT
Organism: Rhabdomys pumilio; assembly: GCA_030674055.1. NCBI lineage: Eukaryota > Metazoa > Chordata > Mammalia > Rodentia > Muridae > Rhabdomys > Rhabdomys pumilio. Next base: position 38,525,047 of record JANHMN010000014.1, read on the forward strand.
GGATGGATCATTTGATCTTCATCTTCTTGTTATCTCCCAGTTCAAACTGCTCATATCTCTTAACACCCAGCATCCTCTTGGTCTGCAGCTGAGCTCTGCACCCTGGAGTTTCAGTTCAATCTTGTTTATAGGTTTAGCCTGCTGGTAGGTTCCTCTCTCAACACCACTTTCCCTGGGCAGGCAGAGAACCCCTGGCCTTTGGCATGATGTCATCACTATGTGGAGCTGGTGTTGATTCTGTTTCTTGCAGAAAGTTTGGTTGTATTTAGAAACATTCCCCATTTCGTGAGAGTGCTATCATCACAGAAAGCTTTATTTTCTTTTTTAACAGAATCTCATCATGTAGCCATGGGTAACCTAGAGCTTGCAAGTAGAACAAGCTGGCCTCTAATTCATAGAAAATTGCAGGCCTCTGCCTCCCAAGTAAGTGCTAGGATCAAAGATGCCAGCCATCTCTCCTGGCAATTTATCTGCTTAAAGTTAATTATACACTCAAAATATGATACAGCAACTCCACTCATAGATACTATCTAAAGCAAATGAGCATACATGCTCACAGAAAAACCTGCACACAATGCTCATAGCACTATGGGTGGTAATATATCAATATATAGTACAATAATACAATGGTATATACTCAGTCATGAAAAGAAATAAGCTACTTATATATTATGTTGTAATGAGTGAAGCTCAGATTTACTCCTAAGGAATCCAACACACACACACAATTCACTTGTGTGTGTGTGTGTGTGTGTGTGTGTGTGTGTGTGTGTGTGTGGTGTGTGATTTCTATACTGTTTATATGGACATGCAGAATGGAGAAAATGGCTTTGCAGTGATGGAAAGTGAAAACTGGAGAGGCCAGTCCTTGCCTGGGGCAAAAGGCAGAAAAATGCATGGCAGGAGGAACAGTCTAGAGTGTAATGCAAATACACCACAGTCTTGGTCGTGTTGGGGGTCGTGTGAGTGTAGGCACTCCTCAGGACTCACTGAACTGTGCACTTACCGGGGCACAGTTGGTGCATGTAAATTATGCCTCATTAAAGTTCATGGGGGATGGAGAACTACTGATGATTTTTTCCTTTTTCTTTTCTTTTTCTTTTCTTAATGTGTACCACCATTGTTTACCAGAGCTTAGTAAATGAAGTAGTATTTCCTCTGTATTTCTTCTAAAGATATTTTTTGTTATTTCAATACCTATTTACCAATTCTGACTGGGAGTGTTTGTTTGTTTTAAATAAGTTATTTTATGTATCTCAGATTGGTCTCAAACTCAGTCTGTAGCTGTGGATTGCATGAACTACCAGCCTGATTAATATAGTACTGAGGATTGAACATGGGGCTTCAAGCATGCTAGGTAAACATTCTACCAACTGACTGAAGGGACACAGTTATGAGAAAAACGAGAGCTTCTAAACTGGACTAATTTACTGACATTAAAGAGATCTTAACATCATTTTTGAAAATAAATAAATTTGAAGCAATACTAGAGAGAGAGAGAAAGAGAGAGAGAGAGAGAGCATGTGTCTAAATACAAATGTGTATCTGGTTTGTGAAGGGCTAAAGTCACCCTTCAATGTCATTCTTCAGGAGTTGATTATGTTGGTTTCTGGGACAGGCCTCTACCTTTTCAGTTAGGATAGACTGCCTACAAACATCATGGACTATAAAAGTCACCACTGTATGGTTGTCAGGATATGCCTGACATGTGGATACCATGCCCTGTGGACAGTGAACGAGGGGTGTGTTGGAGCCCAGCTGACACCAGCTAACATGATACCAGAGTGACAGTGACAATGGAAGTCTCCAGGAGCAAGCTCAGAAGCCGAGAAGCAGGTGTGAGCACGGTCTGCTGTGCAGGCGTACGACACCCACACTCTGGAAGACAAGTGAGCATTTGTTACTATGGAGGACTTGTTTACTCTAGTTTGGAGGAAACATGTTGGTAGCAGATAAGAAAGGGAAATTTCCCCTCATGAACTACTTTGGGAAGGGAGTTTACCCTTTTGAGCTATGTGTGATAGTAAGCATACATTTATCCTGAAGAACATACAGGTATTCCTCACAAAAACAGAAATTTGATTTCTTTTAAGTGCATTGCTGTGCATTTTTCCCACAATGAGTCCTATTTGTGATATTTTATCAAACTATAAGACAGTATCATTCAGAAAATTCATCAGTAAAGGCCAATATGACAGAACCAATATGCCAGATGTATCCACCTGGGCAATACTGGCATGATTGTTATGGAGGCAACCAATCATCTTATGATTGGATTTATGGCCTGCTCCACAGTAGCTGATGTAGAGAACTCTTGTCTTATACTGTAAGCCTGGTTAGCAACCTATGCTTGGGAAGGCTGTAAGCCCAAGGAGATGACAAATACTGCTATTTAACCAAATTGACATAGACCAAACTACCTTCTAAATATCTATGTTTATACCAACAAACAAAAGCCACTCTCTGTATTAATGAGAGAACCTTCTCTTTGTAGCAAATGAAAGTAAACACAGAGACTCACAGTTGCCCAAGATGTTGAGAACAAATGATTGTTGAGGATTCATCCCTAAACAAGATATTTACAACATTAGAAAACACTGGAAAAGAGGAGTTGTGATTATGTCAGAGTCAGGATATAGGGTAAAGGACTGATAACTACCACCCTCTAGACTAAACACATCTATCGCAATAGTGAACTCACAATCCGTTGCTTGCATTGAGTCCACATAAGACCTTACTTGCCAACTATCAGGCACAGAAGGAAGAGGACCTTATGGGGCCCAATCTTGATTGAGACACAATTTGCTTTTGATAGATTCTCAGACAGGAAGAGTCATTGACTTCAGTCGAATGGCTACTGCTGAGCTCACCAGGTGCCAATGGATAGCTTCAAACCCATAGGCACGCAGATGGCTCTAGCTAAACTCAGAATGTCACAGAAGAAAGTGAATAGATACAAATATGAGAAAGAGATGTGTAGAGGGGAGAGACAAGACATGGGGAGTTGGAAAGGGTAAGCGAGATCAGTCATATACATATATAAAATTCTCAAGAGAACAAATTTTAGTAAAGACAAGCTACTTATTAAATTATATGTCTATTTATTCTTATTTATTGATTTGTTTGAAACAGGGCCTTATTGTCATCCAGGCTTGCCTTAAACTAGTTAAGGATAATCTGATCCTCCTGTCTGTACCTGTATGTGTCACCGCACCCAGGGTTACTTAGTGCTGGAGATGACTCCACTGCTTTGTGCCTTCCAGGCAAGCCTTCTACTCGCCAAGGATTATCCACAGTCTGTCATTTGTGTTCATTTTGAGTCAAGTACTCTGTATATACAGTCATCATTCTTTCTGGTCCCAAGTCATCAAAAATTTGCCCTTTTTTTCCATTGAGAATACATTGGGGGAAAACACCTAATTTCAGATTTTGGTGATGAGAGACTTTGTCATTTCAAGAGGAAATTCTTAGGCACGTGTAGGTTGCTTTGGAAAAATAGGTTCTATTAAATGTCTTTACATTATTTAAATAATGTTGTTTGTACATACATAATGCTCACTATTTTGTGTAACTAGAGGAAATGAGGCATAGAAATACAAGACCAAGGAGGCAAGGCTACAAAACTGTGAGAGACTAAAGAGTCTACAAGTTGGAAAAGAACTAGCTGGTGTTTATTTCCCCCCCAAAGTCCATTTTATTGCAAAGCAATTTTTATCTGTATTAGATCTAAAAATCAGTGGAGGGAGAAGAAAAATATTTTTCTTCAGCTGTATTAAGGTTACCTTAATTGTGTTTAATTTCAATATATAATTTCAATTTTGAGATTTGCCAAGTGGGATTCCTAGGGTAGAGTTTTACTGTTTAAGCCTCTTTACTCAGTAGTTCAGATAGTTTCAGAGAAAGTAAGTGCTCTTGTTTGATTTTTCATTGTGTGCCATGGTTCAGCTCCATTTTTATAATTGACTATGACAGCACGGGTATTTCCCTTCACACTCACACTCTTGTGCATGATTATCAGTACACACCCACATGATGTCACCAATGTGTTTGACTATAAAACCCCTGGAAGCCTTCCTGGACAAAGTGTGGGTCGTGAATAGCAGAGAAACTAAATTTGTACCTTTATCATATTAAATCTAGATGAGATTATATCATCTGTCATTCCTAATTATAAGTGTTTGTACATTGATCTTGCTGAAAGTTATACTTTGAAATTGGCTAGAAAAGTCCTTAAAGATTTCTTTTTTGTGTGTGACATGTTGGTAATTAAATAGTGAGAAAAATAATTCCTGGACTTGAAAACAAAATAGCAAATGAAGGTTTTTAATGCACAAAATAATATCCTGTTGATTTATGCTTAAACAACACAAATATCTGTGGAGCTGCAAAGAGTTATCAATACATTTAAATTTTTTGATTATTTACACATATTGAACATCTCAAGTGTTTCAAAAAAACCAAACAGCTAACAAAAATGTGTTTATTACTTAGCTGAAAAATAATCAGAATATAATGAATGTTGAGTATGCTATCATTTTTATCTACTTCGTTTACATGATGTATGGGCATTCATGTGTCCATGTGGAGTGGTGTGTGCAGAGGTCAGAGGACAACTTTTTGAGACAGTTCTCTCTCCACTTTGTGGGTTCTGGGGATTGAACTCATAGCCTCAGGCTGGGCAGAGACACCTGCCCACTCAGGCATCTTACTAGCCCCCAATCATGCTACCAGTTGTTTATGGCATTGGACTTTTCTCACCTGTTGAAGTGACAATGACAGCTTTATGAAATGTGTGTTTACTATTGCCATGGATGCCAGATTTACACATCTGTGTACACACTTACTGTAGAGGTTTTATTTATTTGTTTGTTTGTTTATATTTTATTTTTCAAGACAGGGTTTCTCTGTGTAGGCCTGGCTATCCTGGAACTCACTCTGTAGTCCAGGCTTGCCATGAACTCAGAGAACTGCCTGCCTCTGCTTCCCTAGTGCTAGGAGTAAAAGTATGCACTGGCCACCATATGTAAACATTTCAAAAATTCTATTAAAATGTATTTTTTTCTTCTGAGGGTGGCGGTGTATACGATTAATCCCAGCACTTAGGCAGAAAGTAGATGGATCTCTGTGAGTTCAAGGCCAGTCTAGTCTACAGAGTGAGTTCCAGATTATGAAAAACCAAAAAAAGTAATTTTTCTGTTTTTGTCATTTTTTTTCAATTTAAGATTTTACCATTTACCAATATTATTCATATGGATGTCTTGGAAGTATTTATTCTCCCTGATATATAATTTGTGAGATATATATCTAATATATAATTGTGGTAAGTAATCAAAATTCATTTATTGTCAGTCTATGGATGTATTAAATATCTGTCACAAAAACACAAGTAGTTGTTTCATTTATAGCTGTGAGTGGGTCACTGGTCCTGTTTTGGAAATTTAGGGGGTTTATTTATGGATCTGCACCATAGTCTGTGTTATTTTTCTATGTTTGAGTAAAGGTATTTTCACTTAGAATGTGGATGCATACCAGGTTAACTTTTCATGTATAGATGTTGTCATATGGCTAATTTTACATAAAGAAATAAAATGTTTTGTAATCTCAAACAGGGAAGGGAAGTTGAGCATGAGGGAAAAGGACTATTAGTATTAGCCGTCTACCTTTCCCCACTTTCATGTTACCTAAACCTATGACTAGGTCATATTACATATGTCAAATAACTAACAAATCTAGAAATAATATTTTGTAGTTTGGGGGATCATGTCAAATAACTTGCAGTTCTTGTTTCCCTACTTCCTGTTAAAATATCTGTAAAGATAAGAGCCTACATTATCATCAATACCTAGGACAGTAGTGATCTCATTGCTAGACTCTGATGGTACCTACTGTCTGTAGATGGTAGAACCATAGGAAGTCTCCGAAGCTGTACTATCCCACGTTCCTGAAATAAGCACCGTGATGTGCCAAAGCTGGCTCATAGCTGTTCAAATCAGTCAAATACCAAATGGTCAGGAATTTTGAAGTGTGGGTGTTAAACTGATTGAAACCTGAAGTCAGCTGTGGAGGGAGCACAGGCACGAAGATCATCAGAGGCTACAGATCCGCACCTGAATCCAAGGCAGCTTATGGCACATTGAGAACCCACTATGCATACTAACCTCCCTCCCCATACCTTATGCTAATCAGAACGAATGCTAAACTTCTGACACTCAGGTACTGACTTAAAGGAAGCAGGGATCAGTGTGTATTGTCTGTCTGTCTGTCTGTCTGGTTTTACTTATTTATCTGTTTGAGACAAGGTCCTACTTTATAGTCCAGCCTGGCCTGAAGTTGAAGCAATTCTTTTGCCTCAGGCTCACAGATATTAGAACTATAACCTTGAACCACTGGGCATAAAAACTGAGCATGTTTTAAAATCAATTGAAGGCAGTTATTAATTTAGAAACAAAACAATTAAGTCTAGTACTGATAATTCATCCAGGTTTTAAATGCCTATATTGACACTACTATAGTAAAAGTAGTCCTACTATAGTTCTACTACATTTCCAAGCTGTGTGACAACTTTAAAGTTATTTGATTACCAAATTGTTATTTGATTTATTTATTATACTGTTGAGGATTTCATACCCAAGTACTATGCATGTTGATCATATCTATCCCTCACTTTTTCCAACCCAATTTCTCCTGGGTTCACCCACAAATTCTCTTCTTGATTCATGTCCTTTTCATATATATACATATATATATATATATATATATGTGTATATATATATATACACATATATATATATATGTGTGTGTGTGTGTGTGTGTGATGTGTATACATAGATATATAGCATATATGATATACATATCATATAGGTTATATAATATGTAATACTTTATAATATATAATTAATAGTGTATAATATATAAATATATTCTATTGAGTTTAATTAGTATTGCACATATGGACCTAGGTATAGAGCTGACCATGGAAGCATGGGTAACTTACCAGTGGCTATGTCCCTGAAGAAAACTGGTCCTCCCTGTCTCAGCATCAGTCACCTTGCTGTAGCTCTTCAACAACGCTTTTTGAGCCATTCACCTATTCATGATGGAATGTTTTGATCTTACTTTGTTGTATAGGTCTTATGAAAAGAAAATTTATGAGCCCTTCACTGGTCTTTTCTCACCCTACCCTGGTCCATTCTTAAACTCTACTCTGTGAATTCCAGAAATCAGATGTAAGAGAAACAGAGGAAGGGCACCTAGGAGGGTAGAGGATGTTGGTAGGATATGAGCTGATATAACACAGTTAAAAGTTTTTGGATCCTCAAGGCTTGAAGACCCCAGTGGGGTACAGTTAGGCCCTGTCTTGAACTGGGTCACATGAGTTACTTGTTGAGATAGTGATAATTTGAATGCTAGAAAGCAGCCATGATGCTTACTGCAGCCTGTCTCGCCATGATGAAATGGGCTCTGTGTGACTATCAAGCTGTACTTCGCATATTCACAAAATCAAAGTTTTATTAAGTTCTTACCTTTCAAACTATTTTTCCCATGAAGATCGTGCTCTCTTTCTCTTGTTACCTTTGATTCTATTCTTCTTGGCTGGATAGTCCGACCTTGTCTGCTCCATAGACTCTGGGTAATTATTTACCTTCAAAGTGATATGTCTACATTTTGTGAAGTCAAAAAGTGTCTATATTGATGTGGTGATTTGAATATGCTTGGCCCAGGGAGTGGCACTATCAGGAGGTATAGCCTTGTTGGAGGAAGGGTGTCACTGTGTGGGTGGGCTTTGAGACCCTCTTCCTAGCTACATGGGAGACAGTCTTCTCTTGTTTGCCTTTGGATGAAGATGTAGAACTTTCATCCACCTCCAGGCCCATGCCTGCCTGGATGCTGCCATGCTCCCACCTTGATGATAATAGACTGAGTTTCCGAACCTGTAAGTCAGTCTCAATTGAGTGAGGATCTTTATAAGAGTTGCCTTGGTCACGGTGTCTGTTCACAGCAATGGAAACTCTAATTAAGACAACTGATGTATGTGGTTTTTACATTCCCTTTGTGTTGCAGAATCACTAATCTTCTGACTATTTGTGTTTAATCTCATTCAGGGGAGGTTATTTTTGCTTTCTTTGTCTTGCTGTTTTGTGATTTACAGGGCAGTCTGGTGAGTCTTTCTTCTGACTTTATTTTTGGAGAATACTTGTGTCATCACTTTCATGATCATCTTTGCACTACCTTCCCATGTGGCCAAAGATCACCACCAGTAAGTTCATTTTAACCTCATAGCACTAGAGTCTCATTCCACACGGGGATGTATTTTTCCACATAGAACCTTGGCTGACAAAACGGTTCTCCATATCTTCTTTTGACATTGAGTATTTTTCAAAAGTAAACCACCCACCAGAGGTGTTGGTGCTTGAACATCCCTGCTCTGTGTAGGTCTCTCGGTTTCTGCCACGTGAAGTTCATCGCACATCCCCTGTCTCCTCCAGCAAACATTTGAGTTCTGACATCACCAACAGGAAAAATACATCATGAGGTTCCACTCACAAGCCTAACCTTTGTTTTTCAGTTTCTATTTTACTTCAGCTCTTACAATGCATCCTTCCTTTGTTGAAAACTTAGCCACAGGTTTTTAAATATATATTTCACTCATCCTATCTAACGTCTGTTGTTAATAATGCTTCTAGTTATCTTGATCAGCTATTTCTTCATGGAAATAAGAGTTGCACTTTTTACATCATTATAGCCATAAATGATTATTTGAAATGTAATTTCTTCTGATGATGGTAATAACAGTGTGTAGTGGAGTTACTTTGGCAGAATTGGATGCTGTTTTCCATACTTCTGATGCAGTTTTTTAAAATGAGTATTACCTGAAAATTGATACCATGCATTATATTTTAATTCATTAGACTTACTTATAAATGTAATAAAGAGATAAACATTTTTCATTTAAAGAGAAATATTGCAAGAATGTCACCAAAACGTTAAAGAGTATTAAAGTATACCTAAAGAATACACTTTGGGAGCTGGGAGTGCGGACCTACTCCTGTAATCCCAGATGAAGGCAGGAGGATCAAGAATCCAAGGTCATTTTCAGCTACATAGAAATTCTGAGCCTAGCTTGAGCTACATAATACTGTCTGAAAACACACACACACACACACACACACACACACACACACACACACACACAC
>JANHMN010000014.1:38536002-38583818 GCA_030674055.1 Rhabdomys pumilio
CCCCCCCGAAGCTGAGAGAGCTAACCAGGAATGGTCCGCCTCCCCCCCCCCCTCCCCCTCCCCCTCCTTCCTCCTCCTCCTCTTCTTCCTCCTTCTCCTCCTCTTCCCCCTCCTTCTCCTCCTTCTTATTCTTCAACATTTTGTGTATAGTATGGTGGTTTTATACGTGAGCTCTGGAGTCTTACTCTATAAGTCCATTGTCATCATTACCACATTCTAGCTTCACCACATACAATTTCTGTGACCCCAGAGAAACAAATTCATCTTTAAACACCCCACTCCATTCATCTGAAGAAGAATGTGGCACATGCCTTGAATCCCAGCACTTGGGAGGAAAAAGCAGCCTAGTCTACAAAGTGAGTTCCAGAACTGTCAAAAAAAAAAAAAACCTGTCTCAAAAATAAAGTTAATTAAAAGAGATAATGATAACACCTGCTTATGGTCCTTACAAAAATTGTATTGGTGCATGTAAAATGTTTAGAAAAGTGAGTGGGAATAAGTAAAAATTAAATAGTTCTGTAATTGTACATGGCTAGCAAGCCCTGCTTTTATCCCTTATTCCTTCTACAAAATACCTGTTCAGTGCTCATGGATAAGAGAAAGTCTAAATTAAAATGCAACAAGACTGTACACTGACAATTTTTGCTTGGAGATGGGAGGTAGACCTGGGTCTATAACAGTGGCAGAGAGCAACGGCAGCACCACTAGTTTCTAGAGAAGGCTCTAAGGTCAATGGTACTGACAGCAGTGGCCCCCATTGCAGTAGAAGTCTGTAGCTTATCGTATCAGCAATTACATGGAGGTGTGGCTGTTGGAACAGACTTTCTGCTTGAGAGAACAAAGAGTAGTTTACTTGCCTTTGCTCTCCAAGTATTTCCTGGTAGAGGGAAGTATCGATGATCAAGCTTTATTGGTCACATCTGCTGAACAAAACCATGCTGACATTTTACAGGAACTCCTTGTACCAGGACTTTACGATAATTGCAGAAAAGAATTTGACAAAGAAGTACACATATTCATAAAACACCAGAGTAAATATTAACAGGAGATTAGTTTGGCATTACCGGTTACTACTGAAGATGCAGTCGGACCTGTGTCAGCTTCAAGATTTGGGCAATGTACCAGTCAAGACAACTCAGAATTACTTAAAATTTTAAAATAGCATGAATTTTATTTTGTCCAGGAAAAAAGGGAGTGTCAAAATTCTAAAAAAAATATGTCCATATTCTTGATGCTGACTGCACAAGACTGGATAAATTTATCTAGAACATCTCTATGAGAATGGGTAGGGGGCCAAAAACATCTTATGAACAAGAATTCAGAATCTTGGGCCATGCTTAAAAGGCAGAGACATTTGCTATATGGCGCCTTAACTATATTCATACCAGTTCCTGTATGTCTTGTGTGCCTCTCTGCCAGCATGAATCGTCACAATGTCAAATAGTGCCAGCTACTGCTTGTGTTCCATATTTGTCTGTATCCCTTTTTATCCCTTCTAGGAGAGAAACTAACCCGTCATATGAGGATTACTATAGTTTGGTTCATGCTCGGCAGATCCCCTGACTTGATAACATGGCGTGTTGTATCAGATGCAGAAGGCTTAGCTTTTTAAAGGGGAAGCGATTCACAGCTGAGCTGTTTGCTTCCAGACTTGTCAGACACGGTGAGCCACTCAAGTAGACAGCTTCCAGCAGAAGCCTCCAAGCAGCTGGGCTCAGGCTGTGCCGTGACGGGCACAGGCAAGTAGCGCCTGGACTTCCAGGGATCCGGGTTTATCACTGCAGGTGATTTCTTACAGCGCTGTAATTATGATCAATAGCAAGTTAAGAAACATTTTACTTATTGATTTGACCCTCTAACCCTCGAAAGGATATCAAGGAGGCTTTCTTTCTTCATTTCAGTACTGGAATAGCAAAAACCATTACCTTGACATGTCACTGTTACTATGTTTAGAAAAATAAGAGTTTGGGGCGGCGGGGGGGGGGGGGGGTTTGTTTTTGTTTTATGAGACATGGTTTCTCTGTGGAACCCTGGCTCTTCTCAAACTCCCTCTGTAACCCAGGCTGGCCTTGAACTCACAGAGATCTACCTGTGTGCCTTCTGAATGCTGGGATTCAAGACACCACCATTGCCCTGCAAAATAAGTTTATTTTTTAATAAGCACATTTTTGTCAAAAATATCAAGATGCCAGACAGTGTACATTGTACATGAACCAGTGCATTTAGTCTAATAATGTGCAAGGTATAGCCAGAGGTTCATGAAACATAAATTACACCTAGTTTATTTTGAAAACATCATCCAAAATGCCAAGACCTTTTAAAAGAAAAATTCTGTTTGCTGATATATGCAATTTCTTGTCATTAAAGGGGTGAAGATAGGAAAATCATTTTTGAAACTAATACTAAGGTTAATTCGTCTGCCAAGGTAGTTGAATGGTCTTCTCTTTAGTAATCCTAAGCAACCGAAGTTAACATTATGAAGTTATGCCAACAGACATAATTCAGAATGAAAATGTAGGCTGACAGCTTCACTAATGCTGAGATACCAGGAGAAAACATGGATTAAAGCTTAGTGGAAGATTTTACTAGACTGTAGTTCTAAGTGAAAATGAAATATCATTAACACAGATCTCTTTTGCATCATGTAAACACTCTGTTAACTGTAAGCATATATGTTGGACATATACATTTCATTTAAATATATGTCTTAGGGCAAATAGTTTTTGATCTAACTTCATGCAAAAACAAAAGCCTCAGATTTAAAAATATAAGTGATTTTTTTCATATCCTCAAACTGTTTTTAACAAACAATAGGTGAATGGTAAATTGAAAGGCACTGGTCATTCTCTTGGTTCTTCTCTCTTTTCTGAGTTACTATTGTGTACAGGCATTGCTTCTGATTACTGAGGCATCACATCTCATAAGCATATGGATAAAAGAAACATATATGTGGCATATGCGCATTTGAAGCATCTCAACAGGAAACCAGTGTTATGGGAGGACATGGTGAGGCTCCTAAGAAACATGAGGTGGCACCGGTCCATCAGTGCAGCCACAGGTACACTGCAGAACCACCTTGGCTGTTTTAAATTTAGCTTTCAAAGAGAGGAGGGATAGCTTTCACACTTTGATGTGTGACTCACCCCCAACCCCTGCCACAAAGGGATTTAGAAAAAAACACACTTAAATATATACTCAAATATGTAGGCTAAACAGCCCAAGTGCTTCTGAAGTACATATGGAAAAGGTCCAGACAAATTACAAATGTGTATACTGATCTCCACATGTGACCAGGTTAGGCACAGGACAACAAGGATGGAAGATCTATGTGTAGGTTTGCTTCTGTCTGCTAACTGTGTCACTTTTTATTTGTTCCCTTTGAATAGGAAACATATAAGATAATGGAAAGGCTGACCTAATTTTTGCAACAATGTATTTGACTCGATGGTGAAATGCACCTTCCTTCTCTCTTCCCAACATTCTGTCTATTAAATTCTTTGTTCTGCTGAAAACATGGGAAGCTGTGCTATGCGTTTGAGCCAGTTCCCTTCCCAGGCATATTGATTTTGCAGAAGTCTCGTGATATTCTCTCAAACTGTTTCATTTAAGAATCCCTATTAATCATTTAGAGCAGTGATTCTCAACCTTCATCCTGCTGCTGTGACTTTTAATGCAGTTCCTCATGTGGGGGTGACATCCAACCGTAAAATTAGTTTTGTTGCTACTTCATACCAATTTTGCTACAGTTATGAATCATAATGTAAATATCTGGATTCCTATTGGTCTTAAGTGACCACTGTGAAAGGGTCGTTTGACCCCCAAAGAAGTCATGACCGACAGATTGAGAACCACCGATTTAAAGAGCTTGGGTTCTGGACCCTACTGCACTCCCATGAGCTATTTCTCCCACTCACGCAGCTTGTTTTATTTTTCCCCATAACACTTCAAGCCATTGAGCCATTGCCTTTCTGCCTGTCTTAGTTAAGGTTTTATTGCTACTAAGAGATACTTTAACTAAGGCAACTCTTATACATAAAATATTTAATTAGAGCTGTCTTACAGTTTCAGAGGTTCATCATGGCAGGAAACATGGCAGTGTCCAGGTAGATATGGTGCTGAAGGAGCCAAGAATTCTACATTTTGATCCAAAGTCAGCCCAGAGGAATCTATCACCTGCACTGGGTGGAGCCTGAACATAGGAGGGGACCTGATAGCCCACCCTACAGTGACATACTTCCACCAACAAGGTCACACCTATTCCAACCAGGCCACACCTCCTAATAGTGCCACTTCCCATGGGCCAAGCATATTCAAACCACCACACTGCCCATGCAAGCTTCATGAAGGTTTGTCTCTAGGTTACATTTGTTCTCAGATCACCAATACAAAAGTATCAACTTGTATTTTCTTATTCACTTGAAGTAACAGCTCCTTTTTCTCCTTTTCCCCTCTCTCCCTTCCTCACCCCCTTCTCCAATCTCCATCTCTTTTCTGCTCTATTCTTCATGGTACTGGATTGAGCCCAAAGCCTTGTATGTGTGAGGCAAACTTTCTGCCTCCTGATCTATATCTCCATACTACTAAACCCTCCTTTTCATTATTACATTTATTTGTGTGTGTGTGTGTGTGTGTGTGTGTGTGTGTGTGTGTGTGTATGTGTGGGGGCACACATGAAATCATATACTCTGTGAGCATATGTATGTGCAATATTCACATACCACAGAGCACATGTAGAAGTCAGAGGGCCACTTGAGGGAGTCACATCTCTTTATTCACCATTTAGGTCCTAGGATCGAACTCAGATCCTCTAACTTAGTGGCAAGTGCATTTATCTACTGACCCATCTCACAGGCCCTGAAACTTCCTGGTTATTTTAAAGCATATTTTAAATTCTTGAAGAATAGAAGCAATATTTTTTATTTTGTATTTACTCTATTTCTTTAAACTGAACAGATAACATGAATGAGTGTTTTATTTCTTTCATCTTCAATAGATCTAGAATAAATGAGGGTTTCATTTGCTTGTTTGCTTCTGTTTAGCTCTATAAATACTGGAACCTGCTCTGTCTACCAGCATGTCCGTGATCTCAGAGAGATCCATCTGCTTCTGCCTCCAGAGTACTGGACTTAAAGATGTGTACCACCACTGCCTGGCTTTTTTTTTTTTTTAATTTTTTTTTAAGAGCAAAGAGAAACAAAACAGAGAATTAACCACTATAAACTTAGCATTCTCTTTAGTTTATGATGACCACGGTCTCCTAACTTACTGGACTTATTTTTTAAAGTGCATATAAATTGGGGGTGGAGGAGAAGGCTCAGTGGGAAAGACCTCTGATTGCAACAGTCTGATGCCTGGAACCTACACAGAACAGCCTTTGACATCAGCAATCCTAGCCTTCGTCAGTGAGATGACAGGCAGAGACTGGGGGAAGCGAAGCCTTCCCCACCATGCAGCTGTAGAAACAAGGAAGACCCTGTCTCAACGGGGTGGAAGTTGGGACCCATCTTTGCAAAGTTTCCCTTGACCTCCACACACACACCATGGCATGTGCATGTACCAGCACCTCCATGGACATGCGTGTGAACACATATATAAAATAAATATTAAAAAGTTAAGAGTCTATGAGAACCACATTTTGTCTTGCCTTTGTTTCAGTTTTTCTCTTGGGGTAAGTTGTCTCTTAGCTCCCCAGGCTGGCCTAGAACTCATGATCCTCCTGCCTCATCATGCTCAGCATTGAGATAACAAGCACGGGCTACCATGTCTTACTCTAGAGTTTATCTTATTTGCTCATGCAATTTCTTTTCCTAAGGGCATACGTACCAGCTATGAATCCAACTGGAAAACAAACAAATGAGGCCAAATGAGTTTTAAGTTTGTTTTTTAATCACATAACTTAAAACAGGCAGACGATTTGTTTTGATGTTTAAATTCCCTGGTAGCTATTGTTTTGATTTGTTTTGTCTTTTCAAATTTTCTTTGCCTGTAATAAAAGAGGGGAAAAAACACATCTATATCAAAACATTGTTCCATAGGTGTTTAATCTGCACTTAGCAGTACTGTAAGGAGGTGGTTTTGTGGTAGAGAGAGACATGGGAGAAATTGGAGTGCTTAGAATATAATTCCCACTTTGGTTGAATGTTTGTGTTCCTATAACATCCTATGTAGGAACAGAACATTCCTAGCCTTTTACATATGCAATCCCAGTGGTGTCTTAATCTTGCTCTTCTTAGCCTTCTGTGCTATAAAGCATGAACTTCTGCCCTTGTAAGTGACCGCCATCTTGGGTGTATGTTATGAATCCATGAACAGACTGACAGAAAGAAGTGTGTTGAAACTGTTTAACTCTTTGAGGTTTTATAAATCTAGGAGTTCAACACAATCTGCTTCTCCTCAATGTGAGGATATTATAAGACTGTCTAAGAATAAAGAGAAACTGAACATTTTCATAAGTTTAACCTCTAAACTGGGTTTAAACTTAAAGATAACATGGAGCTTTTGGTTTTGATGTGAGAGTGTGTTTCCTCTTATCTTTGTGTTTGTGCTGTGTGTCTTACATACACCCCTGTCCTTGGATGTTTGTCTCTTCTTCCTTTAAACATGACCCCACCTGTGACAATTGTCATGGGTTCTTTTGTTTCACAGCAACACTGGACACACAAGCAAAGTGTTCCTTTTGGCTTCCTAGATATTACACTGCAGATATTTCTTAAAAATCATATTCAAACTTTATATTGCACTATTTGTGCAGTAAAGTCCCATACTTAAGAGCCAGAAAGGTCACCTATTGCCACTTCCATAAGGGTGACATCCAGCAGAATTCGGATGACAAATTTAACACCTTTAGAGTATCAATGTGATAATCAGTAATGTTGCCAGGCCTGGTATCTCCTATTTTAGTTCAAGCATTTGAGAGTGTGAGGTAGAAAGATGAGGAGATCCAGGCCAGCTTGGGTTACATAGTGAGTTTGAGTCCAGATTTGCCTCCATATGGGAAGATCTCATCTCAAAACGTACGAAAGCAAAAATTTCATAAATTTGTATGAGTAAAATTTGCCTCATGGGATTGCTGAAAGGATTAAACAATATAATGTATGTTACAGCAGTTTTGAAAACTGAAAGCAATACACAAGTAAAGCTGTACACATTCTGCCTCGAGCCTGTTCATGAACTGACCACCACACACCCATGCTGTAACCTCATTTTTCATTGAGGTTCTAGAAACATACCATGTTCCAGGTAAGCTTAGGTCTCTGTCCAAACATGTGATGCTTATCTGAATTTTCACTCCTGCTTGTTCATCCTGTCTGCTCACTTCTTTCCCTTCAAATCCATCTTGATCATTAGGTGGAAATTCTTATGCACCCTGAGCTCCTATTCACGCTGTATCCTTTCACGATGCATGGCTTGGATTCCTCTCAGATCAGACCTTGGAGACAGTCTCCCAGTAGGCATGCAGTAAACAGGTGGGTTGGTTTAGCTGTCAACCATTTCTCTCTCCTCTGAATGCTCGAGACATTGTTAGCTTTACAGTACAGAGGAAATTGCCCCTGTGGTGGCTAAGTGTATGTGTCAATGTCACAGGACAGTCCAGATATTTGGTAAAACATTGTTATTAATATTCCTGGGAGGGTGCTTTAGGGGATAATGTTAACATTTAAATTGGTAGATGGAGGAAAGCAGACTGCCTTTCGAAATGTGAGTGCGCCTCTTCAGGAAACTGAAGTCTTAAAGAAGAAACCTCTGGCCTTGGTGATACCATTGGCTGCTCTGAATCTTTAGTTTCTTTCCTATCTCTGTAGATTGTGAGACTTTTCAGTCTCTACATTCACACATCATGTGACACCTTGTAAAAACTACTTATTGATGAAGATATGTATGTAAATGAAACTGCATATACAATAATATGTAATATTGTATATACACACATACTATTGGTCCTGTTTCTGTGTAAATAGCAACTCTTCCTACATTGGGCTATTTAAAAGGAGATTCTTGTCAGGTTATTGAGAAACACAACATGCTGGGGCTGGAGAGACAGCACAGAAGTCAAGAGTACTCACTGTTCTAGGAGACTGTGTGAGTTCAGTTCTCAGCACCCACACATTTTGATTATAACCACCTGTAACTTCAGCACCAAAGGATCAGACACTGTCTTTAGGGCTCCAAGGGCAACTGCACTCATATGCACATTCACTCACACAGACACACATGTATAAACACAATTAAAATTAATAAAATATACAACCTGCTGTCAAGATGTAATGGCTCAGGCCTGTACTTCTAGCACTTGGGGTGCTGGACGTTATTTAAAACAAAAACCTAGTGGCGAAGCAATGGTCCCATAAAGCTAGCCACTAGGTTTTTGTTTTAAATAATGTCCAGTACACGCTGAGGCAGAAGGACTATAATTTGAGGCCAGCTTGTACTACAGAGTGAGAGCCTGTCTTAAAAAGCAAACGGAACCAACAGCCAAGCTAAATAATCCAGACATGTTCTAAGACATCTATGCAAAAATTAATAATAAAAATAAAAAGACATAGAGAAAAACAAACCAAATAGGAAAAAATAACTTAATAGTTGGAAGCCTTCAAAAGTAAGATATATACTTTCATGAAAACACGAGAGACCCTAAAACAATCTACCAGAAAATTGTATGATGTCGTGAATCACAATATTAACGTTACTTGCATGAAAGAAAGTAAATATTTGTCTAACATTGCACAGCGCCCAGAGGATACACAGAGACGTGAGTGAACACTGTACATCATTCAAATGTTAGAAGACACACTGACAGTATGAACATGATGTGTATTTGCAAACTAAGGCATCGTGAGTTGTCTTAGAATACACACACTTCCTTCCCATCGCACTACAGTTTGATCTGACCTTGGTCTTGGGCATTATCTTTTAAAGTGGCATTGTGTGCACATTTTTAAATACATAACTAGAGTGAGCATCATTGAATGTGGCTTTCTTCATCTCCCTGTGGTACTGAACTTTGCAGGGACACACCTCTCCACCCCTCTACACTTTCCTTCTGCAGTTTTATCTCAGGACTGTGAGCTAAGCAATGGTTCCATAAAGCCAACCACTAGGTTTTTGTTTTAAATGATGTCCAGTACATAGTCAAAAACAGCACTTTTATGGATGGATAAATGGCAGAAATAAAAGTGTATGTGAAAAGCAGCTTTTAGAGGGTCTATTGGGAAGATCTGCACTAAAGGTTACGTTTTGAGCAAAATCATAATTTTTAAATGTTCTACCTTTTCTCCAAAAATCTCAACGATTTTATGTGATGATGATCGATCATAAAGGGCTTACAGAAATACCCAACGCAATAGACATTCTTCTGTCAAAAACAGATAAGGAACATCACAAGGTCACTTCCCTCTGGAGCTGTTGGTTCTCAACCTTCCTAAGGCTGCAACCCTTCTTTGTGTTGTGTTGACCCCGAACCATAAAATTATTTTCAGTGCTACTTCATTATTGTAGTTTTGCTACTATTATGAATTGTAACATAAATGTGTTTTTGATGGTCTTAGGTGACACCCCCATGAGAGGATCATTTGAGCCCTTAAAAGGGTCGCGACCCACAGTTTGAGAACCATTGCTCCGGGCTGCTTCATCTTTCGTATGTGTGCGGTATAGGACCAGAGCTTCCTGTTGATCTCTGTTTTCCTTTTCCCATTCTTTTTCCTTTTCCCATTCCTTTTTCCTTTTCCCATTCCTTTTCCTTTTCCTAAAAACAGGCTCTTATCACATAGCACTGGCTGGCTTCCAGCATACTATCTTCCTGTCTCAGTCTTCTGAACTCTAAGACCGTAGCTGGATGCCACAGTCCTACAGATCCTGTTAGCTTTTAAACAATTTTGTAGAAATTTCAGCGCCAAAGCGATCCTTCAGTAATGTTCTCAGCAATTACAATGCCTACTGCTTACCAAAATAGTCATGAACTTTCATGGTTCTTCCAGAGAGCAGGAAGCTGAAGAAAGAAGCTCAGAAGCCTCCCCTGGGTCTCATTAAATTGTACAGTCTGGCCCCAAAGTTCTGATCTTCCTGTGGAGTCTCTGAAAGCCAGGATTGTAACTTATTTACATGTTTTTACTTCTTTCTTTGTGAATTGTGGGGTTGGGGCATTACTTGTTTGTTTATTTGAGGCAGGGTTTCTTTGTCTAGTCCTGGTGGTTCTGGAAACCCTTCAGTAGACCAGGATGTCCTCAGACTCACAGAGATCTGAGAGATCCACTTGCCTCTGTTTCCCAAGTGCTGGGATTAAAGGTGAATGTTACCACCACCAGACATGTTTCTACTTCTTCACTGTCTGCCTTCTTCAGATCTTGTTTCCTCTCTACTCCACAGAATGAAATTCTCTTGTCTTCTGTTTTCTTCTTCTTTTCTCTAGTCTCTATGTCATGGTTTGGGTCTTGTACAGAGGAAAGGTAGTTGTCATATTTGTATTCTGTATTCTATCTCTGCTTGATTTTCTGTCCTCTGGTAAATGAGTCAATCAAAGCCTTGAGAAGAATAGGATACCTACATTCTATCTTTCTATTTTTAAAAAATTAACTTTCTTGTCTTAATGTTCTGCCCTTTTAAATATGTTTCATTTGATTCTTTATTAGTTGTTTACAGCAAGATATACTATGTAGACCAAGTTAGACTCAATTTACAATGATCGTCCAGTCTCCTAAGTACTGGGATTATAGACTACCCTCCTCTAACACAGCAACCTTATTGGATTCCTGGGATTTTTATCCTCAGGTTTTCCTTTTTCTCATTTTATGTGATAAAGCTTTTGTTATTGTTTCTGTTACTCTCATTTGTTTACGGAGGATATGGAAGGTAATAGGCCAATATATATTTTTAATCTGTCCTGAAACTTGCCTCCCCTCTCCTTGCCTCGACCTCCAACAGACTGGGGTTACAGTTTATCAACACATTTGGCTAAGTATAACCTCTTTAAAGTAGGCCAGAAGGTCCTTAAGACCTGTGTTCAGCTTTCTGCCTTCACCCTACATTTCTCCATCCTTCTCTTTCCTGGCTCCCTCCTCTTCAGCGACACTGAATCACTGAACAGTCTAAACCTACTGCTTCCTTTGTGCTCTGGATTCCTTGTCTTCCTTCTTGGTGTTTGAACATGTTTGAACATCATATTTCTTCACCTGTGTAACCTGTGCTGGTCTTTAGCACTCACCTTGGATGCTAGATGCACTGGCTACTTTCACTCTGCAAGGAACGTTCTCAGCAGACCTTTACAATGCCCCACCATGGTGCATACAGATGTTAAACACACAGGCCGCAGTATCTACAGTTTTTAAACAAGTACAAACCTTTTTGTCCACTATTTTGACTCTGTGTCTAGTAAGATATTATATTATGATATTATAACAGTAACATCCTCTAGGATGGGAAAATCCATACATTTCCACTTAGCTTCATTACTTTAATATGTGAGCCCCTCCCCTTTTTGTTGTTCTTTCCTTCTTGTCCAGATATTTCTGAAGTCCCTTCTTTTTCCTTTTACCTTTGTTAGATTTTTTGTTCACAGGAATAAGTAAATTATGTCATATAAGCTCCAATAAGACATGTAAATTTAGCATAGTTATATTAGCTTACAAGGATCATGTGTGTGGAACTTGGGACTTAAAGAAAAGTTGTGTAAGCCAGCCTGACTATGCAGTCTCATCATCCTAGGTACCTGGGAGGCCAAGATAGGAAGATGGTAAATTTAAAATCTACCCCAGATGTGTAGTAAGTTTCTGTCTCCAAAATATAGCAACAAACAAACAAACAAACAAAACGTTTAAAAGTGTTACGTAAGTAGTGTGTATCTAGCATATGTGTAGGGCTGTAGGTACAATCCCAGCAAACATAACTGACAAGCGTGAGTACCAAGCGTGAGTACCAGATACTAACTTCTTACACAGTGCTGTTACCTAATGTCTCCTGTCATCAGGTGTATGTACACACACTCCCATCACAGCTGTCCATGCCTAGGATGCTAGGATGATTCTCAAATGTCTTTACAGAACTGAATACAGGCTTTCTTTTTCTTTAGCCTTTCCCTCTTACTCACCGATGTGATCTTCTATCATATACTCCTAACACCAGCACAACATGTCTTATTTCACTAAAGCAGAAGAGAAGGCAATAAGACTTTATTTATGGTAAGTATCTTTCTAGTCTAAGCTCCAAGAACTGCTTAGAGAAAGTTTTAGGGAGCATGAAGGAGGTGTTATCCATCAAACCACGTAGGCTTGAAGGCCAAGGGTTCTCCCCTTCCTTTATATTTATGGTCCCATCCTGATCAAGGACAGAGCTAGGTATGAGTGAATTAAATGGTTCAAGATCAAACTTTGAACACTTGATCTGCTAAGTAAATCTTGTAGTTTATTACATAGGACAGTTCTTCAGCTCCACTTACTGCCTTATGAATAGAAGGCACACAGCTCTCTGATAACTAAATTCATCTCCCATGGCTTAAGATAGATTCCCTTATTTATTTGCTAAATGTATATGATTCGAATAAGACTTTTGTTTAAATTAATCATTTTTGAGACTGGGTGAGGTGGTTAGTTTTTGGTCAACTTGACAACAAGCTAAAAAGGGAACTTCAATTTGTGAATTGCCTCCTTCTGATTCTCTTGTAGGTAAGTCTGTGGGATGTATGCTCTCTATTCAACATAGCTGGTGTGGCATTTAAGATTCCCGTCCCCTGCCTCTGTTTTGTAAGTAATGGGATTGTAGACATTTTCCACCATTCTTGGTTTAATGTAAATTTTATACATACATATATATATATATATATACATATATATATGTGTGTGTGTGTGTGTGTGTGTATAGATAGGTATGTGTATATATATATACACATACACACACATGTACACACACACACACACATGTACACACACACACACACACACACACACACACACACACAGTCCCACAATGCATCTCAGGCAGGCCTGGAACTTACAGTGTAGTCCATGTTGACTGGAAACTCAGAACACTTTCCCAGCAACTGCCTCCTGAGTCCTGGGGTCACATGCAAGTTCTACAATGCCTTCCTTCACTGCTCATTAATTAAAGCTTTTCATAGCTTGTGTATGCTCTTGTTCTCTTAAACCATAATTATTTTTTGTAGCAAGTTTATGATACTTGAACGTGAAACAGGTTAGTTTTAAATGTTTTTAATTGGGATAAGATTTCATAAATAGGGACAGTCAAATGAAAGTTCTTGGTCCTAGTGGAAGGAATTGTATTAGCATGAAGGTCTCTCAGAGAAAAGACTCTACATGGGCTTTCACGAAAATTTACAAATACAATCTTCAGATTCCCCTTATCAAATACGTGAGAAACTATGTTAAATATGTTCAATTGTAGACATAAACACACGTGTGTGTGCACATGTATGCACATGTGTGAGCACAATTGAAATAATTTGGACTGAATAGGATTAGAGAAACATAGTGAGAAGTTAATATGAATTTAACATCAAATCAGGAACAAAAATTGTACTTAGAGTTACCACTAGAGGGCAGAAAACTGAGGGGAGGCACACCGTAACTGGATTTCTAGAACTGCAGAACTTTCAAGGTCGTGGATTACTGTAATAGTACTAATTATGACAAATGATGAGTTTAATTAGGGGCCTACTATATGGAAGACACAGTTCTGAGGATAAAATATAATGGCAATAACATGAATGAAAAACAACATATTCATTAGATTTAACAGTGAGCCTGTGAGGTAGGTACTACCAATCTTTCTGGCTTTTTTAGATCAGGAAACTGAGGATGAACGATCAGAGGGAGTCCACAAAGTATTTGTTCAAATGTTTGCACTTGCACACTTAACTGCTACCTTAAGGATGATAATTTCTTTTATTTACATTTTACTTTGTCACAAAGAGAAGTGTGCACGGTCATCCTCTAAACTGTGAGAGAACACAATGTCCCTTCTAGTTTGGCACACTCTCTAGCTGGTCAGCATTGCATTTACTGATAAAATGAGAAATTTTGTGGGTGGTTTCATGAGTGCTCATTGGAAAACAAAAATCTAGGTAGGTTCTTCATTATGTGGTAAACTCCCAATACTGTTTAAGATTTCTAGGCAAACTGAATTAATAGACTGGATGCATGATGATATCATAATTAATAAATAATAGAAGGCAGAAGCTGAGCCCAGAACGTGAGAGCAGCTGCTGTCCACAGAGGTGTGACAGTGGGACAGTATTGCTGTAGGAATCAGGAGGATCTCTGCACTCATTACTGGTTTTGAAAGGAGGGGACAGACTGACTAAGAGTGTAGTGACTAAACCCCTGTTATCAAGGCAGAGGGTCTCCATACCCTCATTTCACTTCTGTGATTATCAGTTGGTCATAAATGACAGTGGAGTTTACCTCTGTCAATAAAAGAAAAATTAGAAAACTATAAATTGTGCCCACATCATAATAGAAGACCAACAAGGCGAAGCTAAAGCTGATAAGTTAAGCCAATAGACTAAAGATCTTAAATGTATGCCGTTATTTTCAGAGTGGTTCTCATTAGAAATTAAACACACAAGTATTTGAAGAAATGATGAGAGAGAGAGAGAGAGAGAGAGAGAGAGAGAGAGAGAGAGAGGGAGAGAGAGAGAGAGAACAAACTTTGGCTTTCAGATGCACGTCTGCAGGCACATGTGTGCATTTTCATTCAAGTGCATGTATGAACACACAAACATATACACAAAAACTAACTTGAAGCCATATATCTTACCATAAATTAGTGAAAGTGATTATGTGAATTATTGTTTAAAAAATTTCTGGAGAATATACGTTTATCTTGAAGTAGTGAAAGATCTTATGGAAAATAGTTCAGGAGAAAAAATTATAAAGGAAGAAAGCTGAAAAAAAAAGACAAAAAGCAATAAGAAGGAAGTGGTACAGACGTGAATTAGATTACGTTATGTTTAAATAAATGAAGAAACTGTAGGGATAAAATTAAGCACCGACTGACAAGCTGTGCAAAATAAATGATGCATCAGCTTCCAGAACATACAGAGCACATAGGAAATCTTTGCTTTAAAATGGCAGAGGAAAATAATAGGAATGCTCAACCAACTGGAGGCAGGGAGAGGTGGCTGTTGCCAAAAACCCTGAAGAATTGTTTGACTTCTTTTTTAAAGGGAATAAGCATCAGTAAGAGTAATAACTATGTCCTTCTGATGTCCCAGTAACGCTGCTGCTGAGTCTTCCCTGGAGAATTCCCTACCAAGATCCATACGCACACATGCCGAGAATGTGTGCACATCGTAGCTCCATTATAAAAGGAAGAAGTCATTCACAATTTTGCTGTCCCTAACAGAGAATGCATAAGCCCCATAAGAGCAAATTAGTCCCCCTATATCTAAAATTTCAGCTTTTGTTGTTAAAGCTTCCCTTCATCCATCCATAATACTGAAATAGTAACTTTAAAGTTCCAAGAAGAATTCGTAAGTTTTAACCATGTACCTTTCTGAGTACCTGATGAGTCTTGTATCATCTGGCTTCATCTTCTAGGGGACACGACTCATCATTCTGCCCACCTGTTGGCACTACCCTCTACTTCCTCAGTAGTCTTTGTGATTATTGCCATGTCTTCTTGACTTATTGGCTACTGTGGCACTGGTAACACAGTGTCCAAGAAACACTGAAATCTTCATCTAACACAGGACTGCAATGCCTTTGTCACACACCACAATGCATCCCATCATGTCATCTTGCATTATTAACAGAAGAACAGGAGGTAGAGGGAGAAATAGGCACAAAGACAAAAGTCACAATCACATCACTTCTTAATGTAATTTTCATTTATTATTTGAGAGTTTCAAAAGCTCACACAACATATTTTGGTCATCTCCCACACCCTTCCCTGCCAACTTCCCAGATAACCCCCACATTTCCCACCCAACTTCACGTCACCTTATCTTGATCCACTGGATTCCAGTTAGTGTTATGAGTGTGTGCTTGGGTGGAGGGACAGCACTGTCATTCCTGTATATTGTCATAATGACCACTGGTCGTTGTTGCTCATCTCTGACTGTAGTTAATGCATAAACTAAACTTTACCATAGGCATTGGTGTGCACATTGGGCTTGGTGCCGTTATGATCTCAAACATTCCCTTGAGGCCATGGGTGTAACATATATTATATTCCTTGAAGCCTATGGAAAAGGCTGTGCTGAGGGAGATACTGTGTCAAGCACAAACTCCTGTGAGATGGAGAGGATAAGTGTAGATCTAAAAGCTAATACTGAAGCAGCTGGTGGCGTCTCACACCTTTAACCCCAGCATTGAGGAGGCAGAGGTGGGCGGGTCTGTGGGTTTGAGACCAGCCTGGTCTA
The DNA here is from genome assembly GCA_030674055.1 of Rhabdomys pumilio. Taxonomy (NCBI): domain Eukaryota; kingdom Metazoa; phylum Chordata; class Mammalia; order Rodentia; family Muridae; genus Rhabdomys; species Rhabdomys pumilio. The sequence goes on from JANHMN010000014.1 coordinate 38,552,372, forward strand.
CAGAGTGAGTTCCAAGACACCCAAGGCTACTTGTCTTTTAAAAAGAAAAAAAGAAAACCAAAATAAATTTTAAAAAGCTGATATTGAAGAAGAGAAAGGAACAATGAAAGCAACAGAATATAATCATACAGTTAACTTCAGAACGCTCACCATCCAATACAATATGTAAGGGTCTATATGTGTCTAACCAGAGCATATAGAATACATAGGCAGTGAGATGGGGCAGAGAGGTGAGATGAGAGAAAATTACATATAAACTATGAGGAATCTTGGATGTCAGGTACATTTTTCAGATCATAATTGCCTTCATTTTTCTCTAACCATGTTTCTAGAGAACAAGGAAACATGAGTTTGTATTGGTCATAGAACTCTCCAGGGATAGAATTGTGTTTTTATACACAGCTGTTAAATTTAAGCCATGATGGCTACCAATATTTATAGTATATTAGCTTATCCTGGGAATGTATTTCTGCTGAGAAATTATTTGGAATAAGAATGTAACTCATGTATTTAGATGATTAAAAGTTATATGTTTGGGGTATTAGGCAGAAAGGACTTTAGATTCTGAGCAAGGGGAAAGATTTCACAGGAACTAAAAACAGGGTAGATATTAGAAGCTTGGTTTTTAGAGTGCCATGTCTAAGCTGACAGGCTAAACTTACACATTTTAATCAAAGACAGAAAGAGGAAGAAGAGACCAGGCATGATGGTGCATATAGAATCCAAGAGACTGTGAGAGAAGAATCTTAAGGTTGAGGCCAGCCTGAGCTGCAAAGCAAGACTCTGTTTCAAGAAACAGACATAATAACTCATGGTTGATATTATAACTGAATTCATAGCCACTGCTGGGTTTTCAGGAACCCGTGATGCAAACATTGATTTTAAACATCAATGTTTGGTGAGGCTTAGTCAAAGGATGAAAGCATCTAGATGCAAAAACAATAAAAATTCCTAAGCAGCCACTTCTCATACTCTCCGTGTATGGATGATACACTGATAATTGCTGAAGCTGAATTGGCCAATAACTACCAAGACAATGAAAGTAAACAAGGAACAAATAGCTTACTACAGATGAGAGAGAACGTGTATGTGAAGTGTGCATCCAGAAGCTAAAAGGGGACATTGGGTGACTGGCTTTGTCACTTTTTGCATTATTTTCTTCAGACAAGTTCTCCACTGAATCTGGAGCTGGACTGGAAGACTGCAAGGCCCCACTCTGCTGCTTTCTCTGCCCCTGGAAGTGATGGCCACGCCTGACATTTCATGTGGGTGCTGGGGATTTGACTTCTGATCCTCATGCTCACCCCTTCTCAGTAAGCACTCTTACCTTATAGTCAGACTCCCCAGCCCCAAACAATATTTTTATCTATTATGTCATATGGAAAAATGGATATCACTTACGCCAAATAGGAAATCCTTGTTTTTTTAAAGGTCTGCATGTAGACTCATTTTTTAAAAAGTGCGTGCGTGCGTGTGTGTGTGTGTGTGTGTGTGTGTGTGTGTGTGTGTGTGTGTGTGTATTAGTGTGTACAGGTACTCACAGAGGCCAGAAAAGGGTGTCAGGTGCCCTTGAGGTTTCTCAAAGAGGTTTCTGGGGTCAGAACTCCTGTCCTCTCACAGAGCACCATACTCTTAGCTGCTGAACCCTCTTTCCACTCCTTTTATATGTAGTATTACAATTGTCAATAGAAACTTTCAAATTGCCCGAAGAAGCATATTTTTAATTATTACACCATTTGTGTGATTTTTATTAAGACAAAACTTCTCAAAGACTTGGAGATATTCCGGATCTTTTATGGAGATTATATTATCTCCCACTCTCTGATTTTACAACCGTGAAAGAACATATTTATGAAGAGATGGCATGCTGATCATGCTGAGATACAAGGAGATTGTGGGATGTATGCATAATCCATTTCACACTTAACTAGTTTAATTTCATTTTTATAGAAAATTACCATAGTCATCTTAATTAATTGATTAATACAACAAGAATTTTATTACTTTAGCATCTGTGGATATGTACTGGGGACTAGAAATAAAATATAAATGCATATATGTGCATGTACTCACACACACACACACACACACACAGATGCACACACACACACACACACACACACACACACACACACATTTCTTTGTCCATATGGAGTTTATAATATAGAAGGAATAATAATATAGAAGGATAATAATCAGACATCAAATGAGTTTTTAGAAATCTACATTCCTATGACATTTTCACTGGCAAACCCCTGCAGCAAATCAAGTATGCCTTTTGTAGAAGAGTTCTTTGAGTCATCAAAATCCTCCTCATGTGATTATACATCTTCAAATTACACTTCAATTCCTACAAAACCTTCTTCAAACATCATGCCCAGAATTCAATGGAGATACAGTTTACCAAACACAGGAAGATTATGAAATGAGAACAAAGGTGACAAGCATCTGTTCTAAAGTAACATGTCATAGTGCGTCATTACTATCAAGATCTGCCACATGTGAACCCGGTGATGCTGGACTTCATCCACTCAAATGCCTTTCTTGACTATTAGAACCAGGCATGTGGGAGACAAACGGGAATTTCAGAGGGCGGAGAGAAGCAATAGCTCTTTGTCGCTAACACGTACTGTTTCTGAGCTGCTGATTCAATTCCTTGGGGTGAAATAGAAGCTGGATCTGGCTTGCCCTAGATTCATGTTACTTTGCTCCTGGGTCAGATGTATATGCTTGGCTTTGTGACAAAAGTGCTGAGGACCTATGGGATAATATTGCCACCAGTATCAGCAAAAACTGGCACTGTTTTGAAGGTTAAGTTTGGGTTTATGAGTTCTGATCTGCCTCTGATCTCCCTCACTGTGTGCGCATCTTTTCCTCCTGACTGCTTAATTGTTGATATCCACCCCCAGTTGTTCTGCTTGTCCAGCTGCACCCGGACTGATAAAATTACAAGGCACTGAAGTTTCTTCCTTTCGAATTTAATTTTGATGTAATTTACATATACTGATAAGGTTTCAGTGCTGAAGCAAACATTACTGATCTACTTAATAGCAAAACCTTTCACCCCCAGCCACTATCTGTGGTGATCTGAATGAGAATGTCCTTTATAGGTTCATACCTTTGAATGCCTGGTCCCCAGTTGGTGGAACTGTTGGGGAAGGATTAGGAGGAGTGGCTTTGTTGGAGGAGGTGTGTCACTGAAGGTGGACTTTGAGGTTTCAAAACCCCACACCATTCCTAGTTAGCTCTCTCTGCTTCATACTTGTGAATCAAGATTTGAATTCTCAGCTACTGTTCTAGTACCATGCGTGCTGCTAGCTACCATGTACCCATCCAGGATGGCCATGAACTCACCTTCTGGAACTATGAATCTCAGGAACCTGTTTCTTCTCTAAGTTTTCTTGGCCATGGTGTCTCTCACAGCCATTGAAAGGTAACTAAGGAACTCTCGCTTTTGCATTCCCTCTTTAGATAATCACAAAATTTTATGTTTATCATTTTTAAGTTCCCTTGTAGCTCTTACAACACACATTTATTTTGTGCATAAAAACAATTTTAACTAAGTTTTTGTGGGGAGGAGAGGTGTGTACCAGAGGACAGCTTGCTGGAATTTATTCTTATTTCTCAATTTTGTGGATTCTAGGAATTGAACTCAGGTCAGTCTTCAGGCTTGGTGACAGCTGCCTTGAGAAATCTCCCTGGACCAATTTTGTGCCTTTTTAGTATTAAATGAATAATATTCTGGATACCTATAAAGTTAACCTCTGTGGTCAATGTGATGCAAGCATAAAGTCTCCTGGGACAGGGAAACAACAGTTGAAGAATTTCCTCCATCAGATTGGCCTGTGGCCATGATTGTGGGGGCATTTTCTTATACTTTATGTAGGAAACCCAGTCCAGTATGGACACTGCCATTCCTAGACAGGTGGGTCTGGGTTGTATAAGACAAGAAGCTGAGCAAGCAAGAGGGAGAAAGTCAGTGCTACTCCTCTCCATTGTCTCTGCTTCAAGTTCTCCCTTTGGTTTTCTGTGTTGATATTTCTGTCCTGTGAGCTGAAATAAGCCCTTTACTCTTCAAATTGCTTTCGGTCAGTGTGTGCATCATAACAGATTGAAAACAAAAACAAAAACAAAAAATCTAGAACAGTAGCCCTACGATGTTTCATAAAACATAGTTATTTAGTCCTATTACATCTTTTATTAAAAGATATTTTAAAAACAAAAGGTTGGGTGGTGCTGCTGCACACCTTTAATCCCAGCACTTGGGAGGCAGAGGCAGACGGATCTGTGAGTTCAAGGCCAGGCTGGTCTGCAGAATGAGTTCCAGGACAGAAAGGACTACACAAATATATCCTATCTCAAAACACACACACACACACACACACACACACACACACACACACACACAGACACACACACACACACACACACACACACACACACTTTAAGGGTGCTGGAGAGATGGTCAAGGGGTAAGATCACTGGCTGCTCTTCCAAAGAACCCAGGTTCAATTCCCAGCACTCACCTGACAGCTCACAACTGTCTGAAACTTTAATTCCAGAGGATCTGACACCCTCACACAGACAAATATGCAGGTAAAACACAAATGCATATAAATAAAAAATCATTTTTAAAAGATATTTTCAAGACAGGTGTCTTCAAGTATTGATTTTAATTTTATTGCACTGAATTTAAACCACAAACTGAGTGTTCATTACTTTAGACCTGGTTTCCCTCATCTTCCTAGTCAAAGCTCCCATCTGCAACTGTTTTCCCTCATGCTTTGCAAAGAATGTTGCCTATATTTGTTTGGGTTTTTTGCCTAGAAATATTTTATTATAATTGTGTATTAATGTATTACTTTAAAATGGCTGCAGAAATATAATGTATATGATCAGCAGTATTAAACTTGAGTTGTACCATAAAAATGTATATAAATACTTCTTTTTATTTTATTTTTTATTGGATATTTTATTTACATTTCAGATGCCATCCCCTTCCCCCATTTTCCCTCCCTAGAAAACCCCTAAACCATGCCCCCTTTTCCTTTTTGCTTTTATACAATTTTTAATATGTTAATCAAAGGCTTTAGAAGTTTGGTAATGCTTAATCAGAAGTATAATCCAATACCCAACCTAGATGTATCAACTATCTTTGACTGGTGGAGACACATGAACATCTACCTCCATGTCCTCCCCTTCTCTCATTCTCTATCTTTCTCTCTCTCATCACCTAGCATCTCCTCTCCTTCTTTTCCTCCTCTCCTTACTCCTTCTCTTCCTCTCTGTACTCCTCCCAACTTAGCTCCTCCTACATATCACCCTTCCTGTTAAAATAAAACTTTTCTCTTAAAATACAATTAGAGCATAATTTTGCCAATTTGTACCAATGAGGTACAAGATAGTCCTAATACCCAGTCTACCATTTTGTTGACTAACCAGAACCACTGTCATCTCTCCTAACTAAAAAACACTTAGTTCTGAACCTGGCTTTTTTCTTGGCTTTAGAATGAATGTCAGCTGAAAACCATCCACTCAAATCTTTTCTCTCAAAGTAAATAGCCATGATTGGCTAGGAGACTATAAGTTTTCAACCCCGCCAGAAATCCAGAATGACTGGGAAGAAATTATGGGAAGCACAAAACATAGCTTCTAAAAGTTAGCCAATTTATAGAGACCACTGAACACCTGGACAGTCCCTATACTAAAAAAACATTGGACCATCTGATCTTCAGCCTTCTGACCCAGGATCATCTGACAGACCTTAGTGATGCAGAATTATTAAGGGCTGATTACTCTGTCTAGGCAGATATAATCAGTCGACTATTCTGCAAGTGTGTTCTTTTCTGGACAGTAGTTTGTCTGTAGATGGAAAGAGGCAATTCTGGTCTAGTGGCTGTCTCCCCACAACTGGAGTGACTCCAAAGATGCTCAATTTCTTCTTAGAATCCAAGACAGGAAGATGTCAGGAGCAGACAGGTCTTTAATCAAAATGAACACTAACACAGAAATGTTTGTAACACCAATTCTGTGGACTTCTGATGTTTTGAAAACCAACTATCCATGTAAGGTAATCTGGACTGTTGCCTGTTAACTCCTCTCAGCTATTTCTAAATAAAATATAGAAAACACCCTAACAATAAACTCAAAGCCATGAATTTGCTATAGGCCCTTAACTCACAGGGTAACCATCTCAAATCAGTTAAAAAAGTTAAAGAAGGACTGGGTCTAAGCCTTGTATTCCTAAATGTGTTATACAGGCACAATGCCTATTAGAGTAACAATATTCATCTCACTTTTATATCAATAAGAAGCTCATACCAATGAAAACCTTAAATTTGAAATCCAAGTGAATTTTGTACCATTTAAGAAATTATAACTTCATATTGATAATAATTATACAGATTTCTACCAATAGGTTATGGCTATGAAATAAATCCTAGCTAATCCTCCCTGTTCCAACAAAACCACTACTTTTCCATAGAAAGACAGCCCAATATTAACCACCTTAGTCCCCAAGCCCAGGGAATAGGGGCACTGACTTTTCATTAACTTCTTCAAGCTGATTACGTTGAGATATTAGAAGAGGGGTGGGGGGGGGAAAGTAAATTGATAAGCCTCTGATGATGTGTCTTCACTGCATCCAGATGGAATTCCAGGACATCAGAGGTTTAAACAGGTTGCTTGATGAGTAGATACACCAAGGCTGTGTATTCTGCAATATACTATTCTCAAAACAAATTTTAGAATCAAGATAATTTTTTTTTAGACGGCTGACATTTTATTAAAGATGTTGGTTCAACTTTTCTTTTTTCCCTTTTTTTTATTGGATATAATATTTACATTTCATATTTTATCCCCTTACCCCATTACCCCACCACCCAGGAACTTCTTATCCCATCTGCCCTCCTTCTACTTCTATGAGGGTGTTCCCCTACCTACCCCCCACTCCCACCTCCCCACCCTCAGATTCTCCCTCACTCAGTCTTCAGCCTTCATGGGACCAAAGATCTCCTCTCCCACCTATGCCCAACAAGGCCATCTTCCCCTACATATACAGCTGGAGTCATGGGTCTCTCCCTGTGTGATCCTAGGCTGGTGGTTTAGACCCTGGGGAGCTCTGGTTGGTTGGTATTGTTGCTCTCCTCATGGGGCCACCAACTCTTTCAGCTCCTTCAGTCTTCTCTCTAACTTCTCCATTGGGAGCCCTTGATCAGATCAATGGTTAGCTGTGAGTATCTGCCTCTGGGTATGTCAGACTCTGGGGGACCTCTAAGGAGATAGCTATATCAGGCTGCTGTCAGCATGCACTTCCTGTCATCCATATCAGCTTCTATTTTTGGTGACTGCACATAGGATGAACACCCAGGTGGAGTGGTCTCCATACAACCTCTCCTTCAGTTTCTATCCCACATTTTGTCTCCATATTTGCTTCCTTGGGTATTTTGTTACTCCTTGTAAGTAAGACTTAGGCATCCACACTTGTTCTTCCTTCTTCATGAGCTTCATGTGCTCTGTTAGTTGAATCTTTTTTGTTTCAAACTTTTGGGCTAATATCCACTTATCAGTAAGTAAATACCATGTGTGTTCTTTTGTGATTGGGTTACCTCACTCAGGATGATATTTTCTAGTTTCATCCATTTACCTAAGAATGTCTCAAATTCATTATGTTTAATAGCTTAGTAATATTCCATTGTGTAAATGTACCACATTTTTTGTATCCATTCCTCTGTTGAAGGATATCTGCATTCTTTCCAGCTTCTGCCTATTATAAATAAGGCTGCTATGAACATAGAGGAGCTTATATATTTGTTATATGTTGGAGCATCTTCTGGGTATATGCCCAGGAGTGGTATAGCTGGGTCCTCAGGTAGTGCTATGTCTAGTTTTCTGAGGAACCACCAGCCAGATTTCCAGAGTGTTGTATCAGCTTGCAACTCCATCAACAATGGAGGAGTGTTCCTCTTTCTCCACATCCTCGCCAGCATCTACTCTCACCTAAGTTTTTGATCTTAGCCATTCTGACTGGTGTGAGGTGGTATCTCAGGGTTGTTTTGATTTGCATTTCCTTGATGACTAAGGATGTTGAGCATTTCTTAAGGTGCTTCTTGGCCATTCCAGTTTCCTCAGTTGAGAATTCTTTGTTTAGCTCTGTACCCCATTTTTAATGGGGTTATTTTGTTGTCTGGTGTCTAATTTCTTGAGTTCTTTGTATATATTCGATATTAGCCCTCTATCAGATGTAGGATAGGTAATGATCTTTTCCCAGTCTGTTGGTTGCTGTTTTGTCTTATTGACAGTGTCCTTTGCCTTACAGAAGCTTTGCAATTTGATGAGGTTCCATTTGTCGATTCTTGATCTTAGAGCATAAGCCATTGGTGTTCTGTTCAGGAACTTTTCCCCTGTGCCTAGGTATTCGAGGGTCTTCCCCACTTTCTCTTCTATTAGTTTCAGTGTATTTGGTTTTATGTGAAGGTCTTTTATCCACTTGGACTTGAGCTTTGTATAAGGGGATAAGAATGGATTAATTTGCATTCTTCTACATGCTGACCTCCAGTTGAGCCAGCACCATTTGTTGAAAATGCTGACCTTTTTCCACTGGATGGTTTTAGCTCCTTTGTCAAAGATCAAGTGAACATAGGTGTGTGGGTTCATTTCTGGATCTTCAGTTCTATTCAACTGATCTTCCTGCCTGTCTCTACCAGTATCATGCAGTTTTTAATCACTATTGCTCTGTAGTACAGTTTGAGGTCAGAGATGGTGATTCCCCCAGAAGTTCTTTTATTGTTGAGAATAGTTCTCGCTATCCTGGGTTTTTTGTTATTCCAAATAAGTTTGGAAATTGCGCTTTCTTTCTCTGTGAAGAATTGATTTGGAATTTTGATGGGGATTGCGTTGAGTCTGAGGATTGCTTTTGGCAACATGGCCATTTTTACTAAGTTAATCCTGCCAATCCAGGAGCATGGGAGATCTTTCCATCTTCTGAGATCTTCTTCAATTTCTTTCTTCAGAGACTTGAAGTTCTTGTCATGCAGATCTTTCACGTGCTTGGTTAGATTCACTCCAAGATATTTTATATTATTTGTGGTTATTGTGAAAGGTGTCATTTCCCTAATTTCTTCCTCAGCCTATTTATCCTTTGAGTAGAGGAAAGCTATTGATTTGTTTGAGTTGATTTTATATCCAGCCACTTTGTTGAAGTTGTTTATCAGGTTTAGGAGTTCTCTGGTGGAAATTTTTGTGTCACTTAAGTATACTATCATATCATCAGCAAATAGTGAAATTTTGACTTCTTCCTTTCCTATTTGTATCACTTTTACTTCCTTTTGTTGTCTAATTGCTCTAGCTAGGACTTCCAGTACTATATTAAATAGGTAAGGTGAGAGTGGGCAGCCTTTTCTAGTCCCTGATCTTAGTGGAATTGCTTCAAGTTTCTCTCCATTTAGTTTGATGTTGGCTACTGGCTTGCTGTATATTGATTTTACAGTGTTCAGATATGGACCTTGAATTCCTGATCTTTCCATGATTTTTAACATGAAGGGATGTTGAAATTTGTCAAATGCTTTCTCAGCATCTAGTGAGATGATCATGTGGTTTTTTTCTTTGAGTTTATTTATGTAGTGGGTTACATTGATGGATTTCTGAATATTGAACCATCCCTGCATTCCTGGCATAAAGCCTACTTGATCATGATTAATAATTGTTTTGATGTGTTGTTGGATTCAGTTTGCGAGAATTTTATTGAGTATTTTTGCATCAATATTCATAAGAGAGATTGGTTTGTAGTTCTCTTTCTTTGTTGGGTCTTTCTGCGGTTTGGGTATGAGCTTAATGGTAGCTTCATAGAACTAATTGAGTTGTGTTCCTTCTGTTTCTATTCGATGGAATAGCTTGAAGAGAATTGGTATTAGGTCTTCCTTGAAGGTCTGATAGAATTCTGCACTAAAACCATCTGTTCCTGGACTTTTTTTGGTGGGGAGACTTTTAATGAATTCTTCTATTTCTTTAGGGTTTATAGGACTGTTTAGATGGTTTATCTGTTCCTGATTTAACTTTGGTATCTGGTACCTGTCTAGAAAATTGTCCATTTCTTCTAGATTTTCCAATTTTGTTGAGTATAGGCCTTTGTAGTAGGATCTGATGATTTTTTTTTTAATTTCCTCAAATTCTGTTGTTATGTCTCCCTTTTCAGTTCTGATTTTATTAATTTGGATACGGACTCTGTGCCCTTTGTTTAGTTTGGCTAAGGGTATATCTATCTTGTTGATTTTCTCAAAGAACCAGCTCCTGGTTTTGTTGATTCTTTGTATAGTTCTTTCTGTTTCTACTTGGTCGATTTCAGCCCTGAGTTTGATTATTTCCTGCCATCTACTCCTCTTTGGTACATTTGCTTCTTTTTGTTCTAAAGCTTTCAGGTGTGCTGTCAAGTTATTCGTGTATGCTTTTTCCAGTTTCTTTTTGTAGGTACTTAGAGCTATGAGCTTTCCTCTTGGTACTGCTTTCATGGAGTCCCACAAGTTTTGGTGTGATGTGTCCTCGTTTTCATTAAATTCTAAAAAGTCTTTAATTTCTTTCTTTATTTCTTTCTTGACCAAGTCATCCTTGTGTAGAGTACTGTTCAGTTTCCATGTTTATGTGGGCTTTCCATTGTTTTTGTCATTATTAAAGACCAGCCTTAGTCCATGGTGGTCTGATAGGGTGCAAGGGATTATTTCAATATTTTTTTATCTGTTGAGGCCTGCTTTGTGACCAATTAATTATATGGTCTATTTTGGAGAAGGTACCATGAGGTGCTGAGAAAAAGGTATATTCTTTTGTTTTAGGATGAAATGTTCTCTCTATATATATCAGTTAAATCCATTTGGTTCATAACTTCTGTTAGTTTCATTGTGTCTTTGTTTAGTTTCTGTCTCCATGATTTGTCCATTGCTGAGAGTGAGGTGTTGAAATCCCCCACTATTATTGTGTGAGGTGCAATGTGTGCTTTGAGCTTAGTAAAGTTTCTTTTATGTAAGTGGGTACCCTTGCATTTGGGGCATAGATATTCAGAATTGAGAGTTCATCTTGGTACATTTTTCCTTTGATGAGTATAAAGTGTCCATTCTTATCTTTTTTTATTACATTTGGTTGAAAATCATTTTTATTTGATATTAGAATTGCTACTCCAGCTTGTTTCTTGGGACCATTTACTTGGAAGATTGTTTTCCACCCTTTTACTCTCAGATAGTGTCTGTCTTTGTCACAGAGGTGTTTCCTGAATGTAGCAAAATTCTGGGTCTTGTTTATGTATCCAGTCTGCTAGCCTATGTCTTTTTATTGGACAGTTGAGTCCATTGATATTAAGAGATATTAAGGGAAAATGATTGTTGCTTCCTGTCACTTTTGTTATTGGAAGTAGAATTATGTTTATGTAACTATCTTCTTTTAGGGTTGTTAGGAGATTACTTTCTTGTTTTTTCTATGTTGTAATTTCCCTCCTTGTGTTGAAGTTTTCCATCTATTATCCTTTGAAGGGCTGCATTTGTGGGAAGATATTGTGTAAATTTGCATTTGTCATGGAATATCTTAGTTTCTCCATCAATATTGATTGAGAGTTTTGCTGGGTATAGTAGTCTGGGCTGGCATTTGTGTTCTCTTAGGGTCTGTATGGTATCAGTCCAGGATCTTCTGTCTTTTATAGTCTCTGGTGAGAAGTCTGGCGTAATTCTTATAGGTCTGCCTTTATATGTTACTTTACCTTTTTCCCTTACTGCTTTTAGTATTTTTTCTTTGTTTTGTATATTTAATGTTTTGATTATTATGTGATGGGAAGTATTTCTTTTCTGGTCTAGTCTATTTGGGGTTCTGTAGGCTTCTTGTATATTTAAGGACATCTCTTTCTTTAGGTTAGGGAAGTTTTCCTCTATAATTTTGTTGAAGATATTTACTGGCCCTTTAACTTGGGAGTCTTCACCCTCATCTATACCTATTATCCTTAGGTTTGGCCTTCTCATTGTGTCCTGGATTTCCTGGATGTTTTGGGTTAGGATCTTTTTGCATTTTGCATTTTCTCTGACAGTTGTGTCAATGTTTTCCATGGTATCTTCTGCACAAGAGAGTCTCTCTTCTATCTCTTGTATTCTGTTAGTGATGCTTGCATCTATGACGCCTGGTTTTTTCCTTAGGTTTTCTATCTCCAGGGTAGTCTCCTTTTGAGATTTCTTTATTGTTTCTACTTCCATTTTTAGATCCTGGATGGTTTTGTTTAATTCCTTCACCTGTTTGGTTGTGTTTTCTTGCAATTCTTTAAAGGATATTTGTGTTTCCTCTTTAAGGGTTTCTATATGTTTACCTGTGTTCTCCTCAAATTCTTTGAGAGTATTATTTATGTCCTTCTTAAAGTCCTCTAACATCATCATGAAAAGTTATTTTAATTCTGTATCCTGCTTTTCCAGTGTGATGTGGTGTTCAGGGCTTGCTACGGTGGGAGAACTGGGTTCTGGTGATGCCAAGTAACTTTGGTTTCTGTTGTTTATGTTCTGGCACTTGCCTTTCGCCATTTGGTTAACTCTAGTGCCACTGTCACTCACTGGTTCTGACTGGAGACTGTCTTTCTAGTTATCTTGCTTGTGTCAGAACTCCTCAGAGTCCAGATGTCTCCATGATCCTGTGATCCTGAGCTCCAGCTGCTCTGAGTGCAGTGTCTCCTCTAGGATGTCTCAGGGTAAGGTGCCTTCGTGAGAGCAGACCAGCTAGGTGTTCACTGCTCTGAGTGCAGTGGTTCCTCTAGAATGTCTCAGGATATGGTATCTGCTGCTCTGTGTTCTGTGGCTCCTCTAGGATGTCTCTGGGTATGGTGTCCCCTGCTCTGAGGTTGGTGGCCTCTCTAGGATGTCTCAGGTTACTGTTTCCACAAGGGTGCAGACCCGCTGGGTGTCTGCTCTTGCCACCGGGATCCGGAGAGGAGCGCAAGGGGAGTGGAATCCACAAGGGCAAGGTTTGGGTACCTTGGGGAGGGGGTCCTTCGAGCTTCCTACTCCCAGCTGTGGCTCTGGTGTGTAGGGCAGTGCGTGATTGACCTTACCTGCCTCTGAGGACACTGGCCTCTCTGGGATGTCTCAGAATACAGTTTCCACAAGGGTGCAGACCTACTGGGTGTCTGCTCCCACTATTGGAATCCGGAGAGTTGCCCATATTTGTATTCTGCTGGAGCTTGTGGGTTAGTCAATGTGGAAACCACAGAACCACGACTAGGGCAGTGAGGATGATAACAGGAAAGGCAGAAAAAAATGCAAGAGACAAAGATGGAAGGGCTGCTGGTAAATACCATGCAGTGTATTTTCTCAGTAACTTTTAAAGGCAAGCAACACAAAACATGACAAATTCCAAGAATATGAACATTGACCACAAATCCTTATCTGGCAAGTTGATGGTACACAGTACCTATGTTTGACTAAGGCTGTTTCCTTCAGGCTAGGACAGTCCCTCAAGGACATATGTATAATCAGAGTAACTTGCCAGGATATAACACGTCTTAATAACAAAGACAGATGCTGGCAGACTCATTCATGATTACTCACAAGCAAGAAATCAGTCAAAGTTAACTCTGGAAGTGCTCCCCACATTATTCTAATATTCTAATTTAATACTCTTCTTAAAATGTAAGAAATGATGTTTGAAGATGGAACCTAGTCACATGCTACCATTATTTCACAGCAGAATGATCTTTTATTTAATGTGTTGATTTGCTTGTTACCAAATATTTCCAGCATCACTGTTATTGTGCCTTGTTTAAATATCTACTTATCTCTTTTGCACAGCTAGACAGTACTATGATTAGTGGAAAGACAAACCCAATTCCACCTTTTAATTTTTTTGACTATTACAATGCTTGGTACTAACTTGACCTTAATTATTGTTTACTGGGTGGATATGCTTGAGATAGATGAGGTAAGAAATCATGTTCTAGGCAATGGAGACCATGAAGAGGCAGAGGCTGAGACAATTCAGTAGTGTCCAGCTTACTTTAAGGAACTCACACTATAGTAATACAGGTAGGCAAATAAATTAAGATGCTTAAGCATCTTGGCAAAGATCAATAAAGCACCATAGCACATGACTGTGGAATCATTGACTCCTGGAGGGGACCACATCTAAAAAAAAATGCAGGAAATGTAGTTATTGTCTATAATCTTATAATGGTTTTTGAGCAGTTAACACAAGCTTGGATGGACTGGATAAACTACCTTATGCTTCCTTTGGAAGAGAAACCATGCATTAAGGTAATGATCAGCTGCTTTTGTTCTCTTTTTCTAACTGATATTAACCCTGTAGACTCCCATGTGCTGAGAAACACTCTGACTCTAACATATACCATTATTTTAAGGCAGAGTCTGGATACATCACCAACACAGGCTTTGAAGGTGTGATCCACTTTCTTCAGCTTTCTGAGTCACTAACAAGACAACCAGTCTGTCCCCCTGGACCTTTTGTTCCTGCAAGAATTTCTTTATAATAATGAGTTATTTCTTTTCATTATTACTTCTTAATTCTCTCTTATATCTTGCATTAATGGTATTGTTGCTGTAATATGCCAGTGGGAAGGGAAAGAGACAGAGGAAGGAAGAACATAAAGAAGAGAGGGAAGGGACTCCCAGGAGTGTAAGATGCTGAAGGAGCATGGTGACTGCAAGAGCAACCTGTGAGACATGCTGATACCGGAACAAAGAATGATGCTGACCTGTAAGCTTGCTGAGTGCCCTGACAATGGTGATTGGAAATGTTCCTGACTCACCATTGATTACCTATACCCCTGATGGGACAAGCTGCCTTGCCTCAAGGTTTTAGACCTTGTAAAACAGAGAATCAAAAAGAGAAGTTATGACTCTTGTATTGTTCTTAACTGTGACCAGTTATTCGGACTCAATCATGGACTGGTCTAGAAATCAATCCAATATTGGAAATAACAGTCTTCATTTGGAAGGCTGGTTCTGGACATTTTCAGCACATGTGTTAAGGCTCTTTTATTTGTCAAGTTAAAATTACTTTTGTTTCTTCTACAGTATTTAATGTAAGTTACATTTATTGCACACCTTCTAATTGTGTTAGTGTGTTGAAATCTGGCATGTCAGTTATGGAGGTCTATCAACTAGCTTTTGTTTTAGTACCCTGATTATCACATGACTTCATATTCTAAAAATAGCTTGCAAGTACTAGAAGAAATGAGTCAGGCTTTAAGCAGAAGCAAGAGGGTAGTGGGCTTGATTATTGTTGGTATTGCAGCTTTAATTAATTAATTGCTAGCACCATTGATTCTGCAATTGCTTTGACACAAGAAGTTAAGGCATTTAGCAAAAAGTATTACTAATGTGTCAAATATACAAGAGAATTCAGATAGGCATTTGGAACAATGGATTGATGCTCTTTATTCTATTCAAATTACTGAAATGAGGTTCAGAATTTAAGAGTAAAAAGCCATCTTGAGTGTCATGTCAAATACCATTGGATTTATGTTAGTTCTAAAATTTACAGTGGTAGTCATTATAATTCAGAAAAAGTTTAAAGACACTTGCAGTGTATTTGGCATAATTCTAATACCTCTCTGGATGTTTTAACTTTGCATAGTGAACTTATGAATTTCAAGAATGCTACTCTGCTGAGTGTTGATGTGGTAGATACTGCTGATAGAATTACCCATGGCCTGAGGTCAATATTTCTATTTTGGCCAAGTTTCAAGAATGGCATATGTAGCTTGATCATGCTAGCCCTTTTTGTTCTGGGAATACTTTTATTCCTGCCCATCCTGTTAAAGCTTGTCTTTAACAACATCAACATGTTGGCAGCCAAAGTACATGGCTTGAACCTGAAAATGGATCCCCAGACAGAGTTATTAAATTAACAGGCTGGCAAGCCAAGGCAAGATTCTGTACAGAGCCTTACCAACCTAAGACAGAAGTGCATTCCTTTTGATAACATATATTCTTTTTTTTTCAAATTTAAAACACTTTATTTATCAATATTTGTATAAACATATATACTTATACATGTATACATATATACATATATATATAAATGATAATTAAATAATAAGATGTATTTAAAAAGTATGGGGGTTGGGAAGAGTGGGAGGAAGGAGAGAAAGGGGATAATTAGGTAAATACAGTGTTCATATATAAAATTCTCAAAAAGGAATCCAGTTTTTTAAAATGTTCAACAGATTAACTAGCATTTTACAATATGAAAATAAATATGACTTCTAATTATGTTGAAGGACATTTTAACTAACTACAAACTTTGAAGTTTAAAATGAGACCAATAAAAATTATTTTACCCAGCATACTAACACAAACCACAATAACATTTTATAATTCAAAATATTTTTAAAAACAAGAAAATAGATTGTCAGGAACTAAGTCAGCAGAACCAGGGGTAAACTGTGTGTTAATTTTTTTTTTATCAAATCATAATTTTTACTTTTTAAAGCAGGGGTTATAAACACAAAAATGCAGGATGTGGGGAAGGGGATGACACAGGAACATAGGTGTTCAGGGGGAGTACAGATATCTTTCAGAATAGGGTATCAGCTGGGTGAAGGTTCAGGGGTCAGGTCACTATGACTCTTCCTATGATTCCCTTGTCATAATTTAATGTGGTACTATCTGCCAAAGGCTGCCTATTTACAAGGTCTATGACAACTCAGGCTGGTAGATTTCAACAAAAGCTGCCTGTTTACAATAGTTTATAGCCCTCTGTTTCAGTGTTTTTCCATAGAGACCCAAGACTTTGTGTTAGCAGGCATATATGTCAGTCAGGCCTATTGCTGATTTTAGGCTTATGGCTGATTTTAGGCCTTCAGTGTATAAGCAAGGCTGCCCCTGACATCTCCTCCCTTCTCCAAGTATAGAAGGGCTGTGGTGATTCTAATCTCGCCAAGGCGAGTATAGAGGCCTGAACTCCAGTAATTAAAGGGGACATTGTAATGGCTCCAGTCCTCCTGTCGTTGTCCAGTGAGGCATAAGGGCCATACCTGTCCCAATGTCTTTTTCCTGGAGAGGGGATACTTTTGATATCTACCCCTATGCAGTCAGGCTTGTCCCTCAGGGAACCCAGAAACATATTTTTAACTTTTATTTATATTCCCTTGCAGTGCTTAGCCTTGCAGCCTCAGCAAGAATTCAGATCGCCAGACAGAGGGAGTTCTGGGTGGCCCTTCTCTGCTTGGTCTAGGTGCAGAAGTCCCCTCTTTTAGGTTGAGTGGAGATGGAACTTAGGAACACCCTGGATGAGTAACAGCCTCATCTAGAGTCTAATGGTCCTCCAAAGCTAACATATGATAATGTATCTGAATAGATTTTGCTATCAGATTATCTGTCTGTTGTTTTACAAAGTTAGTCAGCCTATTTAAGGCCCAGGAACCAAAGGAAATAAGCAAAAATAACCCAATTAATAATCCCAAGAAGGAAGGAAGTAGGGTTAACAATCATGGAGAGTTTGAAGACCAATTCTTGTACAAGCTCTCCTTTTTCTCTTTCTCTCTGTCTTTCCTCAAGACCATCTCTGGCCTTTTTCATGCTCTCTATAATCATCCCTGTTTTGTCTATGTAAAAGCAGCATTCTTCTTTAAGGGCTGTACACAGTCTAGAACTGTATACAGTCTTTTGTATTGTAAAAGAGAAAATCAGGTCCAGTAAAGTCCTTTGGAATTTTGGGGGATCGCATCAGAGAGCAAAACAAGGGATTTCTTCAGGTTAGTGATGTCAATCAATAGTTGTCTGATGTTCTTGTCAAAGGCCCATTGGAGGTCTGAGTAGTATAAGTCCAGAGGCCAACATCAGGATTAGAACTCCTAATAGCAGACATCACAGGTGATTAATTTTTACCTGGAAGAGAAAAAAGAAAGGAATTATCAGGGAAACTTCTCTTCCCTGGATGTCAATTGTTATTCATCTTATTTATAATTGGGCCTGGTTTTGTGGAGGTATCTATTTAATTTATTAATCTTTTTGGTGGCCATTTAGTTGTGCCTTCTGTGGTATTAAACAGTCATATCAATCCTTGGCCCCATATAGGAACTGGGTCCTGGCCATTCCATTTAAGGGTAAAGGGGTCCTTCCACATAGTTGTGGCATAGTTTTTATTGGTCTCAGTGATGCCAGAGGCAATCAGCAGCATATTTGCTGTGAGCTTTCAGTTTTAGAAAGTTAAGAGTAAACAAGGCATGCTTCTTTCACCCTCAAAGAGTCATAAAGACACTATTTAAAGAAATATAATTCATTATTAATAATCTCTTTTATCAAAGGACTATTATAAAACAGCCAACAATTAATCAATCTATATAATATATCAATTAGTGAGAGTTTCTTCTACTTTTTGTAAAATTACTCCTCTTTTGTCAATTAATTGTTGAGGGAAATTAAGATTTGCATCTCTCTTAAGAATATTAAACAGAGACATAAATTCTTTTGTGAAGAGCTTAAAATAAGATCTTAACCAATAAGCATCTCCTGGAAACTTTTGAAAATCATTTGAAATAAGTAAACTATCTTTCTTTCTTTCTTTTCTTTCTTTTTTTTTTTTTTTGCCAGACCAATTATCTGTTATTTTTTTTATTGGATATTTTATGTATTTACCTTTCACTATTATTTCCTCTTCCTTTCTCCCTCAATGTGGAAAGCCGCGGTAAATGGTGACAGCATCCGCCATTGGAACATGGCACTCGCACCTGACACTCGTGGGTAAACAAGTAAAATTGCACATGTGCAGTGGCAAAGGCCCGCCAAATCACAGCCCAACCCAGGGTACCATACGGGGGTTTTGAGCAAGCAGCCAATCAGATATGTCCACCCCACCCTAGGGTGTATATAAAGCAGCGCCATCTTAGGTCCTGGCTCTCTTCCTCCACACATGGTAATAAACACGTGCTGCAGAAGGATCCTGGTGCCCTGGTGCATTCTTGCCGGCGAGACGATTGCACGGGTCACACCCCAAAACCCTTTCTCATACCCCCTCTTCCAACTTTTATGAGGATGTGCTCCCATCATTCTCCCAATCCCACCTCCCTGCTCTCACATTCCCCAACACTAGGGATTCAAACTTTTGGGGACCAAACACTTCCACTGTTGCCTAACAAGGCAACCCTCAGTTACCTATACAAGTGGAGCCATGAATTCCTCCCTTTATGTTCTCAGACTGGAGTTTTGGCCCCTGGGAGCTCTGGTTGAGTATTTTGCTACTCCTTCTAAAATAAAACCAAAGCACCACATGTTTCTATGCATTGTGTCTTAGGTATTGTGAGCTTTTGGGCTAATCTCCACTTATCAATGAGTGCATGCCATGTATGTTCTTTTGTGATTGGGTTATCTCACTCAGGATGATATTCTCAAGCTTCATCCATTTGCCTAAGAATTTCATGAACTCATTGCTTTTAATAGCTGAGTAGTACTCCATTGTGTAAATATACCACATTTTCTGTATCCATTCCTCTGTTGAAGTACATCTGGGTTCTTTCCAACTTCTGGCTATTATAAATAAGGCTGCTATGAATATAGTGGAGCATATGTCCCTGTTGTATGTTGAGACATCTTTTGGGTATATGCCCAGGAGTGGTATAGCTGGATCCTCAGGTACTACTGTGTTCAATTTTCTGAGTAACCACCAGACTGATTTCCAGAGTGGTTGTACCAGCTTACAATCCCACCAACAATGGAGGAGTGTTCCTCTTTCTCCACATCCTCACCAGCATCTGCTGTCACCTGTGTTTTCAATCTTAGTCATTCTGACTGATGTAAGGTGAAATCTCAGTGTTGTTTTCATTTGCATTTCCCTGATGGCTAGGAATGTTGAACACTTCTTTAGGTGCTTCTCAACCATTCGAGATTCTTCAGTTGAGAATTCTTTGTTCAGCTCTGTACCCCATTTTTAATAGGGCTATTTGATAGTCTAGAGTCTAATTTCTTCAGTTCTTTGTATACCTTGGATATTAGACCTCTATCAGTTGTAGGATTGGTAAAAATGGTTTCCCAATTCGTTGGTTGTCGCTTTTTCCTATTGACGGTGTCCTTTGCTTTACAGAAGCAGTTTTACGAGGTCCCATTTGTCAATTCTTGATCTAAGAGCACAAGCCATTGGTGTTCTGTTCAGGAACTTGTCCCCTATGCTCATGTGTTCGAGGCTTTTCCCTATTTTCTCTTCTATTAGCTCAGTGTAGCTGGTTTTATGTGGAGATCCTTGATCCACTTGGAGCTGAGCTTTGTACAAGGAGATAAGTATGGATCAATTTGTATTCTTCTACATGCTGACCTCCAGTTGGACCAGCACCATTTGTTGAAAATGCTGTCTTTTTTCCACTGGATGGTTTTAGCTCCTTTGTCAAAGATCAAGTGAACATAGGTGTGTGGGTTCATTTCTGGGTCTTCAGTTCTATTCCATTGATCTTCCTGCCTGTCTCTGTTCCAATACCATTCAGTTTTTAACACTATTGCTTTGTAGTATAGCTTGAAATCAGGGATGGTAATTCCCCCAGAAATTCTTTTATAGCTGAGAGTAGTTTTCGCTATCCCAGATTTTTTTGTTATTCCAAATAAATTTTAGAATTCCTCTTTCTATCTCTGTGAAGAATTGAGTAGGAATTTTGATGGGGATTGCATTAAATCTGTAGATTGCTTTCGGCAAGATGGCCATTTTTATTATATTCATTCTGACAATCCATGAGCATGGGAGGTCTTTCCATCTTCTGAGATCTGTTTCGATTTCTTTCTTCAAGGGCTTGAAGTTTTTGTCATACAGGTCTTTTACTTGCTTGGTTAGATTCACACCAAGGTATTTTATATTATTTGTGACTATAGTGAAAGGCGTTGCTTCCATAATTTCTTTATCAGCCAGTTTATCTTTTGAGTAGAGGAAGGCTACTGATTTGTTTGAATTAATTTTATACCCAGCCACTTTACTAAAGTTGTTTATTAGGTTTAGGTGTTCTCTGGTGGATGTTTTGGGGTCACTTAAATATACTATCCTATCATCTGCAAATAGTGAAATTTTGACTTCTTCCTTTCCAATTTGTATCCCTTTGACCTCCTTTTGTTGCCTAATTGCTCTGGCTAGGACTTCCAGTACTATATTGAATAGGTACGGGGAGAGTGGGCAGCCTTGTCTAGTCCCTGAATTTAGTGGGATTGCTTCAAGTTTCTCTCCATTTAGTTTGATGCTGGCTACTGGTTTTCTGTATATTGCTTTCACAATGTTTAGATATGGACCTTGAATTCCTGATCTTTCCAAAACTTTTATCATGAAAGGGTGCTGAATTTTGTCAAATGCTTTCTCAGCATCTAGTGAGATGGTCATGTGTTTTTTTTTTCCTTTGAGTTTATTAATATAGTGGATTACAATGATGGACTTCCGTATATTGAACCAACCCTGCATTCCTGGAATAAAGCCTACTTGATCATGATGGATAATTGTTTTGATGTGTTCTTGGATTCTGTTCTCGAGAATTTTATTGAGTATTTTTGTGTCGATATTCATTAGGGAGATTGGTCTGAAGTTCTCTTTCTTTGTTGGGTCTTTGTATGGCTTAGGTATGAGTGTGAATGTGGCTTCATAGAATGAATTAGGTAGTTTTCCTTCTGTTTCTACTTTGTGGAATAGTTTGAAAAGAATTGGTATTAGGTCTTCCTTGAAGGTCTGATAGAATTCTGCACTGAAACCATCTGGTTCCGACTTTTTTTGGTGGGTAGACTTTCAATGACTGCTTCTATTTCTTTCAAGGTTATGAGACTGTTTAGATGGTTTATCTGCTCCTGATTTAACATTGGTAACTGGTATTTGTCTAGAAAATTGTCCATTTCATCCAGATTATCCAATTTTGTTGAGTATAGGCCTTTGTAGTAGGATCTGATGTTTTTTTGGATTTCCTCAGGTTCTGTTGTTATATCCGCCCTTTCAGTTCTGATTTTATTAATTTGAATACTGTCTCTCTGTCCTCTGATTACTCTGGTTAAGGGTTTATCTATCTTCTTGATTTTCTCAAAGAACCAGCTCCTGGTTTTATTGATTCTCTGTATAGTTCTTTTTGTTTCTATTTGGTTGATTTCAGCTCTGAGTTTAATTATTTCCTCCCATCTACTCCTCTTGGGTGCATTTGCTTCTTTTTGTTCTAGAGCTTTCAGGTGTGTTGTCAAACTGCTAGTGTATGCCCTCTCCAGTTTCTTTTTGTAAGCACTTAGAGCTATGAGTTTTCCTCTTAACACCGCTTTCATTGTGTCCCATAGGTTTTGATATGATGTGTCTTCATTTTCATTAAATTCTAAAAAGTCTTTAATTTCTTTCCTTATTTCTTCCCTGACCACATTATCATTGAGTAGAGTGTTGTTCAATTTCCATGTGAGTGTGGGCTTTCCTTTGTCTTTGTCATTATTGAAAACCAGCCTTAGACCATGGTGATCTGATAGGATGCAGGGGATTATTTCGATTTTTTTATATTTGTTGAGGCCCGTTTTGTGACCAATTATATGGTCTGTTTTGGAGAAGGTACCATGAGGTGCTGAAAAAAAGGTGTATTCTTTTGTTTTAGGGTGAAATGTTCTATAAATGTCTGTTAAGTTCATTTGATTCATAACTTCTATTAGTTTCACTGTATCTCTGTTTAGTTTCTGTTTCGTTGATCTATCCATTGCTGAGAGTGGGGTATTGAAGTCTCTCACAATTATTTTGTGAGGTACAATGTGTACTTTGAGCTTTAGTAAGGTTTCTTTTTATGAAAGTGGGTGCTCTTGTATTTGGTGCATAAACGTTCAGTATTGAGAGTTCATGTTGGTTGACTTTTCCTTTAATGAGTATGAAATGTCCTTCCTTATCCTTTTTGATAGCTTTAAGTTGAAGGTTGATTTTATTCGATATTAGAATGACTACTTCAGCTTGTTTCTTAGGACCATTTGCTTGAAAAATTGTTTTCCAGCCTTTTACTCTAAGGTAGTGTCTGTCTTTGTTACTGAGATGGGTTTCCTGTATGCAGCAAAAGTCTGGGTCCTGTTTGCATATCCAGCCCGTTAGCCTATGTCTTTTTATTGGGGAATTAAGTCCATTGATGTTAAGAGATATTAAGGAGAGGAGATTGTTGCTTCCTGTTATTTTTGTTAACAGTGGAGGCATTGTTTGTGTGGTTATCTTCTTATGGGTTTGTTGGAAGAGGCTTACTTTCTTGCTCTTTCTGGGGTATAATTGCCCTCCTTGTATTAGTGCTTTCCTGCTATTACTCTTTGTAGTGCTGGGTTTGTGGAAAGATATTTTGTAAATTTGGTTTTGTCATGAAATATCTTGGTTTCTCCATCTATGGTAATTGAGAGTTTTGCTGGGTATAGTATCCTGGGCTGGCATTTATGTTCTCTTAGGGTCTGTATGACATCTCTCCAGGATCTTCTAGCTTTTAGAGTCTCTGGTGAAAAGTTTGGTGTAATTCTGATAGGTCTGCCTTTATATGTTACTTGGCCTTTTTCCCTTACAGCTTTTAAAATTCTTTCTTTGTTATGTGCATTTTGTGTTTTGATTATTATTTGGCGGGAGGTATTTCTTTTCTGGTCTAGTCTATTTGGGGTTCTGTAGGCTTCTTGTATGATTATGGGCATCTCATTCTTTAGGTTAGGGAAGTTTTCTTCTATAATTTTGTTGAAAATATTTATTGGCCCTTTAAGATGGGAATCCTCAGTTTCTTCAATACCTATTATCCTTAGGTTTGGTCTTCTCATTGTGTCCTGAATTTCGTGGATGTTTTGTGTTAAGAACTTTTTGCATTTTGTGTTTTCTTTGACAGTTGTGTTAATATTTTCTATGTTATCTTCTGCACCTGTGATTCTCTCTTCTATCTCTTGTATTCTGCTGGTGATGCTTACATCTATGATTCCTGATTTCTTTCCCAGGTTTTCTATATCCCTGGTAGCCTTCCTTTGTAATTTCTTAATTGTCTCTACTTCCATTTTTATGTCCTGGATGGTTTTGTTAAATTCCTTCACTGGTTGTGTTTTCTTGTAATTCTTTAAGGGTTTTTTGTGTTTTCTCTTTAAGGGCTTTCACCTGTTTATCTGTGTTCTCCTTAATTTCTTTGAGGGTGTTATTTATGTCCTTCTTAAAGTTTTCTATCATTGTCATTAGAAGTGATTTTAGATCTGACTCTTGCTTTTCTGTTGATATAGGTAATTCAGGACTTTCTAAGTTGGGAGAACTAGGTTCTGATTAACCCAAGTACCCTGGGTTGTTGATGCTTGTGTTCTTGTGCTTGCCTTTAGTCATCTGGATTTCCTTGGTGCTACCTGAACTGTCTCTGACTGGAGCTTTGTCTTTCCTATTATCTTGGTTGTGTCAGAACTGTTTGGGATGAGTGTTGCTGCTGGAGTTAGAGCTGAGGTCCAAGATCTGCTCAGTGATCAAGCAGAAACAGGGAGGAACCAGTGCCCTGGGCCAGGAGTGAATTCCTGGTTCCTTGTGGGTCCTGGTTACTCCCTGTTTGGGTAGAGTATTGCTGTCTCCTGACCTGAGATACTGCCCAGGTTAGAACTCCTGGGCGCCCTGCCACCTCTGGGTTTTGCGAGGTTGGGTACAGGGGATCTGCTCTGTGCTCGGGCACAAACAGGAAGGAACCAGTACTCCTGCCCAGGAGTGAATCCCTGGGTCCCGGTGGGCCCCAGCCACCCTCCACTTGGTGTGAGTGCTGCTGCCTCCTTACCCAAGACACTGCCTGGGTTAAAGCTCCTGAGAGCCCATTTCCTCTGGGTTCTGTGAGATTGGGTGCAGAGCTATCTCCCGGGATCTGCTGAGCGCTCAGGCCCAGACCAGAAGGTACCAGTGCTCCGGGCCAGGAGTGAATTCCTGGGTTCCTGTGTGCCCCAGTTACTCCCTGCTTGGGGCAAGCGCTACTGAGTCCTTACCTTAGATACTGCCTGGGTTAGAGCTCCTAGTAGCCCCGCTTCACCTAGGTTTTGTGAGGTTGGGTGCAGAGCTGCCACTGGTGATCCGGCTCAGTGCTCAGGGCCCAGACCTGAAGTTGATAACATATATTCTATGATGGGTAAGGAAAGCATTCTTATCAGAGTGACCTAAGACAGGCACATTCTTCTTAATGAGATAAAAAAAGAGGGAGAGGTAGAGAGCCTTTGGGACTGCTTGGCAAGAATCTGACATAGACCAAGGACAAGGAAATGGGCTGCTTGGCAGGAACATGACCTTGGCCAAGGACAAGGAAGTAGGCTTAAGGCAGGAATCTGACATTAGGGTAGAACAAAGAAGTAATTTCAGGCAGGAATCTAAATATTAGTCTAGAAGAAAGAAGTAATTTTAGACAGGTATCCAAATTTTAGGCTAGAACAAGTAGGCTTCAGACGTGAAAATGACTCTGAGCTAGGACAGGGTAGTTGGCTCAGATATTTTGGTCATCCTTATAAGCCCTTAAAAACAGTGATCATGGGAGTGTTCATGGAATTTTGTTTACTGCCTTGCTTGTTCTTTGACTATTTGTGTTTATTGTCTTGCTTGTTCCTTGACTGCTTGCATCTATTGTATTGTTAGTCCCTCAACCTAAAACTGACCTTAATACTTGTATGTAATTAAAATGATTTAAAAGCAAAAAGGAGGAGGAGGGATGGGATTGGGGTTCTAGGGAGGGGAAATGGGGATAGGGGATGACATCTGAAATGCAAATAAATAAAATATTCAATAAAATAAAAACAAAGTCAACCCAATCTACATTGTGAGTTGTAACCAACTATGCAGTGAGACTCTTTTTAAAAATAAAATATATTTTTAAAAAAGGAGAAAAAGAGAGGGAAGAAGCTTACAGTTTTTTTTCTAAAGATTCTAGCTCATTAGATCATAAAAATTGAACTGTGCTTTAAACCTGCTTCTGGGTGCTAAAAAGATGGCTGAGTGGTTAAGAACACAGACTGTTCTTCTGGAGAACCTGGATTCAATTCTCAACAACCACTTGGCAGCTTACAGTTGTCTGTAACTCCAATTCCAAGGGATCTGACACCCTCACACAGACATACATACATTCAAAACACCAATCAATGCTCTTAAAATAAACAAACTTTTTTTTAAAGCTGCTTCTGGAAGCACAACTGTCTAATATATCTGGTAATAAATTGATCAGACAATAAATACAACTAATCTAATCTAACTTAATCTAATCTAATGTAAACTATGAACCTATCATTCAATATCCATGACACCATGGTGGGATCTCCATCAGCAAACATTGGCTTGCCTCTGGATTAAATTTCACTCCTATTTCTCTGGGTCATCTAAATACTCTGGGTCATTTGCAAATACTCTGGCTTGATCCATATTCCAGAAACAAAGATGGCTATTAGAAATCTTAATATTATATTTGCAGTTTCTGAGTTTATTGTCTATGATTATAATACAAAAGTTTGAGTACTGAGGTTTTCAGGACAGGTCAGTAGTGATGCATGCCTTCACAGTACTTGGGAGGTAGAGGCAGGTGGATGTCGGCGTGGGACGACCAGCCTGGTCTACAAAGAGAGTGCTAGAATTGCAGGAGGTGTACAGTGAAAGTCTATCTTGGTCACCTCTGCCTCCACACACTTTTAAAAAAGAGTTTTTCAGGAGAACAACAGCAGAGATCAACAACTGGTCAAAATATATAAAATAAGTAACCATGGTGAGTATGGCTTTCCCTGCCACAATTAGTGCATCTACAACACAACTCCTAACCTAAGGCTCAAATAACATTGCAGAGGAGGGGATGGGGAGATTGTTAGAGACAGAAGACAAGAATGTCTGCTCTGAGATAGTGTCCTCAAGACATGACAGGGAAGCTGCACCCTGTAATCCTAACAATATGGTTGCCTGAACATGACTGCAGTGATGATCACACCACACCATACACTTACTTCCTGAGGGGAATGAAGGAGACCTAAACAGATGAGTGTCTCATTTCTATTTCGGGGAAGCAAGACACTGACAGCCATTAGAGCTACACTCCTTTGAACATGAGTTTGCTTCCTACGTGGAAAGAGCAATTACCTTCTGTGAAACACAAATTACCAAAGAAGCTGGTCCTGCTTTGTCTTACTTTTACTCCACCTGTAAACTAGAGTTTATCAGAGACATTGAAAGTGAAAGACAGTCACAAACCACACACCACTTCAAAGACAAAGGGCTGTTAAACTACAGAGTAGGAAGAGAGTGAATCTTCCAATAGGAGCCATTCTTGGTAATCACTCCAGAAACTGTAAAAGACTATAGCTTTAAAATATGACTGGCACTAATTTCAAATAATTGTTACCTCATATTTATGCCATTATTTCTAATATTATTTTAACATAAGACTACATGTTAAACTTTAATTACTTAATTTTTTAAAGGATTTATTTATTTTATTTATATGAATACACTGTAGCTATCTTCAGACACACCAGAAGAGGGCATCGAAGCTCATTACAGATGGTTGTGAGCTACCATGTTCTAGGTGGAAATTGAACTTAGGATCTCTGAAAGCACAGTCAGTGTTCCTAACCACTGAGCCATCTCTCCAGCCCCCTTATTTAATATTTTTATAAGCTGAGTGTGATATTCATACATGCTACCCTTGGGAGGTAAGGGCAGGAAGATCAGAGTTCAGTGTCACCCTTGGTGACATACAAAGTTGGAGGCCAACCTGAGCTATGTAAAAGCATGTATGGGGTTCAGAACTCAAGTCCTCACGCTTGAGTGATAACATTATCCACTGAGCCATCTTCTCAGATACTTCCTTAACATTTGTTTTAGTTAGGGCTTTAAAGCTGTGAACAGACACCATGATGAAGGCAACTCTTATACAGACAACATTTAATTGGGGCTGGCTTACAGGCTGAGAGATTCAGTCCATTATCATCAAGGCAGGAGGATGGCAGCTCCCAGGCAAACATGGCACTGGAGGAACTGAGAGGTTTGCATCTTCATACAAAGGAAGCCAGGAAAAAACTGTCTCCCATTTGGCTAGGAGGAAGGACTTATTGCCCAATCTAACAGTGACAGACTTCTTCTAACAAGGCCATACCTTCTAATAGTACCACTCCCTCCTGGGCCAAACATATTCAAACCACCACATTATTTCTTTTCATTTTCTTTTTCATGTTTATGTGGTGTGTGTGTGTGTGTGTGTGTGTGTGTGTGTGTGTGTGTACACATGGGTCCACACATGTGTTGGCACACATATGTGTATAGTTGCACATGCGCTCATATCTGCTGATATTAGGAATCTCCTACAATTGTTCTTTACTTTATTCTTTTTTGTGCAGAGTCTCCTGCACACCCAGAGCTCCTAGATAGAGCTTGTCTCTGTAGACTGCTAGTGGGGAATCCTTTGTCTCTTCATTCCTAGGCAAGAGTTAAAGATGGACTGCCACCCTTTTCCAGCATTTACGTGGCTTCTGAGGATCAGAACTCTGGATCTGTATAACCAGTGAGCAATCTTACTAGAGCTTTGTTCTGGACATTGTTAATTATAACTTTGAGTTTATGTTTTTCAGGTTGAGTTCAGCAGGAAATAAATGTGGAAAGGACAGATGTATTCAGTGTCAGCGCACAGCAATGCTTCTTGTTATCCCATTTGCAGGAGAGAATATGCAATGTCTCCTCAGCACAGGAGTTCCATGGGCATGATGAGAGACATCAAGGAGACTAAATGTAGAACAGGTGAGTGTCTCATTTCTATTTCTGGGAGACAAGACACTGATAGCCATTAGAGCTGGACTGGTTTGAACATGAAGTAGTTTTAAATGTGGAAAGAGAGCAATGACCTTCCTGAAACAAAAATCACCGAAGGAACTGGTCGCAGTTGTCCTTACTGTTATTCCTTCCTTTAGCAGTCAGTGGACAAGTACTTATAATGACATGGTGATAGGAAGACAGGGAAAAGCAGAGCAGCCAGAAGTATCATTTCCTTTTGTCCTTCCGTAGCTGCCAATAAGCCAACAACCAATAGTGTTAGCAGACTTGAACTCCCTGGTACAGGAAAGATGTTCTGAGCAGGCCGCTGAACACAGAAGCATTAAAATCAACAATTAACAAATGGGACCTCATAAAGCTACAAACTTGTACAACAAAAGACCATCATTTGGCCAACAGAATAAGGAAAAGATTGCTAACTATAACTTTGTTACAGGGTTAGTATCTAAAGCATACAAAAAATTTTTAAAAACTGAAATCCCAGCACTCAGGAGGCAGAGGCAGGTGGGTCTCTCAGTTCAAAACCAACTTAGTCTAAAATGTGTGTTCTTAGAACAGCCAGAGTTTCTCTCTCTCTCTCTCTCTCTCTCTCTCTCTCTCTCTCTCTCACACACACACACACACACACACACACACATACACACATAAATCCTGTCTCAAAAAAACCCAAATAATAATAATGATGATGATAATAATGATAATAATGATGATGATGATAATAATAATAATAATAATAATAATAGTAGTAGTAGTAGTAGTAATAGCAGTAGTCTGGGTCTTCATTGCTGTGAAGAGACACCGTGACCAAGACAATGTTTATAAAGGAGAACATTTAATTGGGACTGACTTACAGTTTTAGAGGTTTAGCCCATTATCATTATAGCAAGAAACATGGCAGAATCCAGGTAGACATGGTGCTGGAGAAAGAGCTGAGAGTTCTACATCTTGATCTGAAGGCAGCCAGGAGGAAGACAGACTCTTCTGCAATGAACAGAACTTGAGCACTAAGATGCCCCAAAGCCCACCTACACAGTGACACACTTTGTTCCAACAAGGCCACACCTAATAGTAGCCTTTCTCATGGGCCAAACATATATAAACCATCACAAATAATTACCCAATTAAAACATAGGGCAAAACTACTGTGCTACTTCTTCAGGCCTCCAAAGGCTTTCTGAGAAGCCATATGGGTACGCCCTGCTATAGAAGCTTCCTAAAATATATACATATGTAAAAGGAACTTAAATGTAGTCACCATATAGTAGTGGAGATAATAGCCCAACTAGACACCATATGCTACCAAATAAAAGCCCCAGTAATGGGAATGGATTAGATTTCTTTGAATTACTGGCCAAAGGGGTCCCATCAACCTGTTAAACAATATAGGCTATTGCCAAAGGTGTTGATAGCTGTTAAAGACACCATATACTTATGCTATGTAGAATATGATGCTGAACTGGAAACATCACTGACTGGCTCCCACAGTGCTAGAAGCTGATATCCATGCTCCCAGAGGAGGAAAGTAAGCATCACTCTTCCCCAGCAACAAACCATATAAGCTACAATAGTGATCTGCTTGTAAGATATGCCGATTAGTGCAATGGTAGCACAAAGGTTATGGAAATAACCAACTGCTTTTGATTGGTTATAAGGCCTCGCCATGAGATGGAACCCATACCTTGTACTGCCAGTGATACCAAGAACCTGAGACTAGAAAGGCCTTAGGGGAACAACTGCATCTATTACTCTGCTGCAAAAACATAACAAAACAGAATTCCTAATGATAAATTGTTACACCCATAGATTAGTGGATCACAAAACAGAAGATTCTTCTCACAGTAAGTGGCAATGAAGACAGAGACACACAACTGGACAATGTATACAAAGTGAGAGACTCTGAAGCACTCAGCCCCAAACTGGATGTATTTTCCACATCACATCTTATGCAGGTTCTGGGATCTCGGTGGAAGAGGAAGTGGAAAACGAAGACTTCAAAAAAGCAGAGTTTTTCTAGACTCAGTGGGGCTGATGCACATATAATCTCAGAGATTCTAATGACATCACAAGACCTGCACGAGGTCAAGCCAGACAAAATCTTAGTAGGGGAGTTGGGCACAAAATTCTAGTCCTAGACAAGAAACTATTTGTCATGGATAGCTGCTTGGAGGGAGAATCAGTTTTCTCAAGTGGAGTGACACTCGACATATCAACTATACCCCAAGGTGGACTAAATGCTTAGGAAGAGTTGGTCAATACAAATGGGACTCAATGCCATCTTGTGTTCTCCTTTGTTTCTGTTTTTGTTTTACTTAAGAGAGAGAAAGCCCATGATGTTGGGTGTGCATGGAGAGGAAGGAAATTCTGAGATGCGTTGGGGAGAGGAAACAATATGGTCACAATATTTTGTATAAAATTCTCAAAAAAAAAAAAAAACAGTGTTGGTAAAATAAAGGTGAATAAGAAGTAAGTGTTTTCAAGTTAGTTTTGTGCATTGTTTGTATTTATTTGGTAAGAGCAACACATACACAAAAGCCAGGTGTATGTATTTATAATTTCAGGACTTGGGAGACTGATGAAGCAGAATCATGAGACCAGCCTTATTGATATAGTAAATTCTAGGCCAGCCTGGGCTATACTATGATAGCTTGTTTCAATACACACACTCACACACTCACACACACACACACACACACACACAGAGAGAGAGAGAGAGAGAGAGAGAGAGAGAGAGAGAGAGAGAGAGAGAGAGAGA
>JANHMN010000014.1:38586886-38653630 GCA_030674055.1 Rhabdomys pumilio
CAGCAGCAGGTCACGTGGATGAGACAGGGTAAAGGCACAGCCACGAGAGACGTCAGCAGCAGGTCACGTGGATGAGACAGGGTAAAGGCACAGCCATGAGAGACGGAGTTTTCCATCTGCAGCTTGACAAGATGAGCCAGTCCCCCTGGAATGTCCTCCGTCATCTTGACAATTCCTGCCCCCATTTAATTTGATTTACTTTGATTTTGTAGAAGGCATTCTCCAATAGATCCTCAGGGAAAAGATGCTTGAAATAATACAGTTTTTGAAGATAGTTCTTTATTTTGTGTGTTTTTATTTGGTCTTCATATTAATAGACATTTCAATAGGATCAAGGGAAGAAATATTTTTTTCTTTCAGAATGTTGGAGCCAGTTCTATTCTGTTGAGAAAGTTGAAAGTGATCTCAAGGGTGCTGGTCATACCTGACCTAGCACACAAGGGTTGGAGGCAGGAGGACTGTTGTGACCTTAATGCCAGCCTGGCTTACATAGTGAGTTCTATCCTAGTCTAGACTACAGAGTTAAGAGTATCTCAAAAAGCAAACAAAGAAGCCAGGCTGTGTGGGTCACACCTTTAATACCAGCTTTTGGGAGGCAGAGGCAGGTAGATCTCAAGGTTAGCCTGGTCTACATGTCAAGTTCCAGCAGAGCCAGGACTAAGTAGAGAATCTCTGTCTGAGAAAAAGCAAGCAAACAAACAAATAGTTGCAGCCATTTTTAATTTCTTACCACTTCACTATCCTCCCTTCCCTCCCTCCCTCCCTTCCCTCCCTTTCTCCCTCCCTCCCTCCCTTCCTCCCTCCCTCCCTCCCTCCCTCCCTTCTGGTGTTTATATCCTTACAGAGTTTCACAGGATGTCATTGTGCATCTGTCTCCATTCACCTGTCTGGAACAAGGAATATTTCTGCCTACATTTTCTTACCTTTAGTTAACTCTGACATTTCCTCCTTAGACTTCCTTTCTCCTTGGGTTTTCTTTGACTCCCTAGGACTTCTGCTCTTTAGATGCTGGGCCTCACCCACCAATGCTTTCTCGTCTTTTTCTGTCTTCTGAGAACATCTGTTGGTCCTTCAGAGAGCTTCTCAACTTCTTTTATTATTATTGTTTTTTTTATTTTTAGAAAAGCATATCATACGTTGACAGGAAGGAGCTTAACTAGGAGAGCCATGTCATTGAGTTAGGCACAGAGGTCAGGCCACAGCAGGAAACAGCCACATGGCAAGGGAGGCTTTAGACCAGAGCAATAACTTTAGGTTTCTTTAAATATAATTAGTCAGGGTTCTGTTTGTTTGTTTGCTCTGTGTTCTCTTTTCGTTTGAAATTCTCTCTCTCTCTCTTTCTCTCTCTCTCTCTGGTATTTGTCAATCTTTAGTTGTTTTATTTTATATATCTGTTTGTTTGTTTATTGGGACAGGGCATTTCTGTGTGTCCCTGGCCATCTTGGACCTCACTCTGTAGACTAGGCTGGCCTAACCGTTTCATTCTTATTCAGGATTATTTATAGGGGTTTAGAGAGATGAGACAGCTGTTAAAAGACACAGTTTGGTTCCTAGCAACCATGTTTGGGGGTGCACAATCCCTGGTAACTATAACATCAAAGGATCTGCTGCCCTCTTCTGACTTCAGGGGGCACCTGTGTGGGCACTCATCATCATCATCACCACCACCACCACCACCACCACCACCACCATCATCATCACCACCACCACCACCACCACCACCACCACCACCACCACCACCATCATCATCATCATCATCATCATCATCATCATCATCATCATCATAACAATAATAACAACTTTTTAAAAACAGAAAAAGATTCTGGATTACAACATTAATTTTAATCATTTGATAACATCAGAACACTTGCAGTGAGCACATTAGCTGAAAATGTTCCCCAAGTCCACACTGAGAATTAAGGCAACAGCTCTTGCTTGAAAATTCTCAGCCTGCAACATTTTTTTTCTTTTTTTCTTTTCTTTCTTTCTTTCTTTTTTTTTTTTTTTTTGACCTTCCTGTTGTATGTAGTTAAAAAAACAATCTATGCTAAGGCCGCTAGGCACTGGCAAAGCAGTCTCTTGCCCCCAAGTGTTCTGCCCTGGTTCCTGCCGTTAGCTGCTGTCAACCGCTCACACACCCCAAGACATCCGCTCCCTACCCCCCCTCCCCCCCCCCCCAAAGTCTCTAAGCAGCCTGTACATTCTTCACTCTCAGCCCTGTGCTGATCTGAGGAATAATTTTTCTTCCACTCTAGGGTTGTGTTTCAGTTTTTCATAAGGCTGCACGAATTGATGTTAGCAATCTTGGCAAGCCACATCTCTGAAGATCAACCGCCAACACCTCTTGTTTTCATCCTCGCTGACCTCCTCTGGGGGCAGGAGAGGGAATCTGCCTTGTTATCACTGAGGATACTAAACTGGCCTGAACACATGTCCTTGGCTAGCTCCGCCTTTTACTCTCTGGACATCTCTGAAAGCAGCTGGACCTAAATCCCACTTTCCCCAAACACTGCTTGGTAGCTCCTTAACTTTTATTTTTCAACTACAACTCCAGTACATGCTGATTCCCCAACCTTGTGTTAACAAGGAAGCTTTTATTCCACTACCAAAATGTTACTTCCCATCAACAGTGAGTAGGCACTTCCTGAATGGTGAAACTATGCTTTATGCTGCAGGAGGCCTCTGGACTGAGTGTATTTCTCTGTACAAGATAGAGAAATACTGGGGGGAGGGGTGGGGAAGGGAAACCTGGGCTTTGCTTTTTGATGATCCTGTAGTTATACAAAGTTTGCCAGTAAATCTTTGTCTTAATCCATTGGGATTGATTTAGCAATCTTTCTAAATTCCAGCACACAAAAAAACTCCAAATGGGGGCATTTTTCCACCCCCCCCAAAAAAAGGCAGTTGGGAAAAATACTGCTTTTGTATAATCCATAAAATTTAAAATATAAAAAATATATATAAAAAAAATAAAAATTGATTTAAAAAAGTACTAACCATTATAACAAACATTCCCATATTGTGATTTATAATTTACATCGATGCTGAACTTTTGTCTTGCTCTACAACACTGGCATTTTTCTACCTTATACAGGTTAAGAGATGGGTTTCAGTTCCTCAAAAAGAACAAGTGACAGGGCTGAAGTTCAGGATTGCTACCTCCCTAAACCCTCTTAACTGTGTGAGCAGGCCATCTCCAGGGAGCAGGCCATCTCCAGAAGGCTCCCTTTTTTTTGTCTGACATCTCCAGTTTTGCTCATTTTCTTCTTTGCAGGAATCTGAGGGGCAATTCTTACCTTTTTGTTGCTTTCCTTAATAAGCACTGCCCATGTTTATTAACTAAACATATGCCCTAGCAATCATTCATCTTTCAGAATGGAAACAAAGCTGCATTTATCAGAACTTAGATTAGAGTTCCGCCCATCTGTTTATTTAGCCACACTATCACACTGTCGAGAGAACCTCCAGGATCTGACACCTAGGAGCACGTCTTCCTCTGCAGCAACTAAGAAAAGTGAGGCTGTCTTACAACTGCCCACATATCTAGGTGTAGAGAGGAATTCAATTTATGTAACTTTTTTTTTTAAGATTTATTTATTTTATATATGTGAATACACTGTTGCTGTCTTCAGACACACCAGAAGAGGGCATCAGATCTCATTACATATGGTTGTGAGCCACCATGTGGTTGCTGGGAATTGAACTCGGGACCTCTGGAAGAACAAAAAGTGTCTTAACCACTAAGCTAACTCTCTAGCCCCCTTCTTATGAGTTTCTTAAGACAGTAGAATACATTTACTTTGTGAGATCTGCTTTGATGCGTGAAGTGGGCTTTTGTGTTTGTGCACGCTTGCACATGTGTGTGTGTGTGTGTGTGTGTGTGTGTGTGTGTGTGTGTGCTGTTCATTTGTGTAACTTTTACATCTTAGGTTTTTTTCAAAAACTAACAAAACATTTAAAACATAAAGTGAAATATAATTTTGACATAAATTTTTGGCACGCAAGAATACTTCAGTAAAAACTGACTTTTCTATCCCTGATGGCAGGGAATGCTGTCCTCCCTCATTCCTTCCCCGGTGCTCTATTGCAAAGATGTAGATAAAATTCCACACGGCCTTATTGTGAAGATAGAGAAAAAAAATTTACGTAAGACTTTGGCATCTCTGATCTTTGTCTTGGATAAACTGCTTCACCTGCAGAACGCCAACATGAGCTAGTTCTCTTGGAATTCCATGCAGCTACAAAATATTTACTCCAACTGAGTTAAGTAATCAGATTAATTAATAATGTTACTTATGTGTGTGTTAGGCTGCTACACCCCCTTCATAGATCTAATTCGAGCTAGGAAATAAAAATATTAGTAAATGAGTGAGTGGTGGTATAGGTCGGTGGTACACCAGTCGCATCTGTGACCCTGGTTTTATACCCAGCAATATAAAAGTCTAGATAGGGTCAATTCAAAATTCTAAATTAAAAGGTACTTGAGTCTGAAAGAGATGAGTCAAGAGGATTTAAGGTAAACTATCAAATTCACCACAGATTCAACCACAGAATCAGATAGGAGAAAGATGCAGAGAAGGACATAAGGTACCTTTGCATTTGGTTCATCTGTCTCATTTTTGTTTGTTTTTGAGACAGGGTCTCATTGTGTAGCCCTGAATGGCCTAGACCAGGCTGGGGTTTTGAATTTACAGAGATTCCCCCACCACTGCCTCCTAAGTGCTGGAATTAAGGACATACACTGCTACACTTAGTTTTGTAGTTGCTGAACTGTGCCTCTGACTTCTTATTTCCAGTTGTGCTAAAAAAAATTAAAGACAGCAGTCAAGCTGGAGAGATAGCTCAGTGGTAAAGCACTGTGAAAATCACAGGCTTGATCTCTGGGGTGGAGATGGGGGGAGAAGGAGGGAGAGAAGGAGTGGGAGGAGAGACTATGCTCAGGTCAGCCTTCAAATCTTGGCTGGACTCAGTGTGTCAGAAAGCAAGAAGCCGCTACTGATTCTAAAATCATGTGTGATCATTTGAAGCTTCAAAACTGAAGAAAGTTAAAACAACAACAACAAAGCACCAACCTTTGAGCTGGAGTTACAGACAGTTGCTATATTATAGGTAATCGGATTTAAATACTTTATAGATGCATGGAAGAAATATATATTCTGAAAGAAAAATGGAACTGTGAGAATTAGCATGGGGACATCTGGCAAGACCCAGATGACTCTGGGCTTCTAAAATGCCCAGATTCTATGAATGTTCTTTGCCAGTTGAAGTACCTCCAATTTCTCCCCATGAACAGGTAGATTTCTTGCATGCAACAAGATCCGTTAGCACAGGCAATTACCTTACAAGAACATTATTGATTCTCTTCAGTCTCTACTCGTACTGCATCCAAGACTACAGGCGAACCTCGGTGTGTCTTGGGGTGTCCCCAATGTTAAAAAACAAAACAAGAATGTGACTGTGCAGCAATAGCTTAGGAATTTTAGTGAGGATAGTGGTCTGTCTGTCTGTCTGTCTGTCTGTCTGTCTGTCTTTCTGTGTGTATGTGTATATGTGTGTGTGTGTGTGTCTGTCTGTCTGTCTGTCTGATGTAGAGAAAGATTTATTACTTGTAATAATTAAGGAGAACATGGACTTATTTATAGAACAATATCCTCATGAAGCAAATAAATATGTGTAGTTCATCCAATGAGCCTATGGATCTACATAGATTCCTAGATTTTTGCAAGAAAGCTCTTTAGAGTGGGCATATCCCCGACCATGTTCAGCTAAGGGATACACTCCTATGCTAGTTCAGCCTGGGATCACAGTTCAAGGAGAAAAGATGGCAGACTCAACTTGGGACATGGTTATCTTAGGGTCCTAGAACACAAGTTCAAATGGAAGGCAGAAGTACTGCTCTTTATTTTCAACTGTGTCAAAATAAGATGGCAGCTAGGAAGTGTCTGTGCCTGCTCAGTTTATGATGTAAAGTGTTAGGTTAAAACAGAAGGATGCTTTGAAGGGGTACATGTGAGTGTTCATTTTTTTCCCTTGTAAGACAATAATTTGAACTGTTGTAACAGGACTAGTTTATTCTATTAATTACAGATTCTCTGATAATCAGAATGTTGTAAGATGAAATTAGCAGATAAATGTTCATACCAGAAAGATAAACAGAGTCTTTCTGTGTAGCCCTGAGTATCCTGGAACTCACCCTGTATACAAGGCTGGCCTCGAACTCAAGAGATCCACTTGTCTTTGCCTTTAGAGTGCTGGGATTAAAGATGTAGTCTAGGACCACAGAGATTGAACTATCAAACAGAGAGCATACATGGGGCAGACCTAGGCACTATATATATATATATATATATATATATATATATATATATGTGTGTGTGTGTGTGTATACATATATATATGTATATATATTATGTATATGTACTGATATATACTAATATATATACACATATATATGTATATATACTGATAGATAGATAGATAGATAGATAGATAGATAGATAGATACTGATGTAGCAGGATGTATTTGAAAAAAATGGCTCCAGCTAGCTCCTTGTCCACCGCCATGTTCCTGCTCTATGTTCCCATACTAACAGACAGCATGGCTTCTGTCTCTGCCTCTGTAGAGTCTATGGCTCTAAGCATGCATGGCTCAGGGGCCCACTCCTCCACCCCCATGTGGTAGATATATTTTCCCAGTACCCGGTAGGAAGTAGACTCTTAATGCTTAAAGATTATCCAATGAATGTATATATTAGCAAATGTTCAATACACAAGATACCCACACAATTAGAATTATTAACCCAATATCTACCCTTTTGACATGAATAACTACACAAAACTCCTAGAGACACTTATGTCTTTCTCCATCTTGCTTCTCCTCCTCCTTTTTCCTTTTCTTTCCTTCCTCCTCCCAACTCCTAGCTACATCCACCTCTTCTGCTGCACAATCACAAAGCTCCACTGCAAATACAATGGGCAGGAAAGGTTTCTGCAACATATATATATATATATATATATATATATATATATATATATATATACATACATACATATTCACATACATACACACACACACACATATCAGTTATGCAGCTTGGTCTTAATGTGGGATGATGATGATGATAGTGTGCATCACTAACCACTGCTCAGCTGAGTTCCTTTATTCTTGTTTAGGATCTATCATCTTCTTTAAATAAAAGTGGCTGCATCTCAATTCAATCCTATCAAGTCTATGCTACTTATAGTTTGGGATATCGTGAAGCTTTTTCAGCAAAGTAGAAAATATACTGTAATTACCACCCCTTCCTCCCTCTTTCCTTTCCCTTTGTTCTTTCCTTCCATCTTTCTTTCTTTCTTTCTTTCTTTCTTTCTTTCTTTCTTTCTTTCTTTCTTTCTTTCTTAGATTTATTTATTTATATGAGTTGATTTCAAACACACCAGAAGAGGGCATTAGATCCCACTACAGATGGTTGTGAGCCACCGTGTAGTTGCTAGGGATTGAACTTAGGACCTTGGGTAGAACACTCAATGCTCTCCAGCCCCTCCATGCTTCCTTGTTTTCTTTGTTCTGGGCTTTTGAGCAAGGGCCTTGTTACTTAGCCCAAGATGGTCTTAGTCTCCTCGTGCTGATATTAAAAGTGTGCCACCTTTGCACTCTTTTTCTCCATAATAAAAATGTGAACTCCACTGAGCCTGTTTATATGGTGGTAACATGAGCTCACATGTTATCACATGGGTACTCACTAAACACTAGCCCATTGTGGGTAGAGTGTCATGTGAACTACCAAGCCAAGGTGTGATACAAGTTCAGCAACATGGCCCCATGATTTGGATATAAAATATACATGATTCAGCTCGAATCCCAAAGATCTTACTGTATGATCGAAAGACTCACACTTCCAACAGGCATCCCCAAAACCAGGTAAAAGAATGGGGAGGTACATTCTGAGGGTCTTTGATTAGGGGTGTGTGGCAGGGGAAAATGTGAAGTTGGATGAAAGAGACGTTTTAAATTGAGGCACACTCTTCCACGACAGAAGATTATTAACATGTCATAAATTCAAGAAAAAGGTATGAATTCACTAATAGGCTAGTCCCCAAAAGTATAGAAAAGTCCTGATATTAGAATAAAAATATATTCAGAGATTTGTACATATTCAGACCAAATATTAAATAGATGAGAAAATGCACTATTTTGCACCTTTGGAGGAAATGGAGGGGACATGACACTTATAGAGGCCATTAAAATGTATGTATTGTGCATAGGAAAATCAGCATTCCTAATATATCCACTGCTGCCTCTCCTCTCTAAGGATGCAGAAGAAGCTGTAGACCTGGGCTCACTTTTGGTACCAGTAGTGATCTGGAATAAGATATTAAATGGGTAAACCTCAGAATCTCCATGTACAAACTTACAGTAATGAATGGAAAACTCAGAAAGCCATTCATGGATCTTGGGTCCATGGGAATACATAGGAATAGTCAGAACACAGTACTATTAGGGCAAAATAGTCAAGAGGAAAGCTCCACTATATAATCAAGAAAATCAAAGTTAGATGACCGGGGCGCTAAGAGAAATCATCAATAAAGTGCAAGGTTCTTTGCTCAGGAATTTGAGTATTTGATTCCTTGCCCAGATTTACCCTACTGTCAGTGATGTGGCAATAACTCAGTCTTTGAATACATAACTGAAATTAACATGCTTTGTTTTGGCATAAAGCCTATGCTAGAGTCTCAGAATATGAACCCGTTGAAAGGAAGGCCCAGTAGAATCCAGCCAAGACAGTCTAAACTAGTGTCACTTCTTAGGATAATGTAAAAAAAAATTGCTTACATTCTTAAATAATTAAAGCAAACAATGGGCATGGTGGTCAACTTACTCTGCTTAATACACAGTTATTTCCATCCTCAACATAAAACAAATACCACGTGACACCTGCAGGGTAACAGTGCGTATTCATATAGCTGTGGAGTCATCTTAGCTGCAGCTATTGTTCCATGCAGTGACATGATCCCCAGGCTGGAGCTGATTAACTCTCAGGTTTATGGTATGCTGTACAATGTAGCTGTTTGTGTTACTAAGTTGGAGATGCCACAATAGCACAGAAGGGGTCCCTTAAACTGCAGTTTGTTTCAGAGATCTGGGACCTGAAAATCCACAATCAAGGTATTTGCTTTCACCTGCTATCTCTCTTGTCCAGCAGATGGCGACCTTCTCCCTGTTGCTGTTTCGGCTTGTCTCCATGATTGCCCATCCTTCCTGCTGTTCCTCTCCCTCCAACTTCTTTCTAAATTTCATTTTTATTTATTTGGTGTGTGTGTGTGTGTGTGTGTGTGTGTGTGTGTGTGTGTGTGTGTGTGTGTGTGTGTGTGTGTGTACAGCACATGTGAGGAGTCCTGGTGGCAAACAGCTTTATGTACTGACTCATCCCGCTTGTTTTCTTCTTCTTCTTGTAAAGATATTAAGGATGAGTGGGCAGGAGAAAAGGTCATTGTGGACACACAGGAAGCAGAGAAGTCACACTGGATTAGTGACTAGTCTCTTCACCTCATTTTACCTTATCTTTTAAAGGACCTGTCTCTGAATACAGTCACATTCTCAGGAACTGGCAATAAAGCTTCCATGTGGGTCTTAGCCCCTGCCCCCAACTCAACTATGACCTCATCTTAAGTAATATTGAATAACCTGTCTTTAAAATAACAGTCTGGGGTGCTAGAGGTTAGGACTTTAGGGTAGAGGCTTTGAGAAACACAGCACAAAGATGGTTAGACTTTAAATTTTCCAACTGTCAAGGCAG
Source organism: Rhabdomys pumilio (assembly GCA_030674055.1). Lineage (NCBI taxonomy): Eukaryota > Metazoa > Chordata > Mammalia > Rodentia > Muridae > Rhabdomys > Rhabdomys pumilio. Next base: position 38,596,684 of record JANHMN010000014.1, read on the forward strand.
AGACAGATGACACATTTCTGATGTGGCCTGGTCACATGACATGCCCAACAAACTTGATTCTGTCACCCACTTTTAAAAACAAATAACATTTCTATTTGAATGTGACTTTTTTTGGGGGGGGGAGTTGGTTTTTCGAGACAGGGTTTCTCTGTGTATCCCTGGCTGTCCTGGAACTCACTCTGTAGACCAGGTTGTCCTTGAACTCAAAAATCCACCTGCCTCTGCCTCCCAAGTGCTGGGATTAAAGGCTTGCACCACCACAGCCCGGCTGAATGTGGCTTTCTAACTCACAGAGTGCAGCCCAAATATTTACTCTTGAGCTTTTTAAGCATTTGGTCCACTGGTTGAGAATCTCACAGAAAGCTGTTGACAGCCAGACAGAGAGATACAGAAGTGGATACATGGCTATAAATCCACCAGTCATAACTAGTCATACCAGAACCACATATCCCAGAAATTGTCATTTTTGATATGGATGAAGCTGGCAGTTCAGAAAAGATACCTTGAAAGGTCAGAAGGTTATCTTGTATCAGTACACTCTGTCAGCAATCCACTTTACATGAGCCAAGTTACCAAGCAGTAGAAATTATTTGTGGATCTAATTCTTACAACCCTGTGTTATGTGAATCTAAAGGAAAGACTGACCCAGAGTCCACACAGAGTCTCATTAACTATAAGGCATCGCTTGATACTTTGCCTTCATCATGATAAAGAATTAGAAGGCAGGAAGGTCAAATATAATGTTGGCAAGGATGACACACTCAAGCGACCCATTTATGGTAAATGGACTGAGAAGTTGAAAGGGTTAAAATTTTTTAAATCTCCTAGCAGGCTGGGCAGAAACAAGAGTGCAGGTCAGCTTGGTCATGAGCTCTGTGTTTCAGGAACTTGGCTGACCACAAGATAGATGACTGATTATGTACAGGCTCTTAGAGAATAGCCCATATAGAATGTTCTCCCTGACTCTTCCTTGTACCCTGTCACAAACTGACTAATGGGCTGGAACTTTCCACAGGTGCTCTCCGATAACCCTCCTCCATTCCTTCTGGGTTGTGGTTTCCACCACCACCACCACCACTGAGTTGTGGGTTTTGCCTTTAGATTCTCTCTGTCTCCAAAGCCCTGGGGTCAGACCCCACGGCCCCTGCGTGGGTCATGGGTCTTGACCTCAGTATACTGATTAAAATATACCTCTTGCTAATTACATCAAGTTTGGTGTCTTACAGTTAATGGATGGCAGCGAATTTCTGAGGCTTGGGTGAGGTCCTCCCTTCTTGGGGGCCTTATAAAATCATGGGTCCTGAGGAGATCACAGTGGTAAGACTTAAGCCTCCTCCTAGATAGGCACTTTTGGAAGAACCCCACATCAGAGCAGATGCCAGGTGATGACCAGATGTAGTCAGATCATAGAGAGGGGAGAACGCAAATGTCAAGTGTGCTGCCAAGACACTACTTTCTGTCTCCTATATATCCTATTTTACAGAACTATCATCATGAGAGAGTTGCCATGTCTTTATTTAATATGCTGTACTAGAAAATATAATCCACATGGGATAAACTTGGTGGTGGCTGAAAGGTGATAAGAGTTGAAAGCATTCTTTAAAATTAACTGGTCTAAAACTTAGAAAAATTTACAAAGATTAGATCCTTGATTTATAACTTGTGATATTTTATATTGTGTGCTTATTTTTGGTGCCAAGCGATAGCAGAACATTGGGCTCTTGTATTTGGCACATTTGGGTAAAATGTTTAGTCACGATGTTGGATGGATAGCAGCAGAAGCTCTATGTATGGTGGTTATTTCTATACTGCACTGGAACAAGTTTCCTTTACACAGAAGTGACTTCAGGACATAGCAACATGATAAAATCTCAATTAGTTTTGCCCTAACTCTTCATAAGATGTAGCATGAGGTGAATCACAAGGAAAGTTCTATTAGTGTGAGGTTTGCTTTTAACTGTCAACTTGACACAGCTTAGAATCTCCTGGGAGAATCTCACTGTGGAATTATCAGAGTAGGTTGACTTCTGAGCACGCTTATCAAGGTATGAAGGTAGATATTTTGGGGGTCTTTTATTTTTATCCTCTCTCTCTCTCTCTCTCTCTCTCTCTCTCTCTCTCTCTCTCTGTCTCTCTCTCTGACAAAGTTTTGATATATATTATTTGGCTGGAATTCTCTATGTAGAACAAGCTGACCTTAAACTCTCAGAGATCTACCTGCCTCTACTTTCTGGGTGTTGGGATTGAAGGTGTGAGCCACTATGTTGAGCAGAGATTTTTGAACCTGGCCTAAGTGGGGTTGAAGCACTCTCCCTGAATGTGGGTAGTGTTATTTCATGGGCTGAGTTCTGAACTGAAAATGAGTGTAAAAATTGAGCTGAGCAAGTAAGCATACATGCATTTATTCTACCTCTGCTTTTGATTGTGGGTGTGGGGAGTTGCATCACGTTCCTGCCTTGACTTCTTCACAATAATGTACTGTCATCTGGAATTATGAGCTAAAATAAACACTTTCTCTCCTAAATTGCTTTCTTTCAGATTATTTTATCACAGCCACAGAAAGTAACTAGGGCAATCAGGGTGGACATAAATTATTTAGTTAAATGGCTGATTTTAGGAAATTTTGCAAAAAGCATCTAGCAAGTGAATCTAGTGCACTAATTTTTGTCCTATATCTTAGGATGCACCTATACAAGTAAAGATCTCCTCCAATGAAACATGTTCTTTCTTGAGATCTAAGGATGTACTTGTACTGACCATGAATGGAAGGTGTTATAGGATGGAGAAGTACATGCTGTTATTTCAGAAATTAAGTATCCAGTAAAGTAGTTGTGAGTGTGGAGTACTGAAGTAATTAATTAATTACCAATTAAGTAGTTAATTAATTAATTACCAATAACAAGTGTCCAGTAGAGTTGTTATTGGTAATGTGGAATACTGAGTCAGTTTCTTCATCCTTGGAATATATTCCTATTTTTGAGGGAATTATCACTTTATGAATCCTGCTTTCCCCATGGGGATCAGTACTTGGTGACCAGCCTCTCTTGCAGCTAGAAATCAACCTTGTAGCCTCAACCTTGGTCCACAGGCACACCCTAGTGAGACTACTTTGGAGATGAGCTAAGCGGTGTTCCCATCTTTCTGGAGTAGGTGGCAGCAGGAAGAACCAGATGTAGTATCCAACAAGCTGCATCTGAGACAGAGCCATCTGTGATGCTGGCCTTCCAATCTCTGCATTTCATGACCGAGGAAAGAGGTATGAGTGCTATCCCTTTCAGTTCAATCTATTGTGTAATTTCTGGCATTCCTGGAAGTTTACTTTTGTGTTTGTTTCTTAACTAACGATCTCAAGTAATGCCTAATCTGCTTCAAAAGATTCTAGTTCTGGTAGAACTAGCCAGACTAGATCTTGTCTGCATCAAGGTTTGCACATGGTGTTATACCATATAAAAAGTGTTCAACCCAACTAATAATAGAGGAAAATAAGAGATGCCATGTTGTTATTCAGTTATTATATTGATAAGGACTGAGAATCTGATCTGTAGGCATTAATACAAGTAAGCAGGCTTCCTGGTTGTTGGTAAGAATGCAAAATGAAGCAAGTTGGATGGAAGATACTATGTCGATATCTTTCTGAATTCAAAATGCAACTCTCCTTTGGTAAAGAATTATTTCTATGATTATGTTCTATATGCATATCCATATAGCCTACTAAACAAATGTACGATGGTTTAATTTTGAATTGGTTCTGAATTAAAGAGTATAAACATCAATGGAAATGCAGTCAGTCGGAAACTGGCGAACGGACATTGAGCAATCAAACAATGGAGTGATACTGAGCTATTTACAAAGACAAAGGTCTTTACGGGACTAAGTAGCCATATTGTCAAAATTTTAAGAAACAAGTTTGAACATGGAGCACTGCATGTCATCACCCATGGGAAAAAAACATAAGCCCACAGATGTGTTTGCTCTGATTTGGAATGATTCTGGAGGAGAGCCAATAAGAACCAAGTCCTTCTAATCAGGAGGGCTGTGTGGAGGATGTGTCCTTAACAGATGGAAACTACTGAAGAATATGGGTCTATAGCTTTTACCTTTCCTTTATTTGTCTGTGTAACAATTATGCCATAGAACATGGGACATAAATGCTAGCCAGGTATGATCTCAGCATTCAGGGGGCTAAATGGCAGAGAAAGTGGATAATTACAAGAGCATGTGTTAAGAATCTAGCCAAGGAGGGCCGGGCCACGGTTAAGGCGGCTGAGGAGAGCCAGCAGGCAACAGACAGGCCTGCGCTGGCTCTAGGCAGCGGACCTGTGGACTTAGTCCCTGCTTCCTCCGGCCCACCTCCCTCCGTGAGTACCGTCCCTGCCCTTCTTCCGGAGGAGCCTCTAGCCCGGGGCCTGGTTGAGGGGCCAAGGGTTGGTTTTAGGAGCGGAGTTTCCCAGAAGAGGCCCGCACTGGCCCTCCCTCGCCGCGGATGCCCCTCACATGGCCACAGGTGTGGCTGGCTGAGGGAGGTGTGCTTGTGCCGGTTCCCCCGCCCCTTACACTGGGGTAATAAAGGGCAGCCACAATAAGTGCCATCCATTGACAAGTGACAGGCACTTTCCAGCAGCCCGACTTCCAGCATCGGCAGCCCAACCAGTTCTACCTCTACTCCTGGAAACTTCCCCACCACCAGGTGCAAAATAATTGTACACTAAGAAGCCATGGAGAAGAGAAGTGTAGATGAAACAGAAAATGGAGATGCTTTCCTTGACCTGAAGAAACTGCCCATCTCCAAATCCCCTCATCGCTATACGAAAGAGGAGCTCTTGGATATAAAAGAACGTCCATACTCCAAGCAGAGGACATCATGCCTTTCTGAAAAATATGACAGTGATGGTGTCTGGGACCCTGAGAAGTGGCATGCCTCTCTCTACCCACCCTCGGGGCAGAGCTCACCAGTGGAAAGTCTGAAGAAAGAGCCAGAATGAGATCGACCTTCTCTGGTGTGCAGAATAGCAGATCCACGGGAGCGAGTGAAAGAGGATGACCTAGACGTTGTTCTCAGCCCACAGAGACGAAGCTTGGAGGTGGGTGCCATGTGACAGCTGCTGTTAGCTCCCAACGCTCTGGCAGTCCATTGGAGAAAGACAGTGATGGGCATCGCCTGCTTGGTGGACAAAGGATTGGCAGTGGAAGGATAATTTCTGCCCTAGCCTTTGAGAAGGATCATTGTCTTAGTGATAAGGACCTGTGTGCCTTGAGAGACCGAGACACAGAGAGAGACTACAAGGACAAGAGTTTCAGGAGGGAGTTTGGAGATAGTAAACGTGTCTTTGGTGAGCGTAGAAGAAACAATTCATATACTGAGGAAGAACCAGGATGGTTTTCAGCAGGACCCACCAGTCAGTCTGAAACCATCGAGCTGACTGGCTTTGATGATAAGATTCTAGAGGATCACAAAGTAGAAAAAGAACAAGGCAACGGACTGCCTCTGTGAAGGAAGGCATATTGGAGCTCAATGGAGGGGTGGCTGAAGAAGACGAGATGGAAGTCATTCTGGCCCAGGAGCCCTCTGCTGATCAGGAAGTTCCAAGGGGTGTCATCCTACCTGAGCAGTCCCCAGGAGAATTTGACTTTAATGAATTCTTTTACCTTGATAAGGTGCCGTGCTTGGCTTCAATGATAGAAGATGTTCTAGGGGAAGGAAGGATCAGTCTCTGCCAGCCGCTTCAGTAGGTGGTTCTCTAACCCAAGCCGGTCAGGGAGCAGATCCAGTAGCCTTGGATCCACACCCCACAAAGAACTTGAGAGACTGGCAGGTTTGGAACAAGCCGTCCACTCTCCTGGACAGAACTCGGGGAATTATTTTGCTCCTATACCATCGGAAGACCATGCTGAAAATAAAGTGGATATTTTAGAAATGCTACAGAAAGCCAAAGTGGATTTAAAACCTCTTCTTTCTAGCCTTGCTGCAGATAAAGAAAAACTTAAGGAGAGCTCACATTCAGGGGTTGTACTTTCAGTGGAAGAGGTAGAAGCAGGGCTGAAGGACTTGAAAGTGGACCAGCAAATGAAGAATTCAACTCCCTTCATGGCAGAACATTTAGAGGAAACCCTGAATGCTGTGACTAGCAATCGACAGCTCAAGAAAGATGGAGATATGACTGCATTTAACAAACTAGTGAACACCATGAAGGCAAATGGGACTTTGCCTACCCAGCCCAAAGTCAGTCGAAACCTTGAAAGTCACTTGTTGGCCCCTGCTGAGATTCCAGGCCAGCCTGTCCCTAAAAACATCCTACAGGAACTTCTGGGTTAACCAGTTCAGAGACCTGCTTCTTCCAATCTTCTCAGTGGCCTTATGGGGAGCTGGGAACCTACTGCATCTTTATTGAGCCAAAGAGCACCCTTTCCTCCAATGTCACAGGTGTTTCGAACTCAAGCAGCCTCAGCAGACTACCTTCATCCAAGGATACCATCACCAATTGGTTTCCCATCAGGATCCCAGCAACTACCTGGAGATCCATTCCAAGGCATGCGCAAGCCCATGAGTCCTGTCGCAGCCCAGATGAGCCAGCTAGAATTGCAGCAAGCTGCTTTGGAGGGGCTGGCCCTACCACATGACCTTGCAATACAGACAGCACCCTTCTACCAGCCTGGTTTTGGCAAACCACAAGTGGACAGGACCAGAGATGGGCTCAGAAACAGGCAACAGCGAATGTCAAAGTCACCAGCACCCATGCACCGAGGAAATTCTTCTTCACCAGCTCCTGCTGCCTCCATCACAAGCATGCTTTCTCCTTCCTTCACCCCTACCTCAGTGATCCGGAAGATGTATGAAAGCAGAGAGAAAAGCAAGGAGGAAATAGCACCTGGAACAGTGGTTCCTGGTGATGGTAAAGACGACACTCAGAAGGCCAGTGAAGAGAACCTGCTGTCATCCAATCCCATACCCAATACTGATCAAGACTCTTCTCCTACAACAAATCCTAAGCTTTAGACATTACGGCGGTCTTCATGCTCCACCCCACTGTCCCAGACCAACCGTTATACCAAAGAACAAGATTATCGACCTAAAGCAGCTGGGAAGAAAACACCTACCTTGGCAGGAACCCAGGAACGTCTTTTCTCCGCCCTACCCACCAAGTTCCCCTCGTCCCTCATGTTCCTATTGTTTGACCTGCACACCAGCTTCACCCAGGACTAGTCCAAAGGTTGATAGTCCAAGGGGTACATCCATAGCATCTTCCAAGTTTGCTCCAAGCTGGTGTGCTTCCTCCTGGGATAGACATGGCTCCTTTACAGGGACTATCTGGCCCACTCCTGGGCCAACCCTTGTACCCTTTGGTCTCTGCTGCTAGTCACCCTCTCCTAAACCCTCGTCCTGGGACCCCTCTGCATTTGGCAGTGATGCAGCAGCAGCTACAGTGCTCAGTTCTGCATCCTCCAGGCTCTAGTTCCCAGGCAGCAGCTATCAACGTTCAATCTCCTCAAAATGTACCCAGCCGGTCCGGCATGCCCCACATGCACTCCCAGATGGAGCATCGCACCAGCCAAAGGAGCAGCTCCCCTGTGGGCCTTGCCAAATGGTTTGGCTCAGATGTGCTACAGCAGCCTCTGCCCTCCATGCCCACCAGTCATCAGTGTAGATGAACTGGAATACAGACAGTGAAGAGGGCAGGCTGGCTCACCCATTCCTGGACCTGTGGTGGCACTCTGGTCATGACTCTCATTCCCCATCTTTGTAATGGGCTTTTACATTGGAGCACGCTGTGTGAAGATGTTTAGGGGATCCACATACCTACCATGATCTACATTAAGACAGAAGGCTGTTAAATAATCGAACGGAGCCTACATGGTTCAAATGCAAGGGACACAAGATTGTCAGTCCTGGAAGTCTTTCTTTTATAAAATATGTGACTGAAGTGTTGGTGTCTTCTAGAGGTGACACCTAAGGGTTCTGAGAAATAAAATGTATAGACCCTTATGTACAGACCCATGTATAAACTTTTGTACATACAAATAGGATAGCTTTTTTGAACTTATACATACAGCTGTACATAAAGTAACTATCAGTTAAGCCTGTGTCAACTGTTTGGATTTTTTTCACTTGTATATTTGGGACTTTTTCTTTTGGTTTATTAAAAGTTGCATATGCCACGTGTGTGAACAATAAAAAAGAATATAGCTAAGAGTTAGTTATATTAGCTTTCTCTTACTGTAACAACTGCCGGAGGTAAATCATTTTAGAAGGAAAGGATAGAAGGGGAGGTTTATTTTGTCCTGTGGTTTCAGAAGTTTTAATCCACAGCCATGTGGCTCTGGCACTTTGGTCTTGAGTGATTGTAGAAGCATTCACTGGAGGAACGTGATTATATCATGGTGGCTGGGAAGCAGACAGGGTCATAGTCAAGAGGCTGAAGTACCAATATTTCTTTCAAGGATCCGCCCAAACCTAAGTTCCTTCTATCAGCACCCACCTCTGGAATGGTCTACGACTTTCTTGTAGCTTCACAATCGAGGTACAAGTCACTATCGGTACATGGTCTTTCAGGGACGTTCTAGATACAAACTGCGTCATGAGACAGAACAGGAGGGTATGCACATGATGCTGTGGAAGCCAGGGAAGCTGGGGGAAGAGTCAATGATGCTCTCTGAAGAAAAGGGCATACAGAAAAAAGGACTGAGAAGAGAGAGAGTCACAGCAGCAGGAGGAGGGGCAAGAGAAGGAGGAGGATGTGATAAGAGTGGATGCTATCGGTAGAACAAAGGTGAATGAATGACTCAGGGCAGGAAGAGCAAGAGGAGAAGGAGGAAGAGAAGATAACAGAGGATGCTATCATAGAACAAAGGTGAACGAGGGCAGGATTTAGTGGGAGATTTCTGGGAACTTTAAGACACAGGATGTCAAGGCTTTATATTTAGACTAAAAGATGCTCTAGAAAGTCAGAACCATGTGGTAATGCATTTAGCTGCCATTTGCAGACCCCCAAAAGTTCTATACCAGTAATTGTTACTGCTACTCTATGTGAGGTCTCAGCAGAGGAGTTTGAGGTTGATGTAGGAATGACATTGCTTGTTCCTCATCTGCTTATGAAGACACTGGCTCAACCCCAGATGAGGGCAGATTTGCCCCTGCCAATCCTGACATCATGGCTAGATTCAAGGGAGGAAGTAGAGGCAAACTGGGCAGGGAACAGTTTCCCTCCATTTATTTTTTTTTCCTCTCAGTAATGAGGACTGGTACCTTTTACTGTATTTCATTAGCTGCCTCCCCCCTCACCAAGCCCCCTGCACAGGCCACTGATGGAGACCTCTGTGATTCATCATCTGGGAGATGAAGGATCCTCAAACATTTTGTATATAACTCAAAATATCTTAGTAGAGATTGCAAATCGTGGGTCTCAACTTAGAAAAAGTGTGTTTGCTTGGTGGCCCTAGAACTTGTCGTTGATTTTTGACATCCTGATGCCTGCACGAAGAAGATACCCATCACCACCACTACCCCTGCCCTGACCCCATGCCTATTCCTGGATGTTCAGGTATAGAGACATTTCTTGATGTAACTAGAGATATAAATCCCATGGGGTTAACCTTGTTAGTTTTCTAATGTGGCATTAACACGTTATCATAAGCTTAGGAGGCTAAGAACAACACAAAGGCATGATCAGACAGATTCCATAGGTCCAGAGCTCAGGCCATTTCTGGGTTTCTCATCAAGGTGTTACAGGCCTGCAATCTCACCTGAGGTTTTGGGACCTCTTCCCAGTTCACTGCATGACAGAATTCAGTTCCTGGTGGTTGCAGAACTGAGGCATCCAGACTGTAGAGGCAATCCCTTCTCACAATCCGTACTGTCAGTGTGACTGGTTTTCCATTCAGGACAAACACAAGGATAGCTTCTTTTAGGACACTGCCTCCAGCCAATTAAAAGAAGACATCAAATGTAATATTATAGTTTGGCTGCCAATCTCACTACATTCTCTGACCTGCCCATACTTAAGGGGCAGAGGGGAGTTACAAGACATCTATCCAGGGACAGATCTTGGATACTAGCATGGAAATTTGCTTGGTTTTATCTTGTTGGCTTTTGGCTAACTTGTTTTACTTATAGTCACTGGTAAATTCTCCATACTTTATAAATACACACTATGTGATATTTTCTCTAATATAAAAATTCTCACATTGATTTCAATAATAGCTGATTCACATCTCCACTACCATTTCCATCCCCCACCCCCAGACTTCATCACACACATTCTATTCACTGACAGCTTAATATGATAAAAGTAAACACAAAAGCAGATTTTCTGACATAACTGTCCAAGCACAACGAAAAATTATATAAAAGAGAAACCATGTGCTGGACAGTGGTAGTGCACACCTTTAATCCCAGGACTCAGGAGACAAGAGGCAGGCAGATTTCTGATTTCAGGGCTAGCCTAGTCTACAGAATGAGTTCAAGGACAGCCAAGGCTAAACAGAAAATCTTTTTCTGTTTTGTTTTTCTGTCTCGAAAAAAATACAAAACTATGTTCAGGGCATGACTTTATTCTGGGTACTTGGGAAGCAGAAGCACACAGATCTCTATGAATTTAAGGCCGGTCTGGTCAACACAGTGAGTTTCAAGCCAGCCAGGGGTACATGGTGCCATAGTTAGAGTTTGTTCCTTGTGATGTAAGGAAATATCATGACCAAAAAAACAAGATGGGCAGAAAGGGTTAATTCAACTTACACTTTCATATCACTGTCAAAGACTGTCAGGACAGGAACTCAAGCAGGGCAGGAACCTGGATGCGGGAGCTGATGCAGAGACCATAGAGGAATGCTACTTACTAGCTTGCTCAACATGGCTTACTTAGTTTGCTTTCTTCTAGAACCCAGGACCACCATCTGAGAGACGGCACCACCCATAATGGGCTGGGCCCTCCTTTATTGATCACTAATAAAGAAAATGCCCCACAACTGTATCTTCAGGAGTTACTTTCTCAATTGAGTTGTCTTCCTTTCTGATTACGTTAATTTGTGTCAAGTTCATATATAAAACCAGCCAGCAGCACACATGGTATAAAATAAAATGAAATAGAATGTTTTTCCTATATGAATTTTCTAGAAGTTAAAAAAAAAAAAAGACAACAGAATGAACCAAGAATGTTATTTATAGAATGTTAGCTGTCACTGTAAAGTATTCTTTTACTTGTGAAACAAGATAAAATCACAGACCAGTAATAGTGAAATATTTAGATTGAAATTCAAAGCAACAGTAAAGCTCCAGGTTGTAAATTATTAATCATAAAATTAATCTTACAGATAGTATGGGTGTTGAAGAAAAGGACTGGCTTGTTTATTGTGGTGACACAAACATCTTCAAAATGTCTTTGCTCAAAACACCTCAGTTATCTTGTATCTCACTGTGCTCTGGGGCTGGGAGGTAGGTCAAGGGTCAGCTGGCAATTCTCTACCAGGAAGGGACATTAACTTCATGGTGCTCAGCTGAGAGCTGGCTTTTGAAACATGAGGATCCCTCACAAAGCTGGAACCTCAGGGCTTTTTACTCCTGCCTCTCCCTATGAAAACTTATCACTGATGGCTATTGGAAGAGTCAAAACAGAGGTCAACACGCAGCATTCCATCCTCAGGACTTTCATAAATGTACTCAGTAAATATAGGTTCTAAGAAAACACACAACTCACATGTCTCTTTGTGTCACCGTGGTAAGTTTAAAACAATTAGTTACAGGCAAGCGATTTTCTACGGCTCCTCTTGTCCTGGAAGGAATGTGGTTTCTACAGTTAGTTCTGAAGCAGAACTTACTTCCTCATTGTTCTGTGACTGGTGACCCATGCTTCTCACCCTGGCTAATGTCTCCGAGCTCCCAGACTGTTCCTTTGTGAGCACAACGGAGTCTTCTAGTTTTCTTTACTTCATCTGATTTGATTCTTTATCCTTTCTAGTGTCAGAGGTGAGATCCACAGAGGATTCTGATGAGCCCCAAGGCTAGAGAGGGTGATTGGATGCCCGTAACCACAGAAACCTTTCTCCTCACAGTTTTCTTGCTGACAGTAAAGTTCAAGGGCAAGTGTCTTAAGCTGCCTTTGTTCGCCGTGGCTCCGGCTTCCAACCCCATTGTGTAATCTGTACGTGCTCTTCATTACAAGGTCTCAGTAAACTGACATTTTGCCTAGAAAGTAATACTTATTATCCCCCCGGATGACAGTGGAGAGTGGCAGAATTTTCAGCCTCCCCACAGATCAGTTATTTTAGAAATATTAAGGCAAAGGTAGGTTCTTTTCATTTACAGCCCTTATCTAGATGACTTTTTTCTCTTTTTAATTTATTTTTATTTTATCTACACTGGTATCTGTGTGAGGGTGTCTGATTCCCTAGAACCAGTGACAGATAGTTGTGAGCTGCCATGTGGGTGCTGGGAGTTGAACTCAGGTCCTCTGAAAGAACAACCAGTGCTCTTAACTATTGAATTATCTCTCCAGTCTCACTAGATGACTCTTAAATGTCTGCTTCCTTCGTGCTTATTTCCAGTGGGTCACGACGTTCATGGTTCCATTGGAATCAAGCTACTTTACAGAAGTTTTTGGCATCTTTCTATGATTTGGTTCTTGTCAGCTCTTTGTTATAAAATGTCTGACACAGGCTAGTTTTAAGGAGTAAGAGGTTTATTTAGCTCACAGTTTTGGAGGCTCGGAGTTCCAAATCAAGTGATCATACGCGTTTTGCCTCTGGTGAAGACAGCACATGGAATATCATTGAGGGGGTGCACTTAGGACTAAATGGTCAGATCTCCAACTGGAGCAGGGGATTGGGTGTAGCTAAGCTCAGGCTTTGCTATCCCACTTTTGTGAGAAGCCAAGAGGCTGTATGCAAGCTGTCCTCTGAGAACACATCCTCAGTAGCATAATGACCTCTTTCTATGCTCTACCTCCCAAAGGGCCCACCACCTCCCCTGAGAGCCACCTTTGAGAACAAGACACACAACATCTTCAGTATTCGAAACATTACAAGGGCCACTATCCAGAGCTCCTGATCCAGTTGGGTCCTTAGCGATACTTGAAAACAACTAGCAAAAGCTGATTGTGTTATTTAACCTAGATGTCATTTTACTCTTCTTTTGTAGTGCTGTGGATTAGAGTATTGGGACACAAAGCAGACACTCTACTGTTAAACTAAAACCCCCTTTCCAATTAAACGCTTTGGGTCTTGCTGAGGATGCATCTAAGAAAAGGGTAAGATGAGCCAGGAAAATGGGTCAACAACCATTAAGAACTTGACCCTAAATGTTCCCCATGAACACTGATTGGTTCCTAATCTGATCCTGAAAACATATTAATCAGCTGTGGACTGCATGCAGGAAAGATAGACTCATCTTTTACATCAGGAGACTAGCCCATTTTGTTAATGGATGGTACACAGGAATAAATGACTAATGGAGGAATCATGAATCAGGATGGGGGATGAAAACTACAACAGCTAGTAGAACATCCATAAGGGAAACCATATCAAGAAGGAGCCATCAGACACAGAAGGTGATGGCCTCATAATTAAACTGCATTTTCAGGGAGCTTGACTAGACTTTCAGACCTATTCCCAAGTTTGTCCCATTGATAAATGGTTCTGGTTGCTGTACCCATTACAGGTGGGCATCAGGGTGGGGTTGGGGTGTTTGTCTTTGATAAATAAAAGGAAGCTAAAATAACCTTCACTTTAAAATAAAAGTTTTGAGGCTACAAAGAAGTATCTGGTAAGCTACTTCTAACCATTATAATACACCAACAAGGAGAAAATAAATGCAAATGCAGAGATTTATACTGTCTTGGTAAATAACACAGGACTTTTCCTTTTGAACATCACCATAGTACATTAAGAAGCTTTCAGAGTAGTAAAAATACCTCAGTGGTGGGAATTTCAAATCAAATCAAAGTCAAGGTTTTGTATTACTGGGACATGTAGCAGTTATCATTGGCCTGTTTTCAAGCATTACAATCTCCTACTGGGTGATCCCTGTCAATCTCCAGAGGAGACTTCTGATAGCCTGAAAGGGAGCATTAAATTGCAGAGATGTATAGACATAACACTATTCTGAATTCCTTGTGCTCCTCACGAGATTTCTTGTATGGATGGGGAAAACACGGAAATCCCTAAACCCATTGCATTTCTGATTGAACTGCTAAAATGCTTCCTAAGTCATTTCAAGGGTATTTGCTCCTTGAAACAATGCAAGTCACACTGTGATAAGAGAATCTAATCATGAATGAATCATTCCACGTGCTAATTCTTGACCTTCTTTACCTATCTGTCAGTGAAGCAAGGAAGGGTATGTGGGGGACATTACATGGATCCTGTGAGCCATAAAAAAAGTTATAATACTAAGATTCTCAATGTTATCAAATCAAAATGTCTTGCTAGCAGTGACATTGAGTCCAGATCACTGTAGTAGGAATATATGTTTTCCTTCCTTAAGTGTTCTTAAGTAGATAAAACTATTGAATTTAACTGAAAATATAAGTCATATATATATATATATATATATACACATAAAAATATATTTACATCATTCATATACACATTATATTATGTATTATTTATATGATAAATAATATATAATATATAAAGTGTCATATATAATATATTACATGATATATAGTTGCATATATTATAAATCCAAATATATAGTTATATCTGGATTACATATCCAAATGTATATTTATTATTATATATCCAAATATATATTCATAAAATGTAATTATATGTAATAGATAGTTATATTTAATTTATAATGTATGTATTATATTATTTAATATATTGTTATATATCCAAAGACAAATATCATTTGGAGAGTAATGCTTCAGAAATTAACCAATGCTCCCTCATACTTTTACACGGTTTATGTTTATGATTTGAACATTGTAATTTCAGAAAGTCTATGTTGATTCAGTATGGAGATGACTTACTACTTAGTTCTTCATCTAAAGAGGACTCAATATTTGACTAAATGTCTCAATTACAATTGGCTTCTCAGGGTTTAAGACGCGCTGAGATGAGCTTTACTTCTCAGAAGAAATGATGCATTATCTACCCCATCACGTCAGCAAAGGAAGCCTGTCTGCCTTCAGAAAAAAAGGAATACCATCCAACTTTATCTTCACTCAGCAATGAAAGGCAACATGGAAGATTCCTTGGATTCGTATGCAGTGTATTGATGGTCTTCTGTCCTCACATTTTTACTGACCAGTCCACAAACTAAAAAGAACATACAAAAAATTTCTCTTTAGGAAACAAAACAGGAGACTGGTCTTTGTTAAACTTTGAGGCACATTGCAAAGTCCTCTTGAATTTTCCACAGAGCCAGGAAAGGCACAATCAATTATCTCTTCGGCTGGCTAAATATTGGCTTTGAGTTAGTTCTCCATTTGGGATCTTGTCAAACCCTTGGTCCTATCTCCCTAATGGTGCTAGAGATAATGTTTGTTGAGTACCACAGTCTCCCAAGAGTTTTAAATGCTTGTGGATGGACACTGGCTCAGCAAATGATCCCCTGGAGCAGTGACAAACAAAAGGCCAGGAATGGCATGTGGTGTGTTTTCAAAGGCCTATTTAAATTCCCCTTCCTGATCTGCAAGGTCCTGCAGCACCTGGTGCTGAACAGAGAACTGATTATAATCTAGTCACAGTCTCAGACAGAATCCAGAGAGGGGACTTTATAATACAGTAACAGTGGGGGCCACAATTTCGTATGCCCCTAGGCCAACCTATCATAGCAACAGAAACTAAGTTATCTAAATTTTCTTGAAATGCAAGCTCTAAAGAAATACACTTAGGGTTTCTCTTTCTTGCCTGTATGAAGAAGTTGAAACAACCAGTCTTAGACAAATGAACTTGTGAAGGTTCATTTGTTGGCTTCAAAAGGATACATGGAGGTTTTTTTTGGGGGGGGGGGTGAAGACGGAGGAAGGGAAGCAATCATAAGAGACATTTTTTTCCTTTAATCTTTATACACTACTCAGTAAGTCTTGACAGCCAAACTGGCTTCTCCCAGTCACAAACCGTTCTTTGGTGTGTACAACATACTCATGTTGTTTTTATCTGGACAGTGTCTTCAGAGCCTTTCTCACTGCACGGTGGGTCTCCATAACTCCTTGTCACCTGGCAGCTCTCTTCAGAGAGGAGGATGTGGGAGAGCTTGTGACCTAGATCTGAAGACTCCTGTGTTCTTACTTTGGTAACACTCAGTGCTTTAGCTCAAGAAAGTAAACAGGACCCTCCATCAGCTCATACACCATGCTAAGAGAGCTCTAAAGCATTTGAGGCCACATTTCATTTATTAGGGAAGAAAATGACACTTCTATATAGAAAGGCCAGAACAGCTATACAGGGACCATCATCTGGCTTTAAAAAATACCAATCTTTTTTTTTTTTTTTAAGTGTAACAGAGACAAGGCCAAACCATACAAAATATATCTAAATATAAAAGTGTAGCAGAGGTGAAATCGAGTCTCCAAGTGCTTAGCAAAACAAGAATTATATTTCTTTCTCAACTTCTTTTGCTCAAAGGAATAGGACTACAGAAATTAACTGTGGGTGTGGCAAGTCACTGCTACCAGTTGATAAATGGGCAAAAAGGACCCTAGGAATAATCTTGGGTTTGGCCAGTCACTGGTACCAGGTGATAAACGGGCAGATTCCTCTGAAATGACACTTTTTCTTTAAGTAGGGTCAGCTCATTTGCAGAAGGGTGAATTTGAGATGGATTTTGTAAGACTAATTGAGAAAGGTTGGTTGAGGTCAGTTCTAAGAGGTGATTGCAATGAAATGTTCCCCAGGTGTGGGCAGCTGGACCAGTGTGGATTACCAAGACCTTGCTCAGAAAACTTGGGTTTAGCCAGCCCACGCTCTGAGACCCTGGGAAGGTCACACTGTCTAAAGTATAAGCCTCAAGGTCTCATTTGACTTTGCTGAGAGCAGTTTAATCATTATAAAAATACATTTTCTGGCTGCAAATATAATCGTCCTTTCAGGAAAGGATGCTCCGGTGTCCCTCCCATGGGCTAACAGACTATGGAAATGATGGGTCATCCAGTAATTGGAATTTTCCTGGGATCCTTAAGCTAGAAGAAACCTGTCTCCTGGAAAGAGATTTTACTCAGTTTTGACAACTTGTCAGACCACTTTACAGAAGCCCAGAAGCCCGCTGGAGACAGGATTGGTGTGAGCACCCTTAATGGGACTGCTTAATTATGCATTCCTCCTGCTTTCTAGTTAACCCAAAACCTCAAGCCAGGACCCTAAAGATGAACATGGGTGGTCGATGGAGCTCTTTGTTCCTCTTCCCAGTGTAGCCCCATTGACTGAAGATCCTTTCTCTGTTTTTCAGTATATTTTTTTTAAACGGACCAATTGAGGACAGGTTGATGACTTATCTTGGTGGGGTCACCAGAATCCAATGCTCTAACTGTAACAGGAAGAGTCTGTGGGTTTGCAGCCCACAGACAAAAGGCTGTATAAGTCAGTTATTGTGTGTGTTACTTAGTTTATGTGCAGTTCCCTTTGAACATAGCATCTGGCACTCAGGAGATACTTACTAGGCGTTGTTTCATTTATGTTCTTTCACGACCAGTTTACAGAAGCTATATTATGTTTGTTTGTTTGTTCTTTTGTTTGTTTCTGAGACAGGGTTTCTCCCTGTAGCTCTGGGTATCCTGAAATGATGTAGGAACAGCCGGCCATGAACTCACATAGATCCACCTGCCTCTGCCTCTCAAGTGCTGGGATTAAAGGCATATGACACCACCACCACCAGGTCAGAAGCCATATTCTTTCCTGAAGTTTTTTTTTTTTTTTTCTCCTCAGGTAATATTAAGCCAGGAACATGAATATTTTATATGCATATACCAACTAAAAATTAACAGTGGCTCTCTGGAGTAAGCATAGTTCCCTTGTTCAGTAGTTTAGTCTGTAAGGTAGGCTTCTTTCTACAAAAAACGTGTTGGCATTTAGTCTAGGCTCTGCCCCACAGTTACCTGGCAACAGCCAGGTGTGCCTGACTCACTATAAAAGGGGCTGCTTGTTCCCTCCTCTCCTCTTTTGCTCCTGCCTTTGTTCCTTACCCTCTCTCTCCCTGTTCCCCTCCCCCGTCTCCACATACTCATGGCTGGCCTCTACTCCACTCTCCCTCTCTCTCTCCCTCCTCCTCCTCCTTCTTCCTCCTCTCTCTCTCTCTCTCTCTCTCTCTCTCTCTCTCTCTCTCTCTCTCTTCCCTCAACTCCCCTCCCTATGCCCTGAATAAGCTCTAAGCTATACTACATCTTCCAGTGGCTAGTCCCTCAGGGGAAAGGGATGCCTTAGCATGGGCCTGCTGCGGAGGCACACTGTTCCCCCACACCTGATACACATCTACCAAACATATTCCTTCTCTCCTTTTTGTTTTTATAAAACACAGCAAAAAGTACCTGCCCTTTTTTTTGGGGGGGGGTCTTTTTTTAAATTTTATTTGAATTTATAATTATCAATCCTTGCTTTTAAAGAGTAAGAGGTCATGACACTAGTGATGGCTCAGCAGTTAAGAACTACTCTTCTAGGGGACTGGGGTTTGATTCTCAGCATCCACATAGTGGCTGAATCTATTTGTAACTCATGTTCTAGGGATCCATTGCCCTTCTCCAGCCTCCATGGGCACCAGGAACACATGGGATAGACATGCATGCAGGCAACCCCCTCCCCATACAATATATATGCTGTGGTATGGCATGGGGGTAGGCTGAGATAGAGGAATTGCATGACTTCAGGGACTGGGGGCTAGCCTCAGCAACAGAGCTAGGTTATGTGTAAAACACAAACAAAAAGCTCCAAAAAAAAAAAAAAAAAAAAGACTCCCCCCTCTAATCTTTATTATGTGGTAATATCCCACAAAGTAGGATGACAGAGAACATTAGAGAGACTCGTGGAAGGAAAATAAACCATTCATCTGGAGTCTGACGAAACCTCTTCGCTAGGAAACAAGCTTTCCATTACAATTAATGTTTGCTGTGTTACACAGAGACAATACTATCTTCATATAGACCTCAACCAAAAAAATGTAAAGATAGCAATGTGTCGATTTTAACGCCTCAGCGTCAATGAAATGCCCTTTCTTCTTTTCCATGTGTGAGCCAGAAGTTTTCCAGGAATCTCACCTGAATCCCCATTTACAACAAAAGGAATGTCTCAACTATCCAGTAGGGTGCTTGCAGCCCATGTTTTGATCTTATCAGATTGTGATTTCCACGCAAGGCGCTACTGGAGCCACCCTATAATTTCACTTATCAAAAAAAGAGGGATAAGGTGGGGGAGGGGGCTTCTTAGCAGCCCTTTTGAGTTGTAACTTGTGAGCCGCCAAGATGGTCTATAAGAGGTTACTGTTAAAACACAGCTTTGAAACCTACCAACCAGGTCTTGGGTGTGTCTTAGTCTTCGTATTAGCTCTCATATTTAAATCTACAATGAGAAAACACCCTTTTTAATTAACTCCAGCTGTGCTTCACACAGTATCATTCTTTAATTCTTTCCTACAGTTTTACCTGAGTGGAGGTCCCTAAAGGACAAAAGGTTGCTAAGTAAGGCTTGCTGACTGTCCCGGATTTAAGGCTAACTAGTTGTAACAAAGAATCCTTTCCGGCTGAATAGGAAAACAATTGTTTTTAACTATCTCAATTTATTTGATAGGAGAGTAAGAAATCCCAACCTCCGGGCCCTCGTGGATAAGAGATAACATTGTATTCCACAATGTTTGACAAAGATGAATGGCCTTCTGCAGTTTACACAGTCTCTCCTTAACTTAGTTTTTGTTTCTTGAGCTCTTCGGCGCCAGGAAAACTGTTGTGGCAAGCAAACAAAGAGAGACCCACTGTGGGGCCTTGGGACTCTGAAACCTTAATCCCGAGGGAACTGGTCAAACCTTCGGACTTTGGGGGAGGGTGTGCATGACTCCAAGAAAGCTCCAAGAAACATTAAGTACTGGGCTCAGGGACACTGGATAGCGCCTTTCCGTCTGCCCAAAAGGAACTTTTGTACATGCAAAGATGTACAGGTGCATAACTATCCTGTCCTCACCTGTCACATCAAAGTAAATATGTGAACCCACCCAAAGGATGGAAAGAACAGTCTGTAGGGAGTTGCAACCCCTCCCGGAGGTGATGGGCTAGACCCACCTGGCTGGCTTGATGAGCTAGCTCCCTCCCCAACCTGGGCAAGTCGAGAGGGTGGGGGAGGGAGAGGATTCGGCGCCAGGGTTGCACAGCACATCCGGGCGCGCCGGCAGCGGGCTGCGGGCTGCATAATTGATGGAGGGCCGGCGATACGCTGGGCCGGCGTCGGGTGCGCTGGGAGCGTCTTGGGGGTGGAGGCCAGGGCGGCTGGGCCCCTCCCACTCCGCTTTTTCTCGCGTGTCCTGTCCCCGGGACTGGCAGTGGGCGCCCGGTTACCAGCAAGTGTGTACACTGGGACAAACGGAGACCGATCGCAGCAAGCAGAGGGTGCAGTAGCGACCTCCTGGACCGACCTGCCCACGCCATGCGCTCGAACACTGGCCTGAGGGCGCTCCTGGCGCCTGGTTGCCGGTTCCTCCTTCTATGTCTTCTGGCGGCGATGCGCCCGGATTGGGCTGAGGGCGATCCCACAGGTGCCCGGGGTACCAGGGCTAGCGCAGGGAGGGCTCTGGGTGCACCGGAAGAGGCGCAGTGGCGGTTACCCCCCAGCCCGACGACATCCCTTGCGGCTCGCGCAGGGGCCGCGAGGATGCAGGCGCAGGCGGCTATGGAGCAGAGCTGGGGTGGCCTTTCATTGGCTGGGCGCGGGTTACCCAAGGAGAAAACCCGGAGTAGGAGTGGGAGCCCGGGTGGCTCCGCATGCGCCGGGTCTAGGGGTGATTCCGTCTCAGTAAAGCCCAGTTTGAGCCCGGGAACTGGTACAGGAGAGAGTCGTTTTTTCCCTACGAAATGGGCTAATAGAGTGCGGAGGTTCGTGCGGGGATCGGATACTGGGGACTTCTGCTAGTGTGGCACGGTTATGAGTCCACGGTCCCTAAGGCCAGCTTCTTTCATTAGAGGCCACAGCGAGGCTCTCGTATCACCTTTCCTCCTGGCAGGTGTTGATTTTGAGGATGGTTTTTAGAATAGAGGGTAAAAATCGCGACTGCCAGCCAACTCAAGTAAGCCAAGATAAGAAAATTATACGTGTGTTGTCTTTACACCACAATCTTTATACAAACAAAACATTTTCCTAGGATGTTGGGTTTCGTGTTTAAGGCATGCGGACAGAAGGATTTCCGTGAAAAACATTACCGGGTCAAGATCTATTTTGCTATCCTAGCTCACCTGTTTATATTTTCTGTGTTGCAAGCGATCCAATGGTTTCCAGTGCAAGTTCCTGTGTCTGGACGCTTAGCTCCCGTCTAAGTCACCACTAAATAACTTCTCAAGCACTTGAAGGACCAGCCCACTGGAAACTTAAGTTCAGACATTATTCAACACAAGGTTTTGAGCTATTATAAATTATTTCCATGAGTTTATAGCATGTAGATTGGTTGTACATAGTATAAAGGAAAATGGTCAAAGGGACACACACACACACACACACACACACACACACACTGTTAACTTGGATTCTTCTAGTCTTTGGATTTTCTTGTTCCACATAAGTTTCCCATCATAAGAATTTATGATTTTGATTAGTTCTTCGGTCTGATTCCATTTGTGATACATGCTTCTGAAAAGTATAGCCTCTTTTTCTAACTCTCTTCTTTTACTTCCCCTTTCCTCTCCTTGCTCCTCCCCCTCACTTCCTTTTTCCTCCTTTCTTCCCTCTGCACTTCCCTCCTCTGTTGTCTTCCTCCTTTCTGTGAGCCTGGGCCTGCAGGAACAGAAGCAGCTCCACCCTGGAGCTACAAATCCAGCCTACACTGTTGTTTTGAGATTCCGTGTATTTTGACTTAGTCCTAGAAGTTTTGCTTCTTTCACTTGGCGGTGGCGGGAACTTTTCAGAGGGCTTTAAAAAGACCGATATCCAGGTCTTGCCCTAGAAACAACTGATTTATTTAGTGTAGAAGTCAGCCTAGGCTTTAGTAGTTTTGAAAATTCTCAGTGTGAGTCAAAGCAGGCTAAAATCACATGAGGACCCAGAGAGGGTGTGATGTTAGATGCTCTGCTGACATCAGGTTGAAGTTAAGAAAGGGAAGAAACTAGGAAGCAGATGAGGCTGTAAAGAAATGTGCAGAATGTCAGGGGAACGCGGGACCTCTGCAGAAGACTCAGCTCAGGTGAAAGTTACAACATTTGCAAGGCATGGCATCTGAATTCCCAGCACCCATTTGGCAGCTAGCTCACAACCCTCTGTAAGTGCAGTCCCAGGGGATCCTGTTTGACACCCTGTTCTGGCCTCTTTTGAGGAATGGGAATAAATGTAGGCAAAGCACTCATACAAATAAATAAATAAATGGATAGATGAATGGATAAATAAATAAAGTGGCGAGGCCACTACAACTCTTTCTAGATTCGGTATTAATTTGAATGAGATTCATTATAGTCTTTACTGAAGAAATACAGCACGGTTTATTGGGTGTTTTTGTATTTATACTTTGAACTACATAGAAATAGGTGTTATTCTAAAAGAAGACTTTTGGGGGCCAATATCAATTATATGAGTTACTGTACCAATAGCCCGTAAGAGGTGTGTACCAGGCACTGTACTGTGCAGTGTGTAGCCCGATGAGTTAGATTTCCTTTCGCTGACTTTCAAAAGAGGAAGTTGGGCCGACAGTTAAGATTAGTAGTAGAGCAGAAAACTTAAAGTTAGTCAGTCTCCCCCCATGGCCCATTTTCTTAAACACAGTTCTCTCTGAGATCACTGGGTGTGCCCTCCAGAATCTGGAACCACTGACCAAGGGCATCTACCTGTGTGAGAGTCTGTATGTGTGAAGGACACATGCATTTTTTTTTGAGTCCTAGAGTGAGGTCAAGGGTAAGGCCTAGTGGAGTGAGTCACTGGCTTCTTCAAGGTTCTTTCTTAATATTCTTTGTTGTTTTCCTTATTTTGTATATGTACATACACGTGTGCTCATGCATGGATCTGGCAATGCACATGTGATCATCACAGGACATCTTGAGACTAGTTGTTTCTCCCTTGTGGGTTCTGGGAATTGAACTCAGATCGTGAGGCTTGCCATCGGGTGCCTTAACCCGCTGAGTCATCTCAGCAGCCCCGGTTTTGCAGTTAAGGAACAGGTAAGCAGGAGTGTTTCGACATCATTATTAGTATTATCAAGTGGAACAAACTGAGGTCATTTTTTTTTTAAACCCTTTCAATGGAGTAATTTGGAACAGGCATTTTAACTTCCAAAGACATAGCTTTTATGCTGTGTTAATTCTCTTCCCTACTAGACCCTATATTGTCTAATAAGTAGTGAATATTTGTTGGAGTGAGTCTTACATACATGTGCCTGGCGTTCTGTTGATAGAAAAGACTAGTAGTTTTTGTCTCTATAAGCATTTAAACTGGTTAAATGAATAGATTTATTACAAGCCCACCTTTAATTGGGATATTTCTGATACTTAAAAATTTGGTAATAACTTACTTTCATCCTGGTACTCCATTACCCTACCTAGCTCCTCATTATACTTTCCTGAGTGGTCAAATAGTAGTTGAAAAAATAGGAGCAGGAGGGACCATTACCCGGTGGGTGGAGCTAGAGGCACACATCTTAGTGAGGATGGGTGTCTTCCCCCAAAAAGGACAAATTGAGGTGTGAGGTTAGACTCAGCACAGTGAAGAAGATACTTCTCTGAAGATTAGCTCACCCTGGTCTCAGAGCTGAACAAGGTGACCAGTACTTCTACACAGGGGCCGGGGCATGTAGACAGGTAATACCTGGCCCACGGTCCAGGGAAGACCAGTACAGAAGGTCAAGCCTGAGTGGGTGTGGAGTGCAGCTGTGTGGGGACAGATGTGGGGACAGATGTGGCAGCTGCAGTAGGATGTCACATATATACACAGGAGTTGATCATAGCACAGCCACTGTGCTATGTAGTATGTGTTCCCTAATGACTTAGATTCATTTTCTCTGACTTTAGAAGCGGAAGTTGGTACTCAGTTAAGCAGTAAGGAAATCTATCAAGGAAAGCAAGATGCAGAAGGGCTTCCATTAGGGAAGAGGAAAGTACAGATAAGAGGATGCACAGGGATGTTATCAGTGTACATTCATGACTATAAATCTCTATCGATTTATCCGTGGCACATACATACAGATACATGCATAATACATAATATGTGTGATATGCATCTTATGCCTATGTGTTGCATGTGATCAGTATGTCATGTGTGTTTGCATGTACATGCACATATTGGTGGCTCTGTCCACTGGTTTCTAAACAGTAAATATACCTAATAACCTAGATGTTGTCTTCCGGGCACTATTTTTAATAATGTTGGAGACATGGCTGCTTTCTTCAGAGCTGGGGAGGAGGAGTGGGGGGAGGAGGAGTGTGTAGACCTGGGACATCCTGTGCCAGAAAACAATGAAGCACTTGAAGGGTGATGAGTCATGTCTGAAAGAGTCAGAAGCCAATTTAAGGGATCCCCACAGGACAGATCTGGGCAAACAGCACCCTCATAAATCCAAGTAACGGGATGGCTGGTGGTGATGAGCCGAGAGGTCTTGCTGTGTGGCCGGGGCTGGCCTTGGCCTTATGATCTTTTCTATTAATCTCCTTAGTGCTACGTTAATGGTGACATTGCTGAACAATATCGGAATTCATGAGTCCAGACTGATAAATATCAATTAAACTAGGGGACTGTTTGCTGCAGCAAAAAGTACTTGATAGTTTTAAAGGAATTTCCTAGAAAAATCGTACAAATTCCAAAGGGGAAGAGTAACCTTACATCGGGGAACTGTGGTAATACTGCAATCAAAGGAAAAATAATTACTAGCAATGCTGTGGTTTTTTTTTTAAATGTTTTCTTATTTTCTTTCCTTTCTTTGTTTCTTCATTTCATCCTCCTCTTCCTCTTCCACTTTCTCTTCCTCTTTCTCCTCTTCCTCCTCCTCTTTGGTTCCCTTGTGCCATCTGGTCTGAGACAATATAAGAAGTGCACAGCATCAGTAACACTGCTGCCAGGACTGCCTATCCCAAATCTAATCATACTACAATAGACCTGAATTCTCTAAGATCAAGGCTGAAGAAGCCAGGCCTGGTTGGTAAGACCAGAGCCGTTGCTGAAGGAGGATAGAGAGATGGGAAGCATGTGCTTCTGACCTGGCTCTTCTGCAGAAATGCATGCTGGCTAGAGACTTAGCAGGAGTGTGGCATGAGCTGGCAATGCAGAAATGTCAACTTGCTGAGTTCAGTGAAGCCTGGGATGCTGTGGGATGTTTCTTTTGCAGGAAAGACTCAGTAATGCTATAGAGAGGGCTGATGTATCTTGGCAGCAATGTACCTTTCACATAGATCAGCGGGAAATGTCAGTTCTTGACATTTCCTATGATTGTTTGAAGAAAAACAACATTAACTCAGCTTTTTCGGAGGAAGCTTGATTTACCATAGGGATTCCATTAAAACAGTAGCTGAAAACTGATCACCTGTGTGTTTGGTACCATATATATATATATATATTTTTTTTTTTTATTTATTTTTTTACATTTATGTGTATCTGTGCATGCAACTGTGTGTGAGTATATGTACCCTTAGGTGCTGTTGGAACAGAAGGGTGTGTCATATTCCTTGGAACTCAACTTACAGGTGACTGTAAGCCACTTGGTCTGGGTACTGGGAACTGAGACCAGGACCTCTGAAGGAGCAGCAGGTGATCTTAGCTGTTGAGTTGTCCCTTCAACTCCTGGTACTGTTTTGTAAAGAACATGTCCTTAAACAGAAATAGATGTATACTGAGGCTGACTGACTCTTCTCTCCTCTCCCTCTCTCTCTCTCCCTCCCCCTCTCCCTTTCTCTCTCTCCTAATTCCGTCTCGCTTCTCATATTTCACAATAACAAGGACAACCTTGCGATTCAACGACTCAGCACACATGCACTAACATAGAAGGAAAAGAAAAACAGTCCTTTACAACGGTTTATTAAAAATAAACTTCTGAAGTTTATTCATTCAGGCATATCAGAATATTTCTGTGCTGTTATAGGAAGGAGAGACTTCTTTAAAGCTGGTGCTCTTCATTTTAATGAATACTTTTTTCCCCCTGTTTCTAAGTTACTGAGTTACGTTAGCATAACTGTATCCATCTTAATCCAAGACGGAGTCTCCTCTGCTTTTGTTTTATTTATTTATTTATTTTTTTTTTGGCAGGTAGGTGGGACAAGGGTTATGTATCTGTGGTTGGCCTCAGACTCACTGATAGCCAAGGATGAAATTGAATTCCCGATAACCCTGCCACCACCTCCCAAGTGCTGAGATTACAGGCATGTACCATCACGTTCAGGCACAAAACCTCTTTGGTCTTTCAGTTACACAAGTCATGAACCTGAAATGGAATTTTGACTGATCTGAATGCTCAGCGTGCTTTTGCCATATATCTAGGGGCAAGGAGCAAGCCATAGCTGGTTTTCTTTGTTTTATGCCTCAGTGATCCGCAAAGCAATGGTTTCTTCCTCAAAAGATCCTTTAAGTGGACCCAGGCAAGGAGGCTGTTCGTCAACCGTGAAGACTGACTTAATATTTGTGCTTTAAATTATTTGTGTGTAAACTGTGTAGAACAGACCAGGGTTTGCAGGTTATGAAAAGCAGCATACTGAATTAAGAACAGCGGTAGAGGATCTGTCTCCTCAAAGCCAAGAATTCTCAGTCTTCACGTCATTTATTTTTGTGGTCTGGATAATGCTTGCTTGTAGGGCTGTTATTGTGGAATGTGTTGGGAGATCATATAAAAATGACATTGTGCTTGTCATTAAACTTTCATTTTTTTAAAAAACTCAAGTATAAATGGCCTTCTTGTCTGGTAATTCTCATATTATCTGAAATATGCTAGTTATCTGTCTGGAAGATCATTCATCTCTGAGTCTTAAAGGTTGACTTAAGTGATACCATCAGGACAGGACAGTTCATTACGTTGTGTTGGCAGTTCTTTTTTTTTTTTTTTTTTAATTATTTTTATTTTCTTATTAGACTCTGGAATGTAATGTCCACAATGCAAAGTAGTGCAGTTCACACGAGTGAGTGTGCACAGGCACGCACGCACGCACGCACGCACACACGCACGCATTCTTTCTCTTCTGCTGCTGTTATAACAGGGAGTAGGAATACTAGATACCTAGAACCTGGAAATGTAACTCCAAATGCATTGTTCATGAGCAGGATTTTACCTGTTAATAATCTGTTGTAGTGTTTTTTTTTTTAAATTGTGCATGTATAATACTGTATGTTAGAATGTTACAATGAAGATTTATTAAAAATAATGTAAAGAGTAAATATTGATAGTAGCAATAAAGCATATAGGTGAGACATAATAACAAACAACCACTTCGTTTTTGCAGTACTGTGACTTGAATACAGTCTTGTACCTGCTAGACCGGCGCTCAACCGCTGGGTTATGCCATTTTATACAAAAATGGTTAAATCTAAAACATGAAAATGTAATGAAGAGAGATAGCTCTGCAGTTAAGAGAAATGTACTGTTCTTGCAGAACCAGCTTTGTTCCCAGCGTCCACCTGGCAGCTCATGGCCACCTATAAGTTCAATGGAAGTGGATGCTATTCTGGTCTCCACAGACTCCTGTGTGCATGTGATACACACATACACACAAAGGCACACATCGTACAAATACACTCTGAAAAAAATCCAGAGAAGATGCAATGAAGTGTTATTGGGAAAAATAGTCTCTTTTTAATTTTTTTTCTTAGTATTTAGGGCTAAGCAGAGTATTTTGCACTTGCTCAGAAATGTCCTACGCTGATGTATATCCTAGTCTTTTATGATTTGAGGCAGTATTTCACTGCCTCCAAGAATTTGCCTAGGGAGGCCTTGAATTTGCAATTGTCCTGCCTTAGCCTCATGAATAACTGCACTGATCACAGGCCTGAATCATCTGGCCCATAATCATCATATTTAGAGGAAATTGTTATTTTTGTAGGGGATGCACTTGAATAATTTGTTTGCTTAAGGAAAAACAAATCCTAAGACTCTGCATCATTTGTTTGCGTTTCTTCTGTCTTACACCCTTCCCAGTTTGCTTCCTTTAAACTAAGCACAAAGTTCAATGTGTGAAAACCGGAGAGATTTAGATCTATATATAACATTTAGTTCATTTGATAGTGCTACTGCCATCAGTTATAAGCCCTTCTGTTCTAGAACGATCCATTGTAATATGTAACATGTAACATGTGAAAAGCACCTATATGGAAAACATTTTTCACATTACATAACAATAGGTAAAAATTAGGTCGCCACTCAGTTTCTTTGAGGCTGTATCTTCATGCACCATCACTCCTGCTGAGGGAGGAAGAAAAAAAAAATCCTCTAATCTCTGGAACAACCGTGAGTTGTTATTCTTTTATGTTGGTTTCTTGCCACTACCTGTAAGAGAAAGCCAGGTGGAAAATGTCCAGAAATGATTAAGAAGAGGGTGATTGTAATAACTCTAAAAATGCATGTTTTAAACTTGGCACCATCTCCCAATATTTATGTGACTTCTCATCCCCTCCCCCCTTCCCCCAAGGATTAATATTTACTGTAGAGACATTGCCACCCAAGCATTGAACTGTGTCAACCCCATATTGATAGTTCAGGTCACAAGCTGCTGGCCCAACTTGGCTTAGGACATGCAATTCTTACCTCTCCATTTTCTTTTTCTTTTTCTGTGACTCAGCCTGATCCTTTCAGGGACACAGCCAAACCACATCGGTCTGAGTCTTCCCCTACCAGTTTCTGCTGCACACACGTGCTAGCTAAAGCATCCCCTCGCTGCCAGCTGTCTTCCTAGAAGCTGAGCGGTTTCCACACTCACTTCATTGAATACAGAAAATGTCCACACAGAGAACTCACTTTTACTCTTCCAGTGCCTCTCTGAAATTTTAATGACTCTTAATCAATTGTGACCCAAACAGCTGCTTTACCACTTGTTAGCTTTTAGGGATCCACTTATCCCACCTCCTGCTTCTCTTCAGCACACACTGTATACCAGGTGCTTTTCTCCTTACTTGGTTAAGTGGGGTCAGAATAAAAGTGTCACTAAGCTCCCTCCCCCCCTTTTTTTTCAGTTGTTGTCACTCTCCTATGACTGGCCGTTTGTCAGAATGAGTGAGGTTTGCCCCTCTGAAAAGGTGTTCCTTCTTGTTTCAGGGATAGGGCACGTAATGAGAAATCTTACAGTGGTCAGCTAGGCCAGGAAAAAAAGAGCTTCCAAATAAGGGGATATATGCTTGGCAACATTCAAGGTCAGATGGCTGTCACATGACTTGCTTTCCTACCCATTTTTTTTTCTTCCTAACAAGCACTGAGTGGTGGGTGGCCTCTGCCTTGAAGTTACCCCATATGTGCTGTGCCCACAAATGGGAATGAATAATTTTTATTAGGAAAAGAATGTTCACCAGACCCCTTTATTATATGTGTGTGTTATATATGCAATATATATGTGTGTGTGTGCATATATATATGTATATATACATATATATTGCAAACATGTATGTGTATATATGTATATATACATATATATTGCAATATATATTGCAAACAAGTATGTGTATATATATGTTAAAAGATTAACGCACACACATATATATGCTAACACAACACACAACACAAACACACATCCAAACTCTAGTCATTAGGCTATGTAGCAAGCACTTTTACCCAGTAAGCCAGCTATTGGGCCACCTCTAAACTGTTTTTCAAATAGACATCTAGCCTTGGTGAAGATATCTAAAATGTAACCACACATAATTTGTCTTACAGAGTCAGCTTTTACAAGTCTACTTGTACGAGAAGAAATGATGGCCTACAATGTCTCAGTGACAGGTAAGTGGGTCGCAGCTCAAAATGCCAGAAAAAGTTTGAAAAGGCTTTAAAATAAGTCATGGCTTTCCCAGCTTAGGTTTTCAAGATGTCAAATGATTGTAGAATTTTTGAGTTAGTCAGAGCAGTCTGTTCTAGTAAAAGAAAAGCAAAATAAAACAAAAACAAAAACAAAATGTTACAAGGGTAAAATTAGGATCTAAATTCTTTCAACCTGTTTATTATATTTGGAACTAGTATTTTACTTTTTTTTTTTTTAATGTCAAATGCAGTTTTTGATTATTTCCCCAGTCTTCTGTTTCTCTAGTCTTTGTTTCATGTGACTAGACAAACAATGTAGAGGGCAGATTGTCCAAGCCAATGCTAGTGTGTGTTTTTTGTTTTGTGTTTGTTTGTTTGTTTGTTTGGATAGGCATTGTTGAAAACGTTGTGCACTTCCTTGTTATTCCCAGATGTTCCTATTACAGCATTTGGGATTTATTCTTGTAAAAGTCAGATCCGTATTCCTGTATTGCTATTTGATCAGTGTGTGTGAATGTGTGTGTGTGTGTGTGTGTGCGCGCGAGCACACACATTCTAGTTGTTGGTTGCCTCTGTGAGATGAACCACTTCTTTGAGGGATACAGGGGAGAATTCTTTGGCCAGTCTCACAGAGTGGATTTCAGGACACAAGTCTCACTCAGCACAGCCTTGGTGCCTGGAAATCAAGGATTAATGCTCAAGGCTACAACAAAAAATACCTTGTTAACTCAAACCATGCTAGGTGTTTATGTAACCTACAGAAGACTTAACTCTTGGCTACTCTTTATTCTAATAGTTCAACTGGAACCAGATTCCTGCTCTTACTGAGAGAACAGTTGTTCACAGCTGCCCGTTGTTTATTGATTGCCTTGATTTGTGCATGTCACTCTGGGTTTCCCCTGCACTTCACTTGGTTCCAGTCTGAGCATCCTAAGGACTGGTGCCCAGGCCTGATGGTGACAATCTGTGTACTTAGCTGTTTGTGCGTCTTTCCTCTTAAAGATCCGGCTAGCCTGCCTATCTTTCCCATGGGAAAGCCTTGTTTGTTATGGAGACACTTGAAGAGTTTGAGTTGGGAGCTTTTCTTCTCTTGCAACAGTTCTTATAAAGTAGAGCCTTTCTAAAGGTCCGAATTGATGTTTACTTGAGAAAAGCAAAGATTTGACATTACTTTTGGCACACTTGAGTCTCTGGGCTGCGGTCGCATCTCATGCAGACTTATTGCTCTCATGTTGGAAGCTACATTTATTGGTATGTGGAGTTTAAATTTGAACCATTGGCATTATCTTACTTCCAGTACACGTTTTAAAGAACCATCTCATGAAAATTAGTTGATCTGAAAAACTCACTTGTCACATGTCCTTAGCACTGGAGTTAGAGGTTGTGGGCCTAATGACTGGAGTTGCTGTTTTCTGTGAAGGCTACGTTTTGCCAATAATGATTTCAACATTACCCTTGTTTGTAAATAATACTCATGGCATGTCCCTCTTGCTGCTTCTCTGCTTTCTTTTTTTCCTCTGGCCATTTGGAAAATTGATATTTCTATTGGCTTAATGTATTTTTTGTGGGGAGAGTCAAACATAATACCTTAGATACAAATCCTGGATCAGAATGCCAACTTTGGCTGCACTCAATAAATTTACTTAATGAGAAAGGTAAACGTGGACTCTGTGCCTGAGAGAATGAACAAACGTGACCTTTAATTTAAAGACGGAACAACAACAACAACAAAATGGTTACTTTTTTTAAACATAAAATCTTTTTTTTTTTTTTTTTTAATTTGCTTGAGAAAGTCATGGTGTTGACTGTGTGCCATATGTCTTTCTCTTTTCTTTTCTCTTAATAGGATTTACCCTTCATAGCAATTCTTTGAGGTGAGCACTGTTATTATTTCAGCCTGTAGTTGAAAACAGAGACACACAAAGAGATTGAGGGAACTGACCAATCCCATGTGGCAGCTGGCTTTTGAACCCAGGCAGTCTGGCGCCAGGGTCTGTGCTGGGCCAAATAACTTCTTAAGGCCAAATCCTTCATTTCTTTTAGCAGGATCACTGAAAGAACTATGCTTGTTATTAAGGTGAAGTATAAAGTAGCTTCGAAGTGATATATTTAAAAATCTGTGAAAATAAGGTCATATTAAATGCTTTAACCCTAAATAGGTTAAGTTTAGAGACTGTATTTCCTGAATAACGAGTTTGTGGAAGTGGAATTAGTGTTACTACAGAGGGAAAAATATCTTTCCCTCTCTCTGCTGTCACTGGGGTTTTTAAACAGATCTTTTGATAATGGACTATTTGGCAGTCATTGCTTTATATTACAGCAATCAGAATGTTTCTGTATTGTTACTTCCAGTGTTTTCTCTTCTGCAAATTGTACTGTTTTTGTGTGTGTGTATGTGTGTGTGTCAGTGTTGTAGTATAAACAGCGAGATGGAAATCAAAACATCAGCTGGCCGCTTTCTTGATCAGCCTGGTGATGCTGAGGTGAGCATTTACATTGCTGACCCAACCCAGATTCTGTTTACCAGCTGAGGTGTGAGCAGCTGACCTGGCAAGGTCCCCAGGAGGGAAGGAGAAGTTGGAGGTGCACATATGCTAATTTGGCTGCTGTAAGGTTTGGTAATTTCACTGGAGATAATGAAATGCAGCCTTGTTGCCTAGCCACAGGCAGGCGGAACCTCTCAGGTTGTAGATTCAGGAGCTTGAGCAGATGGACCAGTGTGTGTGTGTGTGTGTGTGTGTGTGTGTGTGTGTGTGTGTGTGTATGTGTGTGTGTGTATGTATGTGTGTGTGTGTTCCTGTGCAGCTGTTCTCCTGGACTGCTTCCCTTGCCACAGGGAAGAAAGATCTTAGAATGCTTTAGTAGCCAGAAGCAGTTAGTGATATTTTTAGGATCTAGTTGTCTAGTATTACATAAAAACTGGTCATGCACAGAGAAGAAAAATGTGAGTGAGCATTGACATTCACGAGGAGTGAAAGAGGAAATGGGACACAGTCCACTAGAGCACCAGACAGGACAGAAGTAGAAGGTGGCACCTGCCCTCCATCCGGGCTCTCTCAGTGGCAGAAACATTAGCATTGTTGACTAGAGAGTTCTTGCATGTGGAAGTCTGTTTGAGGTATTGTAGAATGTGAAATGGCATCTTAGATCTTTGTAGGATGTGTAATGGCATCTTAGACATTTATGTTGACGATGTGAGGCCGTGTGTTCATGGGGGATACATTTGTCTTCATTGCACTGTAAATAACAGAAGGAGCTGGGTGTCTTAGCTTCTCATCACTACAGTGGAGTACCTGAAGCAGCCTACTGCTGCAGAGGAGGTTGGAAGCCCAAATAATTTCCGGTCTCTAGTCAATGCCCATGGGAGATGGTGAAGCCGTGTGGGAGAAAGCATCTCTGTGTCTTGAATCTGGAGGTAGGGAGAGCTGTGTTCTAACAGACTGTCTGGTTGATTTCTCATAAGAAGTTAGAGTTTTGTCAAGAGCTACATAATCTCATTGTAGAGCTTCTAGTGGTCCAAGGACGATGGATGGATTAAGCCCCTCCTCTTTTTTGATGTTTGTTGGTTTTGTTATGGTTTTTTGAGACAGGGATTCTATGTGTAGTCCTGGCTACCCTGGAGCTTGCTCTCTGGACTAGGCTGGCCTCGAACACAGGTACACAGCTGTGACCACACCCAAGGCAGGAGTAGTAACTAGAAGCCTCAGAAAGCTGATCCTTCGTGAGTGGACACACAGTGGAAGGTTTGACCTAAGGTGTAGAGCATCAGCTGACAACCCAAAGAAAGGACAAATTGGCTTCTTCACTTTAGCTCCGAACAGGGTTAAAAGCTCAGAGCTCCTATCACTGGCATTACAAAGACTAAAATGCAAACAAGTCCTCCAAAGCCCTCCCCGAAAGTCCCCAGATTATTTATAGACCTCAGAGAGGCTTAGGGTACAAATTTATAATATTGAGGCTCCACCAAGCTGTGAAATAACACAGAAAGGAACCCTTGCAGGTGCCTCTCCTGCAAGAAAGCAATGAAGAACCCAGTGGGAAGGCTGCACCCACTTCCCTGGCTGTGCTGTGACTGCTGAGGATGTGAACATGAGCTATCAGTGAGCTTCAAAGCACCTCTGATGCACTCCACCAAGGAGCAGTAGGCTGAGCCATCGCGGATGCACACTACAGAAACACTCATTCAAGAGGAACTGAGAGAAACGTGCTTACTATCTTTTGACATCAGTTCTTGGTGCTCTAGGCTTAATGCATATATGCTGCTAGCTTGTCTCTTCACTTGTATGAACAGCGTAAATGGACTAGTCGGCTAGGGTATTTTCTCTTAATGAGCTTGCTTGCACATGCTTTTCTGTTATAAATTATATAACAGCAAACACCCTGTAGCTAACTCCAAGGGCATAGCTAGGCATGCTTTCCCTGAAGGATACTGTGAAGCAGAATTACTGAGTTAGAAATTATGTGTACTTTTGGTAGATTCTGTGAAATTATCCTGCAGAATATCTGCACAGCTTGTCCTTTCCCACACCCACGTGTCAGTTACTTTCTCTCTGTCTTCACTAATGCGAGATACTATCAGACTCTGAACTTTTTCCTTTGTGAGTGTTAAGGCTGCAGCACCGTTTAAATTAGCATTTTGAATTTAAACATACTTTTTTCATGTCTGTGTATATTTGCTTATTAGCATCTTTTACGGATTTCCTGTTTGTTTTTAAAAATTGGTGGAAAGGAGGTAAGACTAAAGAACATATTCCTTTGGGGTGTGCTTTTTCTAGAAGTTTAAATATTTTTGCCCATTGCATAGTGTGTGTGTATGTGTGTGTGTATGTGTGCACATTTGCATGTGGAAGCCAGAGGTTGATATTAGCTGGCTTCCTTAAACTTCCTGTACCATATATATGTGTGTATATATATATATATATATGTATATATATATACACACACACATATATATATATCATATAAATATATAATATTATATACATACATTATAATATAAATATAATATATAATATATAATATGTAATATGTAATATGTAATATGTAATATGTAATATATAATATGTAATGTATATTATATGTTAATATAATATATAATATAATATTTATGGTTGTTTGCCTGCATGTTGGTCTGTACAATATCTGCATGCCTGGTGTCAGTGGAGGGCAGAAGGGGACATTGGATTCCCTGGAACAAGTTCAGACACTATGTCGTTGCTGGGACTTGAACCTGGGTCCACTGGAAGAGCTTTGGGATGTACCAGCATGTATTTTAGGTGGGCAGTAGGAATTTAAGGTCAGATATGAAAATACTTGCACAGCCAGTACGTTACAGACTTAGGCTCTATCCCTACCTAGTAATTTTTGTAGTCAAGTTTTGTTGTATGCTTCACCCACTGCCTTTATAGTTTTTACCCTTCACTTAAAATTTTTTCATTAATTAATTCATGCATTCATTCATTCTACATCCTGATGCCAGCTGCCCTTCCTCCTCTCCTCCCAGTCCCAGCCTCACATCTTCCCATTATCCCTTCTCTTCTCAGAGAAGAGGGTACCAGCCCACCCTGGCACATAAAATCACAGCAGGACTAGGCGCATCCTCTTTCACTTAGGCCAGACAAGATATCCCAGCTAGGGGAAAGATGGCAGGCAACAGAGTCAGAGTCAGCCACCACTCCAGTCGCTAGGGTACACACATGAAGTCAAAGCTGCACAGCTGCTACATATGTGTAGAGGGCTGAAGTCCAGCCCAT
Organism: Rhabdomys pumilio; assembly: GCA_030674055.1. NCBI lineage: Eukaryota > Metazoa > Chordata > Mammalia > Rodentia > Muridae > Rhabdomys > Rhabdomys pumilio. The sequence continues at coordinate 38,632,450 of JANHMN010000014.1, forward strand.
GGATGCTCTTTGGTTTGTGGTTCAGTCTCTGTGAGCCACCATGGGCCCAGGTTAGTTGGTCTTCTTGTGTCCTTGACCCCTCCAGTTCCCTCAATCCTTCCCCGACTCTTCCACAAGAATCCCTGAATTCTGCCTAACACTTAGCTGTAGGTGTCTGCATGACAGCTGCTCGATGAAGCCTCTAAGAAGATAGTTATGCTAGTATCAGTAATAGTGCACTTAAATTAAAAAAATAATTTATATTTATTAACATGTGCATGTACATAATGTACATACATGAGTGCCACAGAGTACATGCAAAGGTACTCAGAATTTCTGGGTATTGCAAAAAAGCTAGCGGAGCAAGCCAGGGGAGCAATCCAGTAAGCAGCACTGCTCCATGGTCTCTGCTTCAGCTCCTGCCTCCAGGTTGCTGTCTTGAGTGCCTGCTCTGACTTACCTTCACGACAGACTGAGCAGGACTCTTCCCTTCCCATGTTGTACTTGGTCTTGGTGTTTATCCCAACAGTAGAAAGCAGTCTAAGACAGTGTGCATACTGCAATGCCCCATCAAGGTAGAGAAGGTGGAAGTCAGAAGATCTGAGTTTGGAGACAAGGTAGTGGTATGGAGGTTCTTGTTTAGGAAATGAAGAGACAGAGAATTATAAAATGATACTTCCAGTTCTAAGAGAAATAGTGTGTTGGTCTAGGTGCCCTTAGTGTAGGGGTAGGGTGTGCTGTTCTAGCTCTGGATGGTCACCTGTTGTTAGGTTATGGACTTTCTCCCCACCATGCTTCCTCTCCCTCTTGCCACAGCTCCTCTCCTCTCTGCAGTCTTTCTCCCTGGACAAAGAGTGTCACTGTGACACTGCCTTCTCCCTCTTCTTTGTGAGCAAGCTCAAGATAACCTTGATTTATGATTCCTTTTACTAGGGCCTCATGACTTCCAGCATACCTCATCACCTAATGTGGCCTAGCCTAGTCTATGTGAATTATTTTGGTAAAGCTGGCTTTGCCTTCACTGTGTAGAAGCCATTCTTACTGATCCCTTCCTTCCTTCCTTCCTTCCTTCCTTCCTTTCTTTCTTTCTTTCTTTCTTTCTTTCTTTCTTTCTTTCTTTCTTTCTTTCTTTCTTTCTTCTTTCTTTCTGAAGATACCCATGTTAAACAAACTTATGGTTTTGATCACAAGGCTTATGGGGCATGAGGTTTCCAGAGGGAAGATTTCGCTGTAGTAAAAGCCCCTAAGCTACAGGCACCTTTGCTAGCTCGGAACGGTAGAACCTTTTAAAGAAAGAGCTTTTAGCAGGGGAGGTTATGTAACTGGAGACCTGTTCTTGAAAGGGACACTGGACCCTAGCCTCTCTGTCTCCGTTTCTCTGTCTCTGTTGCCTCTGTAAACTCTGAATGTGTGAAGCAGAGTGAACTTTTTTCCTGAAGTTGATGATCTCACATAATTTATGTCACAGCAATAGAAGATTGAATAGCATGTGTGTTTTTTATATATTACTGTGTCCAATAAATGACTGGACTCCATAAAATAATAATTATCAGTCTTCACTTCAATGTATGACTTTATTTGGGAGAAAGGTAAAACTGTGACTCAAAGTGTAATTTTTTTTGTTTTGTTTTTGCCTTTACTTTTGTTTTATTTTTTTATTTTTTCAAGATTGAGTTTCTCTGTGTAGCCCTGTTTGTCCTGAAACTTACTGTGTAGACCAAGCTGGGCTTGAACTCGAAGAGATCTATCCACTTCTGTCTCCTGAGTGCTCTCCCATCATGAGTTGGGAGCATGCTGAGTGTAGGACTGATAGCTTTCCTTTACTAAATGAGGTTTTGGCTGTATGCTAGTGTGACCTTCAGACTTTCTGTAAGATTTCTGAGTATTTTATTCAAAATATAGACCTCACTGATTTATGTAGTGAAAAATAGGTCAGAGGATTGAGGATTCTTATCTTCTATTTATTTTCAATGAGTCAGTCCATCTTATTAGTTATATACATCACAGTGCATGGTGACTTTCCATGCTATATAACTTCTTGAGAGAGGAGTGGGGGAGAGGGAGAGGAAGGGAGGGAGAGTGCCAGAGTGAGGAAGGGATGGAGGGAGGAAGGAAGAGGGGGAGAGAGGGGAACAGAGGAGTAAAAGTTTCATTTTCCTTAGATGGGGCACCTTAGTCAGTTAAATTCTGCTTAAGTCTGGCTTGGTAAATCAGTATGTGTTTTGGGGGGGTTAGGTTCAGGAGCATGGGTGATACTTACTTATGTGTGACTGTCGCAAAGGCAAGTAACTGTGTTACTCATAAAGCCCAAATCAATGTGGGTAACCACTCCTGGACCTCTCTCCCATACTTACAAAAAACCTCAAGAAAGTCGTATATTCCTAGCAGTATTTACCACATTTATAACTTTGGGGACAGGATTATGAATCTTTTCACTTTCTGAGTTTCTAGAACTTTCTAGGTTATGATGGCTTCTGGAGTCTTATGAGCTGCCTTACTCCCTTCAGAAGGGAATGCTTTAATTAATTGGACTTTTAAAGCATATTTGAAAACAGTATACAAAACTTTCCAGTTATATTGTTGAAGATAATAAGGTTCTAAATGGTCAGAGTAGATGTATCTACCATTCCTCTTAAGATGGTAAGTTGCTAAAACTTTCTACCAAGACCTGATGCATACCAAATCTTGGTATGTATTTAGGTAGCTTGGTATGTATGTGTTTAGGCAGCTATAAGTTATTACATTGGGTTAAGAGCTAAGTGCTTATTTTTTAGTTTATAATTCTTGGGATTAGTATAGTGTAGGCTAGTCTTAAAATTATGATCTTGCTGTCTCAGCCTCCAATGTTCTGGAATCACAGAATTTTTACTATATTTCAGAAACTGAATACATTTCTACACATTTAGAGCCGTAGATGTCATGGGTGTTTTGCAACAAGATGTCGGAAATGCGTTGTCCTTGTGTAATATGAGGGAAGTTGAAATGTTGTTTCGTGAGCTCACAGTCAATTTCTTGGTTAACCACAAAAGATTTTCAGGGGAGGGATAGAATTTTCTGTCTAGTTTTGGTGCTGTGATTCCTTGACAGGAAGTAAAGCAAGCTGCAAAAATGTCATGGCAAACAGTGAAATAATAGGTAGCCTGGGAAAGGCTAAGGCTGTAACAGAGAAAGGCTATGCTATGGTTTGCACCATGGGAGAGCATTTAGTTGAGCATGTGAGTGTTTTAAATGTGTTCATCTGACAGTTAGCTATCGTTTTGCTCCCTTTGGTAAGCTGCTATACTTTTAAGTTTCCTTTGACTTCTGTTATTTCGTTTATAGTCTTGACTTTGACAGTTGGGAGGTGAAGACGCATATGTTATTTCCGTAAGAACTTTGGATCTTTTAGAGTTTGTATGTGTTGCTGGTGAGGGGAGAATCTGGGCTTAGCCACACTTACATTGGAAGTTTAGTGCTGACTGTACCTTGATGTGTTTCTCACCTTGGGTAAGAGTCTTCTGTACCTTATCTGTGAAGTAGAATGGCTGCTTACCTCATAAACACTGCTATGAAGATGAAATGATGCAAAGCATGCAGCCAACATGCAAGTCAACATTGCCAGTGGGCTTTTATCACATTCCACAGTTAGGTGGCAAGAACGAGCTTATGAACACTGCTCCGCAGAGCATTAATGCTTCCTATAGACTTCCTGAGTATCAGCCTATTTTGATGTATAAAGACATGAGGCAAAGTAACTGGGGGAACAAGGGTTTGTTCAGGATATAGTTGATGGCAGAACATTTGCCTAGCAGACTGAGATATACAATGACCTAGACTGGATCTCCACCAACGCACGCACGCACGCACGCACGCACGCACGCACGCACGCAGGTTTATTTTGGCTCACAGTTTGAGGTTGCACTAGTGGTGGAGAGGGTGAGGCAATGGGAGGCTGACTCAGTTGTTCACATTGTACCTGTAGTCAGAAAGTAGACAGGGATGCTGGTTTGCTTTCTCCATTTTATTGAGCCTTGCACCTCAGCCCATAGAATCATGCACACTCAGGGTGGCTCCTGTCACATCAGTACACATCTCAGAAGCTCCCCCAACAAACTCAATGCAAAGGTTTGTCTACCAGCGATCACTGATTCTATCAGGTTCATGATCTGGGTTGACCATCACACCAGAGCAGCTAGACAATCTAAGGTCTGATGTTCAAGACACAGCTTTAATCTAGTTAGGTGTTTGTTTTAAATGAAAGAAGAGTAACTTTCAAGAGAACTGAGGAAATCATGATCTTGGTAAAAAACAATTAAGGCCTGAGGGGAAGAAGGTTGGAGAAAATGAGGCACATTCAGTAGCCATTTCAGAGGGAGAGTGAACAGACTCCTATCGAATTTGAGTTAGTGCCCAAGGGAAGGGAAACTATTTGACCAACATAGGACAGAATGGGTCTGAAGTTTCTCCAGATACCCAGTTTAGATGCCCAGAGAACATGTGGAGCCCTGGGTAAGTGGCCAGGAATGAAGTTTTGAGTGGAACCCTTGTTTTCCAAATAGTGTTTTAAGGATATTAGCGGTTAATAATTTGACTCAGTGCAGGAGGGCCAAACTGAGAGGTAAAGGAAAGAGACCTAAAAGCAAATCCTGGAGGATCAATGGAAGGACTGGTGTGCCTGGCATATGGTGAGGTTTACTGGGAGTGAAGAGAAGAAAAGGGGATTTTAAAGAACGAACAATATCTGATGTTTTGTAGCTAACAGACACTTTAAGTGTAAGCTTTGGGGGACTGAGAAATGGCTCAGCAGTTATGAGCAAGTGCTGGTCTTTGTGAAGCCCCTGATTAGTTCAGATCCCAGCCCTCAGATGGCAGCTTACAGCCTTCTCCAACTCCAGTTCCGAGGGGACCCAACACATTCTTCTGGTTTCAGAGGCACACACACAGTACACATACAGACATGGAGGCAAAACAATGGCACATAATTACTAAAAATTAAAAAAAAAAAAATGAGCTTTGAAATGTCACTATTAATTTAAGCAATTTGGCTTTCAGACTTCTTTAAACATTAATTAGTTCAGAGTGTACTTATGTGCACATACCATGGTGTGTGTGTATGGTGGTCATAGGACAATTTGTGGGAATTTTCATTCCTTTTACCATGTATGTTCTGGAGGTAGAACTTGGGATGTCACGCATGGTGCCAAGCCCCTTAATTTGCTGAGCTATCTTGCTGACGCCAAGCTATTTTATAATATATGCAAGGACATTTTTGTGTGGTGTATTGGGTATTGAAATTGGGAATATAAGGAAAAAAAAAAACAGAATAGCTAAATTTTGAAAAAATTGACTAATGTGAATTTTTACCGTGAGAGTTCAATTTTAAAGACTACCTAGGGCTAAATGTGAGAAAAATGTGTAGAAAAAAAAAATAATCTCAAGACTAAATATAGTTGACCTGGAAATAGTCTCTCACTGCCATTACTATAATTCTGGTATGTAGGTGGCTCTCAGCAGATAGACGTAGGAAGTCCTTCAGTTTTACTCAGTTTCCTTTTATATAATTGGTCTGCTGTTAAGGTCTTTCAGTGCCAGGGAGGGAAGGAAGTTCAGTTCAGCAAACTTGCAGTTAAATAGCAGGTACTTTTCGAGTCTTCTCACAGAAGCTCACTAGCTAGCTACATTTCTGCATTTGCAAACTCTGGGCGTGTATTGCTTATTAAAGCGCTTTGTGAACTTTTAGATGTAGTTAAATGTCATAAAGTATGTGCTCACCTCAGTTTTGTCATATATATGTGTGTGTGTGTGTGTGTGTGTGTGTGTGTGTGTATATATATGTGTGTGTATATATATATATCTCCTCTGCAATCCTTAAAAATGAACTAGAGGTCTTGGGAAATACATTCATGCATTAGAGCACCCTCTCCTAAATACAACACCTGCCATACCTCTTCAGAGCAACTATCATTGTTCCGATATTTGTGTAGAAGCTTCTTTGGATTTCTATATTGTTTTAGTTCCTGAGTACAGTAATTATTATATCCCAAAATATAATATTTAGCTTTTTATTTGTTGGTTGGTTGCTTGCTTTTGCTTGTTTATTTTTGAGACATAGTTTCTCTGTGTAGCACTGGCTGTCTGTCCTGGAACTCACACAGTATTTACCTTTTTTTTTTTTTAAAGACATTTTATTCATGTTTTAAAGTATTTGTCATCTCAATATTTCTGAAACATATTGCTTCTTCCATTTTTAACTTATCTGCAGGAAAGAAGCATATTCTTTATCTTGTAGAATTTCTCAACAGTTTAGATTTTGTTGACTGGTTTCCCGGGAGGCAGTTGAACAAGCAGTTTCTATCTCTACGTGCAGTAGCAGGAAAGCAGACTTACTGCATTTCAGGACCTTTCCACTCCTCCTCCAGCTTTCTCCTGGGTGTTGACGTGGGTGGTAGACAGGTGGGTGCTCTTGCACCATGGGTAGTCCTGGTCTCTGTCTGCCATGGCAGCGGTGGCTGGTGCAGAATGCCTTGACTGGTGTTGAGTGGGTGTTTGATTTCCTTCTTATTGATTTGTTAAGAATCAATAAGGAGAAAGTCTCCCTCTCCCTCTCAATTGGCTAGTCAGTGGCATAGACACACATTTATTATTATTTGATATTTTCTTTTTTTCTTCTTTAGAGAGTTATTTTTTTTATTTATATGAGTACACTGCAGCTGTCTTCATACATACACTAGAAGAATCCCATTACAGTTGGTTGTGAAGCCACCATGCAGTTGCTGGGAATTGAACTTAGAACCTCTGGAAGAGAAGTCAGTGCTCTTAACCACTGAGCTGTCTCTCCAGGCCATTATTTGATATTTTCACTGGAGCTTTCCTACTGGCAAATAGATATCTGAGTTCCACATGCTGACTGGCTATACTACTGAAGCACTTTCCTACCGCTGAATCCATCTTGTCTTGCTCTAAGGTCTTGACTTACCAATTAGACTCCAGATGAGCAGGACTAGTCAAGATTCCGATTCATCTCTTCTTTGTAGCCAGATCTATGGGTAGGAAGATCTTTACTTTCTTAGGCCTCTGGAATTAAACCAACAAAGGACAGATTGGTAAAGAAAGATAGGCTTAATTATTGTTATAGTAGTCATTGGGAAAGAGTGACAAAGGAACAGTTAGGATTTTATTATGTGTAATCTTTTTTAAAAGTAGAAACATTAGTCAAAACAATAATCATACAACTTAGATGATTCAGTGAGATATTTTTGTATGTATTTATTGTCAATCCAAAAGAACAACTCTGCTTTAAAGGGAATACTTTTCTTTTGAGGCACGTATGAGAGACTGTGGTGGCTCAGAATACAGATTCAAGTTACCCTAAATGAAGTATTCCTTAGTGGAAGAAGTTAAATAAATTTCTGTAATCGCAAAAGAAAGCCATGAGGGCTGGAGAGATGGCTCAGTGGTTAAGAGCACTGACTGCTCTTCCAGGGGTCCTGAGTTCAATTCTCAGCAACCACATGGTGGCTCACAATCATCTGTAGTGGGATCTGATGCGCTCTTCTAGTGTGTCTGAAGAAAACTACAGTGTACTTATATAAGTAAAATAAATCTTAAAAAAAAAAAAAAAGAAAGAAAAGAAAAGAAAGCCATGAGCCAGTATAGTTACTCTGTACATTAGCTAGGGACTATATCAGAGCAAGGTGGGCTAATTTTATTGTATTCTTAGCTATCAAATTGGTAGATATTGACAGTGGGTTAAGATTTGCTGTACAGTGAAGATGTTTATCTAGAAGTCACAGAGATATTAGATCAAATGCAATAGTGGACAGTAAATGGGTACTGAAAAAACTGAAAATAGCCCTGAATAACTTTGACTTTTGATTTGCAAAACTCCATTTATGCAATTGCTCTAGATATTCTTCTATACAACATGGCCTTTAAGAGACCTTTTTACAGTCCAGGAAAGTCAAGTAATCTACAAATCCATAAATCCATCGTTTTAAGCATATCATGTTTTGGGGACATCCAACATCCGCGAGCTGTTTTGACGTGCACAGTTAGTTGTATCTTGTGCTTATCGTCCTGACCTTTGGAGCATTAGACTATCTAACCATATCCTGTACCTGTTAACTATCCATTGCCCGCCCCTCCTAGCCTGATAGCACTATTGAATTTTTTTTTTTTTTTTTTTTTTTTTTTTTTGTCAATTTGAAACACACTAGATTCACCAGAGAGGACAAAAACTCAGTTGAGAAATGACCTCCTTTGGAATGGCCTGTGGGCATACCTGTGGGGCATTTTCTTCATTGATCATTGGTATGGGTGAAGTTGCCCCTGGACAGGTGGTACTAGATTTCAAATGAAAACAAAGCTGAGCTAGCCAAAGTCTGCAAGCCAGTAAGCAGCATTCTTCTGTTGTCTTTGATTCAGTTTTTGCCTGGGTCCTTCCTTGGCTTCCCTTGATGTTGAATGTAATATAAGCCAAATGAAGTGTTTTCTCTTTTAAAGTTGCTTTTGGTCAGAAAGCTTTATCAAAGCAACAGAAAGCAAGCTGGGATACTATTATACTCTGTTCTTGTATAAAATCAACTTTCCTTTTTTTAATCTCACACAATAAGCCGCTTGAAATTCAAGTTGAATTGAAATTCTTGTGCTTGATATTTTGCTTAACACAGTTTTCTCTACATTTATGCGTTTAGCATTTTAATATCAGGAGAGGAAGAGAAAGACCATTTATAAGAAGAAGGAAAATGCCTTTTTGTAAAGAGAAATCACCTGTAGGAGACACATGATAGTTTTATGACCATATAGGCTCAGACATGGTGCAAGAATTCCCTGTTGCTGAGTGTTCCTTCACCCGCTCTGCCACGAGGAGGGAACTTTCTGGTATCAAGAACTTTCAGGAACTCAAATACTTTTCACTTAAAAATAAGTTTTGTATTTTATTATTATTCTGGACTACTTCAGGAGTATATATGTATACTCTTATTAGTATGATAGAGTTTTATTTTTGTAATAAATATCTTGGAGCAACAACATAAAGGAGGCAGGAGTTATTTTGCCTCAGGTCTGGGAGGTTTCAGCACATGGTTCCTTGACTCCATTGTTTCTAAATCAGTCAGGCAGAACATCATAATGGAAGAATATGCTGGAATGAATTTGTTCACCTCTTTGTAGTCAGGAAATAGGGAGATTTAGAATGGGATCAAGAATAAAGTTTATATTCCCAGGGCACAGTGACAGTCTCAAAGCCCACATTTGGTGACTCATTTACTCTAGCCAAGGCTGCACATGCCCAAACGGCACTACCAACTGGAGATCAAATCTTTAAATCCCCGAGACTATATGGAATATTTATCATTTGCATCACTGTGAGTATAATGAGAATTCATAGAAAGCCATCCTTATATGCTGCGTCTCATTGGCAAAGTAATTGTGGTAGGTTCTCACCTAAAGCCTATACCTGTGTCTGGACACAGGTTCTTGGGCTTCAGGATGGGACCAAATAAAGGTGTCATTTTGAAGAGTGGTCCTTACATCTTGTCATGGTCACTCCCATGATGTGTGTGCACTGTCAGACTGGTTGATATATCTTGTCGGGCCACTTGTAATTTTAGCTAGCAGCTCCCACAGCTACATCAGATTGATTTCTTCCTTCCTCCAGTAGCTTTGCATAGCATCTTCATCACAATGAAAGTTAGCCAGTAGATTAAGGTGAAGCTTCAATGTCAGTCCCAGCTTCATTTCCCCGCTCCCCACATTCCATTATTCAAATATATACTGTCTTTAACAATAGATTTTTACTGTCGAGTTCTAGGGCATAACCAAGGCAATAAATAGTATGTCATTTGAAGGTCTATGTGACCTCACTGGCCAACAACCCATAGAGGTAACTTATTCCTAACATGGACCAGCATCCTTCTAAACAGAGAAAAACAAAGAAAAATCATTTCTACCAAAATAAGGAATAAAACAAGGGCATCCATTCCCCTTCCCATATCATATTCAACATAATCCTTGATGTGTATGTTGTCTGTGTCTGTGTATGTGTGTGTACATATTAATATCAAGTGAAAGAAATAAGAGATACCAAAAGGAGGAAAGGAAGAAGTTCAAAGCATCTTTATCTGCAGATGATGCGATTCTTATACATAAAGGACCATAAAAAGACTGCCAGAAAATGGTGCTTGATAAACACACTTAGCAGTGTAGCAGGATGCAAAATTAAAACAAACAAACAAACAAACAAACAAATCAGTAGTCTTTATATATAACGACAATAAACACACCGAGAAAAACCTTGGGGGAAACAATATCATTAACATTAACCCACAAAAACCATTAAAATAGCTTGGAATAAATCCAACCCATGAAGCAGACAACTTTAATACAATGAAAGTTTGAAGTCCTTGAACAAAGAAATCCAAGAAGATGCCAGGAAATCGGAAGACTTCTCACACATGTGGCTTAGTAGGATAACTATTGTAAAAATGGCTGCCCTACCAAAACCAGTCTACAGATTCAGTGCCATCCTCACCAAAAGGCAAATGCAATTATTCACAGAAACGGAAAAAAATAATCTTGATTTTTATATGGAAATTCAAAAGCCCCAGGATAGTCAACAGTTCTCTGTGGTTTTATGAGGACGGAGAATGACAGTTCAATCTTCATATCTTATCATAACTGCCAAGGCTATATGCTTAATGAGAAGTATTAACATCTGCACTTGAGTCTGACCCTGCCAGTGTGCATTTGGAGTATACGCCTCGGTAGCTCTTTCCTGTCGTTCAAATATTGAGAATTAAAGGAGACAGATATGATAGCCTTAGGCTTTTGTGACTCTATGAAAGTTGCAAGAAAACTTTTCTTCAGCTTTGCTTATCAAGGAGAGTAAGGAAGGGAACCAGAATGAAGAGAATTAAGTATCTGTCGTTGGGGTTGGAGAGATGGCTCAGAGGTTAAGAGCACTGACTGCTCTTTCAGAGGTCCTGAGTTCAATTCCCGGCAACCACATAGTGGCTCACAAGCATCTGTAAAGGGATCCGATGCCTTCTTCTGGTGTGTCTGAAGAGAGCAACAGTGTACTTGTATACATAAAATAAATAAATGAACCCTAAAAAAAAAGTATCTATAGGAGATACATTGTTTTTAAATGGTGTGTGTGTGTGTGTGTGTGTGTGTGTATTTATGTAGTGAATTTGCCTAAACATGTAATGTTCATAACATAATTCTTTGTTCTTTTGTGTTGAGCAGAAGAGACCAGATCAGTAGAACAAAACATAACTTTGGAAAGACCTTCTGACCTGGAACTCAAATGCACGTTCATGACCACTGGGGATTTGAACTCAGTGAATGTGACTTGGAAGAAGGATGATGAACTCCTTGAGGCCACTGATGGCTTCAATACAACTAAAATGGGGAACACCTTATCCAGTCAGTACAGGTTTGTATATAAGGGTGCAGGCCGCCAGCCACAGCCAGCCAGTTTAACTACATGGCTTTCTATTTCACTAAGCATTTTTTTTTCTTCTGCAATCATTTAAATCTTCTGCCAATATTCTAATTTTCATGGTTACAAAAATTATTTTTGTTTTAAAATTTTGATCGATGGTTGTCTTCATTTTTATTAAGTATTTGGGGAAATAAGCTTGTATTTATAACTCTCAATTCTCTCTAGGCTCACCGTTTCTAATAGCAAACAAATGGGAAAATATTCTTGTGTCTTTGGAGAAGAGTTCAGAGGAGCCTTTAATATCAGAGGTCAGTATTTATAACTTTAGCATTGCGTTCTTAGATTTCTCATGTCCCTAGGGTTTTAAATAATTACTCTAGTTGTAAATGAAGATCAGATAAAAGAAAATCACTTAGCCAGGCGGTGGTGGCGCACGCCTTTAATCCCAGCACTTGGGAGGCAGAGGGAGGCAGATTTCTGAGTTCAAGGCCAGCCTGGTCTACAGAGTGAGTTCTAGGATAGCCAGGGCTACACACAGAAACCCTGTCTCGAAGAAGAAAAAAAAAAAAAAAAAAAAAAAAACATTTTGCTTTTCCTTGAGGTTCAAGTTCCGAGAACATAACCTTGCCTTTTTGCTCCCCTTTTCTTTCTTCCATTTTTTTCTTTTATCTCTTAGTTTAAAATACAAAATTTAGTTCAAAGGCCAGCTGCTAAGGTTTTCATAAATCCTGTATGCGCCTTAAATTATTTATTAATTTAGCCCTCTATTCTTCTAGTTTTGAGAATAGTCATCTAAGTTGTGAGTTCCTACATCCCCAGATGACTCAGAGGACCACAAAAGTCTCATATTCCTCTGTGATGCACAGTGGTACCTGCATTTTGTGTCATGATGCATGGGCATTTCAAAGCACAGTCATGTGTCTTCCAAGGACCGAGATGCAGCTTGTGAACTACATCATTCAGTAAATTCACCCTCAGTATTCTTTATAAGCCTGCAGAGCGTAGCCTACCGTAGACCTTTGTGACTGAAATGACATTCAGTAGCATTTTCTTCTTTTTTGCACTTTTTATAGCAACCTAGTTATGACATCCCACTCTTCCTCATGGGAACAAACAGCTAGAATATGTTCCTCATCATTAAACAAAACATTAGAAGGTCTCAGTGTCCTAATGAAGACCAATTATTTGAGTTAGATAACTATTTTCATGAGAATTCCAACATTTTGTGGTAGATTAGTGAACCACAATTTGCAGGTGTTTGGTAAATGGAGTTTGTTGGCATAGTGATTGCTTGGGCTTTTTGTCATACTAATGTACCAGTGATCTGACAGTTCTGAAGCCTGAGTAAGGTAGCTTCTGACAATATACAGATGCTGTGCTCAGGGCTCATCCATAGCAGAATGGTCTGCTTCCTCACTGTGAGGTTCTACTCCCATGTCCCTCACCAAGTCACCCGTGTACTCACACTCAAGACCTCTTTCATTTTTTTAAAAATTATTTCAACTTGGAAATTGTAATATATCCTTGTAGTTATTTGGTCTTTCGAGTTGCCGAAAGTGATGACATACTTGAGTGACATTGTGTGTGCTCTTTCTTTAGCTTCTTTCCTCTGCTGTTTGATTCACCTTGTGCAGCAATAGTCACCGTATATTTTCCTCCTCCCCTTTCTTCTTTCTTCATTTCTTTCCTTCATTCTTCCTTTCTTTTCCTTCCTGTTCACTCCACTATCCTCTCCCTCACCCTTCTCTCTTTTCCTTCCAATGAACAATGACCAAAACTGTAGATACTCCCACTATGTATTTTAAGGTTGTCTTTTCCATTTTTGTCAAGAGTAGCATTAGAAAAGTGATAAGTATTGTGTTGAATTTGTAGACTATTTTGGTTTTAAAGCTACTCTGCTGATCCGTGAGCATTCGGATGTCTCCCATCATCTAGGATCTAGTCTTCAGTTTCCTCCTTCAGTTTCTTCCTGTGTTGTTGTTGTTGCTGCTGCTCCTTGTTTTTCAGTGTAAAGGCCCTCCACTTTGGTTATTTCTAGTTTTAGTTTGGTTGTTTAAGGCCATTTTGTGTGAGATTGTTTTGTTGATTTGTTATTGGCACATGAAAAGCTACTAATTTTCTATATTGATTTTTGTGTCTGCTCTTTTGTTCAAGGTATCCATCAAAACTAAATGGAGTCTATGGGGTCCTTTAAGTCCCTACCCCCAATCAACTTGTATCTTCTTTGTTTCTTTCTCTTGTTTTGTTTTTCTAGATAAGGCTTCTAGTTGTGTATTGAATGAGAGTGGACACCCTTGTCTCATTCCTGATTCTTACTGGGATGCTTTTGAGTTTTCACATGTAGAATAATGAGAAACTTTAGAACAACTAAGGTGTCCTGTGTATATTGTTTTTATCATGGTGAGGCATCTGCCCTGTATTCGTAGTTCCTTTATGGTTCGTATCACAAACGATGTTGAATTTTGTCTCCAAGTGAGGTCTAACTGAAGAGATGGGATGAAATAAGAGGGGGCTGGAATATTTACAGTATCGCGAAGCAGAAGAAACAATTTGAGGGTTGATAGAAAGAGCCTAGCAAGCGAGTGCATGGGAGATGGGAGAGAACAACAAAACAAACAAAAACAACAATAAAAACACAAATAAACAAACCAACAAAAATAAAAACCTAGAGTATAGTGCTATATATGTACAGTATAATCATCTGGTGGCCCAATCTTGTGCATCTCTGCTGCAGGTACCCAGAACTTCTCTGATTTTATGAGTCCGAATTGTCATGGCTAGAAGGCAGCAGGTTACAGCATGCCTTCCCATTCTTTGGCTTCTACATTCTTTATACCTTCCTTCTCTAGGGTGTATTCCTAGAGCTGTGGAGGAGTTGATATAGAAATATATAGAGTTGATGACACAAAAGTCACTTATTTTCACTCTTTGGCCAGTGATGAGTCTCTGCATTTTAAAAAAGAAACCTCTATCAAGGCTGAGAGCAGCATTGATATGTGGTTATAAATGCAGATATTTAGAAGGCAGTTCAAAAATATGTGTGCTTAGCATGGCAATTATAGGTTTCTCCCAGGGCCTCTGACCTCTCAGCCACAGGATGTCTGTCTGTCTGTCTGTCTGTCTGTCTGTCTGTCTGTCTGTCTGTCTGTCCTATCTATCTATCTATCTATCTATCTATCTATCTATCTATCTATCTATCTATGAAACGAGGTCTCATATAGCCCAGACTGTCTTCAGACTTGTTATGTACCCAAGAAAGATATTTACCATTTGATCTTTCTGCTTTAGCTTCCCGAGTGATGACAAGCTTGCACCACCACATTTCCCTCCATCACACATTTTAATCATATCGCTCAGGGATGTAAAAAAAATCTGTTACTTTTAAAATTTGCTTGAAGCAGTTTAATTCAACTCATTTGTTTTTAATACCCACTTAACATTAATGTAACATTTAAGTATGCACTATATCCTGAAGATACTTATAAGATTACTAACCTGGGTTCTTCTGGAGAGTCCTTGCTAAAAATAATAATTCTCTGTAATTTAAATCAATTTATAATTGATTATTGCTTGAGGAAATCGTTTTATATGAGTAGACTCTAAAGGCATCTGTACAATGATTTATTTCATAGTTATTAGGTTTGTTAGGCTTATGTAACAGTGTATATTTTTGTAAATATCATCGGCATGGCTTGCTTATTACGGTTCTTCTTAGGGAGAATGATCTTTATCAGTACTACAAATTAATGTGGATGAAACGCTAGTTTCATGCTCTCTCTTGAGTGAGTCTGTTCTTTTCTCCATTTTATTTTACTTTTGCTGTAAACTGCACGAATCAAGTCCAGCTCATGAGCATAAGACCTCGGGGCAATTTACACTGCTTCTTTCCTTAGGGGATCTGATGTGTAACTGTGACATGGTGCTGATTGATAAGTATGGGAAAAACTATCTTCTGCTGACCCTGTGTGCCTATAGTGCTAGCCAGAGCAGGAGAGAAGGACAGCTGCTAATATGTTGACAATCATATGTCACTCACAAATGTAGGCATGAGTGTTTCTTAGTGGTCTGTATGGGCAAATCAACAAACAAACAAAAAAAACCCACCCCCTTCCAAACAAATTTCTCACAACTTCTATAAAATTTATTAATGTCAAAAATCTCATGATAAGCAAGGCAATGATAATGTACACCTTTAATCCCAGCACTCAGGAGGTAGAGGTAGGTGGATCTCTGAGGTTGAAACCAACCTGGTCTACAGAGCCAGTTCTAGGTCAGTCAGATCTATACAGAGATTCCCTGTCTCAAAAATCAAAGACAAACCTCATAATAAAAAATGCAAAAATGTAATGGTGAGATTTTGGTAATGTAGCATGTGTTGAGCCTGGCCCTAGTTCAGTCCTCTGTCTTCCCTGAGAATTTTCCTAATGAGAAGGGTGGGAAAGGGACCTGATCATCACCCATAAGTTACTTTAGCTGCCTTTGCTTCCTCTGATAAAATCAAGTTGCCCTTGAAATGAGCATGACTGTGGGCCAGTGTTCTAGCCTGTGAAGGTGCAAGCACAGAGCTTTATTTTTATAACTTTTGGACAGCTATGACTTTCACTAAGTAGATTCAACCCAATATTCCCAGATGCTGTCATTCAATGTCACTTACTTGGGCCGTAGTCTTATCCCAGCATTCAGATGGGCCAGATTGAGGTCACAGCCATGGCTTCTTATCCACCCTTCAAGAGTACCAGGTTTTCTTGAATAGCCCTTCTTGCTGCCTGCTGTGTATCTTGAACATCTCCTTCATAAAGCTTTACTGAAAAATAGTTTTTCTTGTTGGTGTAGAAATTAATCCCGACCCAGGGTTTCTACCCACATTGGACAATTTAGCTCCCAGATAAAAAGCACATACAACCTTTCTATTTACTATAAGCCTTAAACAGTACAAATGCTGGGCAGCTGCCTACCCTCCATGCTGTTAGAATCTATTTTCCTATCGATAACCAAGAGTTACCACTTACCTATGTTTCCTCTGAGCTGCTCTTAACTCTTAATTGCCTAGCCTCTGGGGTCACATTTTCTTTACCCTTAAGCTGTGGTAGCTTCTCTTTCTCATTATGGTTCCTCTCTGAACCCCAAGCCTGAGAAACCTCAACCCCACCTATATCTCTTCTGTTCAGCTATTGGCTGTTGGCATCTTTATTTACCAATCAGAAGTATCTTGGGGCCAAGGTGTATGTGTGCAGACTCTCTTATCTTTGGAACAAGTAGGTCTTGGGGGCCCACACTTAGCATTACAATACATAGCAGAAAACCAAACCTCAGCATCCTCCACTCTGTTCAAACTTGACTTTTCTCACTTTTGATTCTCAGTTTGTGAATACGTGTCAATCTTTTTTTGGTCATATTTCAGCACATAATTTCCTGCTAAAGCATGACCTGATTTTGAGAAGGAAGCATGCTCTGCTGACTAGTTTTATGTCAGACAGAAGTTAGAGTCATTTTGAAAGAGAGAGAACCTCAAAGAGAAAGTGCCCCCACCAGATTGGTTATAGGCAGGCCCATGGTGCATTTTCTTGATTGTTGGTTGATGTGGAAAGCCCCATTGCACATATAGATGGTGTTAACACTGGCTTGTTGGTCCTGGGTGCTGTAAGAAAGTAGGCTGAGAAAGCCATGGGGAGCAAGTCAGTAAGCAGCACCCCTCCATGGCCTTGGCAACAGTTCCTTCCTCTAGCTTCTTGTCCTGCTCTGAGCTCCTGACCTGATTTCTCTCAGTGATCACGTATGACCCGAGAGTTGTAAGCTGAAGTAAACCCTTCCCAAAGTTGCTTTTGGTCATGGTGTGTCATCATCTCAATAGAAGCCCTAACTGAAATTTGTGCCAGGTTTGAAAAACAAGAATATCTAAAAGATAAAGAGGCCAGGATAGCAAAAACTGAGCCTGATCAATGCTGGACTTCAGAATTTGCCCTTCAGAACACTGTTAACCTAATAGTGAGCTGAGCCTGGCACAAGAAGTCCATGAGCCAGGGGTCTAAAAGAACCTACCCTTTCTGCTTCTCCACATGAAGTTTGAGAAGTATGGCTCAACTCCATTTCAGGTTTGGAGGGGACCTTGTGGCTTCAGAAAAAGGTGAGGCAAGTTATCATCCATGCTTGATCTGTAGGTTTCTAATTGACACCTCTTCCAAAATAATGGGGAGCCCTCTATGCCCTAGAGTGACCCATCAGCCCTCAAACATGGTACTACCATAATAAAGCTTCACCTAGTGCTGCGTGCTTTGAGAAGAAGTTTGGTGAGATGGTGGTGTGTGTGTGGCTGGGAGATGAGGGTGCTTTGTCAGGCTATCCGAGAGTAGCTTAGTCCCCCTCTTCATGACAAAACCAGGGAAGTATGCATAAAAAGGAGCCAAATTGTGTGATTGTTGCCTAGCTAGGAATACAAGCAAGGCTTATATTATAGCCAATCTTGGGAAGACTTGACAGTGTGGGCAGCTAGGGTTTACTAACTTTAATCAAAGTGGACTAATCTGTGCTCTGCCACCTGAACTCTGCCTAGTTCTGATGACTCAGAGAAAAAGGTGTGCGTTCATTTGAGTGTGAGGGAAACAGAGTCAGCAGGGCTGGCATTACTTATTTCTGTAAATTTACAGTTCTGGAAAATAGTCAGTGACTACAATACAAGCAAGCATCGTCACTTCTGCTCTCTAGGGCTAGAGACAGGAGTGTTGAATGAAAGAAAGGAATTTACATAGAGTCTAACAGACACCTCAGTACACAAACCACTGTCCAGCCTTAGGCAGCTCCCACCACCAATTTTTAGTGAAGAAATTGACCCTGCCATTGGAAAAAACAAACCAGAATACGATGTTCTGGGATTCTACCTAAATCGAGCCTTTACCGTTTTGACATTTAATCATTTTCTTTTCCTCAATAACTTAAAATATACTTGTTATATTAGTATCAAGACAGATGGTCTGCTCTTTCCCTTGGATCTGGGAATTGCTTCCAGTTTTCTCATAATGGTTAGTTTCCTCCAGTTCAGAGCCATCTGGATTTATAAATGATTTCTGAGGTGACTGCAGTAGACAGAGGATGTGGGACTAAGCATATAGGAGTAGCCTGTTTTGAGGCAGAACACCTATGTGAGAGATGTCTTTCCCCTTACCCCTTCCCGTATATAAGTCCATTTAGATTAAAATTGTTTTCCTAAAGTTTAGTTCTTGTCTTTTTTAAATCAAATTACTATCTGCTTTTTTCTCTGTATTTTCTGGTTATAAACTATATGTTTTAAGTGAGGTATTTCCTTTTTATTCTTAGGCTTCAAGTATCTGTTCTGTTCCAGGTATTACATAGGTCTAGAAGGATGGTTGTTCTGATCTTTTTAAACCAGCTATGTTTCTAGCTATTGATAAGGACCTAACTGGGCATCCTGGTTTAAATTGTTAAAACTTCTGCTGAACCACAGCATACATAAGATTAGACAATCTTATATCCAGTGCTTGGCTGTGTAGCCTGAACTGTAGAAGAGTCTGTCTCCTGACTTCTAGGAAGAGTTGTCTCCTGTGTGGTATTTGGATGGACTAGGTGGTCTCCACAGGATCTGGAGCTAATGTTTCTTCACTCTTCTCCTCTCCCTTCTCTGTTACTCATCTCTCTTCAGCATCTCCCTTTTCAGATGGACTGGGTGAATCCTACTGAAGCTCAATTGACCATTCTTGAGTGATTTTAAACATCTACACAGTTTTAAGATGTACATACGTGAAGTACAGTCCTCCCTCACTTTCCTTTGTAGAACCCATTTCTCCTCTGCTCCAAAAGGCTAGCTGACCTAAAAACCACAAAGGACAACAATTTTCTTACGAAGGTGGCTAATAGCACTACATATAAAGGGCACAGCCATTGATTACAGAAAAGCATTATTAAGGGAGCTGTATCAGGGCATAATCCCAATAAAAGTTGGAACGTTGTGACAGTTATATTCTGAGCATTTTATACTTGTTAAACTCTTGTCTAACTCTTTATAAGAACATAGCAGGCATATAATGCCTTACCCATAAGATACTTATATATATCAAGGCTGTCGTCATGTATGTCAAATATTTGTTTCTCGGCTCTAAATCTTATCTTTATCATTGCATTATTAGAGTGGTGCTGACTCCTAATACTTACACCTGATCTTTGAGATAATTGTTAGGAGTTACTGCTTAGCAGGTGTCAGTAAGTTATACATGCAAGTTAGTGAAAGGAATGCTAAGCTCTTCCAGTAGGGTCAGCTTACCAATTTCTTCTGGGTGGGATGACCGGAATCCAAACACCTTAATCCATTCATATGTCCTCACCTCTAATCATGTCCCATAGGAATGTCATGAAGTGCTTGCCTCTATTGTGGTGCCTGATTGGTGGTTCACATCTTTGGTTTTGTAAAACGTAGACTATTTAGTCTTATCAAAGCATGCATCTGTGGTTATGGAGACTGGGAGAACCAGCATCTCAGTTACTTTCAGTCACTGGAGTAAAGAAGCACCATCACCAAGGCATCTTCTAGATGGAAGGGTTTATTTGGGCTGACAGCTCCAGAAGTTTAAGAGTCCGTCATGGAAGGGGAAGCATGGTGGCCCGAGCAGAAGCTGGGGGCTTACATCTTAAACCTCAAGCAGGAAGCAGGAAAAGCAAACTCAAGGGCCACAAGTTTTTATGGTCCCCAAATCTGCCTCCAGTGACACTCTGCCTTCAGCAAGGCCACACCCTAAACTTCCCTAAACAGTCACCAACAGGGACCATGTATTCAAATGGCAGAGGCTATGGAAGACACTAGTCAAACCATCATGGCCGCTGATAGAGAGATCAACCATTATCTGATTATTGAAGCATTTTATGTCTAAGTGGGTGGCGTCCATCGTCTTTCATGCCTCTTTATTGTTGACAGGGCTCCTACACGTTACTGATCAGCAAGCAGCCCTGAAGAAGACAAGGAAGATACATATAATTATATCAAATCCTGTGACATGGGTTCACTTTAAACAGTTCCAAATAGAAGGGCTCCCTCTGTCACTGGTGTGTTGCTCACCTAAGGACAGAGCCCACCAAAGAAACCCTGTTTTGGGTCCTTGTCTGGTTATTAACATCCTGATTTCTTTTCCAATAGTTACTGATATTTTCCCACTTCCCATCTTTATAGTTCATGCATCATGCAAATGCTCAGATATTTTGATAGAAGATTCAAGAACCCCTGCACGGCATATTTTATCTAGAGTCTTAGCTATACAAGTTGAGTATCTTTTTAATCTCTGCACTGAAAGCTAAAATCACCTATAAATTTTAAAACCATAATAATATGACCTTTAGACACCACAGTAGTTTTTATCTACCTTTTCCCGTACTTGTTAACTTAATAAACAGAACACATAAAATTAAACAACCAAACCTTAAAATTAATAAAAATTAGGAAAAACAAGAAAATAAAAGTTATCCTTGTTGATCCATCTCCAGGCAGGGCAAATTTTACCTTGTGACATTCTATTGAATGCTTCAGTTTCTTTAAGCAAACTGTTTCGATATTTAAATTTTAATTTTTCTGTCTTTGGGTTCTTCAGCATTGTTACTAATTATATATACTTCTAACTTTCTTGACTAAGAGATTTACCATAATTAGTGTTAGTCTATGTTCTTTTGAAATCATGCTGTAACTATGTTTCTAAGTCTCACCTATTTTCTGTGCTTTAATTTTATTCCTGACTACAGTGCAGGTGTACAGTGCAGGTGTACAGTGCAGGTGTACAGTGC
>JANHMN010000014.1:38653640-38773789 GCA_030674055.1 Rhabdomys pumilio
GTGCAGGTGTACAGTGCAGGTGTACAGTGCAGGTGTACAGTGCAGGTATACAGTGCAGGTGTACAGTGCAGGTATACAGTGCAGGTGTACAGTGCAGGTGTACAGTGCAGGTGTACAGTGCAGGTGTACAGTGCAGAGCCTTGTGCACATTGGGCATGCACTCTACATTACGACACATCCCTCTTCCCCTTTGACTTTTCTTTGTCCCTTGTGTTACCACTTTCTCTACCTCTGCTGGCTCTTTACAAATCTGCATCAATTAAGACTATTTCTAGCCTGGAAATATTGCCTCTTTATTCATGCACTTAAGGGTAAAGCTCTGAAGGATCCCTTCCAGTACCACAGTCAGTGGGAAGAAAGAACAGCCTTGAGAAGAGGAAGCTCCTCTTTTTTAGCTCAAGCATTTAATAGTTTGTTGAATGTAGCTGCCAGCAGCCACAGTTGAACGGGGTTCACCTGCAAGAGAGGCTGGGGATGGGAGAAGGGTAGGAGGGCAGGAAGAGATGAAGCCAGGACAAAGTTCTCTGATTGAGGCTCAAAGTTTATTGTATGACCATTAGATAAAAAGGGGGAGATCCCACCCCCACAAGAAGAGTCTCTTTGGCACTTCAGCTCAGCAGCATGGGTGAGGGGTATGCATCCTTAATCACGGGCCAGAGGTGTATCAAGCAAGCTCAGCAGGCAATCTATTTAACTCAACTCCTGTTATAGACTGCAGGTCTCCAAGGCAGGCAGCTTCCCAGGTCCTTTTGTTATTCGGTCTCTTTAATCACTGGAGGCTTTCCTTCCATTTGGACATTGCAAACAATTCTATTGAATTCATCTGTCCACTATTAACTACTACTGCTGCTGTCTCCTAAAGACTACAAGTTGGTCTCATTATATGTGCAATCAAAATTGCATAAAGAGAACAATACATTAGTAAGAAAACAAAGTGGAAAATGTCCATAAATTTAGTACATTTGTTTTGCTTAAACAGCTTCAACAATATATATTTTTCTGATTTTTTTTTTCTTAGTACCCAAAGTTCATGGAAAAAACAAGCCATTGATCACTTACGTGGGGGATTCTACTGTGCTGAAGTGTGAATGTCAAAATGGTCTTCCTTTAAATTGGACTTGGTACAAGAGTAATGGAACTGCACAGGTAAGATCCCACTTCCTGGGGCTAGGAAGACAGTTCCGTTGGTGAAAGTGCTTCCTCTTTTAGTCTGAGGACCAGAGTTTGGATCCTCTGGACCCATGTACAAAACGAGGCACACTTGTAATCTGAGCATAAGGGAGATGCGAGACAGGATGATCCCAGAGGCTTGCTGGCCTCCTGGTCGAGTGTTGCTAGTGAACTCCAGTTTCAGTGGGAGTGCAATTTCAGAAAGTATTGGATGTTTACCTGTGATCTCCACATACCCCACACGTAGACCCCTCATAGAGAGGTAGGTATATACATGTGTAAACACAAAAGAGCGTTTTTTCCTCTGATATAAAGAAAACAAAACAAGAAACCTTTTAGTTCATAAATAAGATTATAGCCAACTTAAAATTCCTAGGAAAATTAATATTTCTGTTCTATCTGGTAATTACCAAGTAACCACAGTAATAAATGGAGTAGTCAGTAGGTATTCTCAGGGTATTACATTATATGTGTGACGGTTGTGCTTTTTTTTTTTTTTTTAAGACAGGGTTTCTCTGTGTAGCCCTGACTGTCCTGGAACTCACTCTGTAGACCAGGCTGGCCTCGAACTCAGAAATCCGCCTGCCTCTGCCTCCCAAGTGCTGGGATTAAAGGCGTGCGCCACCACTGCCTGGCATGGTTGTGCAATTTATTCTTTGAAAGAAAATTAAAAATTATTTTCAGGATAGGCATGATTGTTTGCACATGTAATCCCAATACTAAGGAAACAGACAGGAGGATTGCCTTGAGTTTAACCTCAGCCAAAGAAATGGGACCATTTAAAACCAGACTAGCCAATGCTGAATAGCAATGCTCTGTTACAAAACAAAGTTAAAAGTTTAAAAAAAAAAAAAAAAAAAAAAAAAAGGAGAAAATCTTTGCCTAGCGTAGGATAATATGCCCTTAATACCAGACTTGAGGGAAGGTGAAACAGAGTGATTATTGTGCTTTCAAGTCACAGAGAGAGAGAGAGTTTGATGGTATCTCAGACTCTACAACGAGGGAAAACCAAAATATTTGTAGTTGACAAGGATAGTTATAAGTTTAATAACAAAGCCTCACTTTGTGCCAGTAACTAGGGAAACGGAAAACAAAATGCCAGGCTCTTTTTTCCAGCTTGTCTCCTGAAATATTGGACACAGGATGCAGTGTCCTATCACCATTTTTGAAAAAAAAAAAAAAAAAGAAGGGAAATTTGGTCACTTAAACTTAGGTCTCAGTTTTTGTTGGGATATTGGCCCTTTGAGGCACTGTAGGCATTGGAAGGAAGTGGACTGCTGTATCTTAGGGCTTTATATATCTAAAACAATTGACTTTAGAGCAGATAGGAAGAAAACAATAAGAATATCCAATGAATAAATTATCATTGGCTTCCTGTCCTCTCCCAGATTGTCTCAAAGAGCTGAAGACTTGGGACATGGTACTCTAGGGGTGCCCTTATCTTGCCTTGGTGCTAATGAGTATTCAAATTAAAATCCCATTGAAGAAAAGCTGCAATTCTATGTAGAGCACATGAGGCAGCAATCTTTTAATGAGGTGTTAAATTCTTTCGGAAGCAAACGGGACGGGACTGGACGATGGGACGATGGGACGATGGGACGCCTTGGAAGAAAGGCAGGGAACAGAGCCTGTCTAGTTCTGTGATAACGCTTTAATGCTTCAAGAAAATGACTAGAGTCAGCTTAAATGAATCCTCTGCCTTTTGTATTATTGCTGATTAGGACAGGTAGATGGAAACGTTTCTGACACACAAATTGTATAAACAAATATCCGCTGTGGTATTTGAAATAGATAGCCTAATAAATTCATGCAGACGTGATAGCAGACACACTGGAGCCTAAGTCAACTTCTGTTAAAGTCATAGCATGTCCTTCTGTCCTTCCATCCCTGTGCCCTGCTGTATGGCTCATTATTCTCTTAATTTGGCATTGAGCCTGGCCATAATCAGCTGCGAGACAGGGCCAGGGAAGGGGTCGCAGGCTAACATTTTAGGTCAAGTACCATTTCAAAATGAAAGTCATCATCTATGTCAGAATTAGCTCTGAACTTTCTTAAGCCCTTTGCTTGATTGTCTCTGAGTCACATGCTGTTTTTGTCATGAATATTACAGGCCATGCTGCTTGTCTACCTAGAGATGGGCAAAGCTTATTTTTCTCTTCACAAATTCAGAATTTGCAGAGAATTCTTCCTTGAATAACAACCTCTGAGAACATTTATATGCAGATTAGCACTTAATTGAACATCTCAGGCAAGCGATAGAGTAGTAAAGGCATCAAATGCCTTGGGAATAAAATTTAACTTAAATAGATTAAGTATAACAGCTTCTAAGTATGAGTTTCTGAGCCTGAGGAAAACCCAGCAGGTCTCCAAAGCCAGTCTACCTGGACGAGAAAGTAACTGGGACATGAAAGGGAAGAGTAGGGCTCTAAGACACCACAGAGAGCTGGCCACTGGAGCTGCTACTGGCCATCAGTGTAGGGCAGTAGTACTGTCAGGTTAGTGATATATCTTCAGAGGAATGGCTCGAATAATATCGTTAGAGGTGTATTGTTCCTTTTGTGCCTGTCTGTCTTTGTTTGTGGAGAACTAGTCATACATGAGAATGAAAACTCAAGATGGCCAGACATGTTTTTCTGCCCTGAATTCTCACCTAATAGTTACTAATGATGACCTAGACACCTACTTGAATGTTTAGACATTCAGGGCTCCATCCTCACAGCTGAATAGAATTTTTCCTGTTGCTTGCTGGTAGAATACCAACACCCTGCTGTGTGTGACTTTAAAGGTCTGTTTTATATAATATCTCATAAATTTTAATATGGCCCTTTCTGGTAAGTGGTTTTCTTGGCTCCTGCTTTCATCCTTGCCCAGAATTAGATCACACGGGATATGTATCTCTTTTTGCATTATGTAAGCGTTTTAATGTCTCCTTGCCTTAGGTTCCCATTGATGTTCAGGTGAATGATAAGTATGTTATAAATAGTTCCTATGCTAACGAAACGAGGCTCAAGATAAAGCATCTTTTGGAGGAAGATGGAGGATCCTACTGGTGTCGTGCAGTCTTCCAGTTAGGGGAGAGTGAGGAACACGTTGAGCTGGTTGTGCTGAGCTTCATGGTGCCCCTCAAGCCATTTCTCGCCATAATTGCTGAAGTCATCCTCTTAGTGGCCATCATTCTGCTTTGCGAAGTATACACACAGAAGAAAAAGAATGACCCAGGTAAGACTCCTTACTTTTCCTATTTAATTATCACTTAATTATGATGCGTACTGTGGCTTAGCACAGTCTCGCCAAACAAAACAAAAACTGCTTAATATAAATGGTGACTTAAATAATTTATTTTAATCATTTTGAGTCAGGGGGATGGCTTTGTGTGTTGGTTCTCATGTGCGCATGTGTATTTGGAGGTCAGAGCACAGACTTAAATGTCATCCTTAAGAACGCTGTCTATTTCATTTTGGCATATAGTCTTTCATTGGCCTGGTGCTCACCCGTTAGCCTGGAGTGGCAGGCCACTGAGTTACAAGTTTCTTCTTGTTTCCGTGTCCCTGCCCTGGCATTGCAAATGTGCATTGCCACACCAGGCTTTTATGTGGGTTCTTGGAATTGATCATCCGGCCTTGTTCTGTGGCAAGTGCTTTGTGATGAAACTCTATCTCTCTTTCCATTTAAAAACTATTTCATCAACTCTTTGAAAGTCTTACAGAAGTCAAGGTTGCATTAGTGTTGTTTAAAACCCATATCTGTTGGGCTGTTGGATGAGAAATCCGTGATGAAAATTGTCGCTTATTCTGTATTTATTTTCTGATTAGTTGCTTATTCTGTATTTTCTGATTTTTTTTAAAAAAAAAAAAATCACTTCAGTGGCAGGCTGGAGATACGTCTCAGCGGTAAGAGCACCGACTGCTCTTCCAGAGGTCCCAGCAGTTCAATTCCCAGCAACCACATGGTGGCTCACAACCATCTGTAATGG
The DNA here is from genome assembly GCA_030674055.1 of Rhabdomys pumilio. NCBI lineage: Eukaryota > Metazoa > Chordata > Mammalia > Rodentia > Muridae > Rhabdomys > Rhabdomys pumilio. The sequence goes on from JANHMN010000014.1 coordinate 38,658,784, forward strand.
GATTTGATGCCCTCTTCTGGTGTGTCTGAAGACAGCTAAAGTGTTCACATATACACAAAATAAAGAATTCCTTAAAAAAAAAAAAAATTTCAATGGCATCATAGTTTTGAAAAAAATCCCAAAGTGCCAAACAGCTCTTGATCAGAGATTCAGGTAAAGTCTGGTGTCCTGTTGGGAGGGAGCAGAGGAAGGCACAGCTACTGAAAGTGGTGCATCTGTTCTTTCTATGGAAAAGTGTTTTTAGGAGCAGGTTGAATTGAACATATAAGAGAAGCACTTCGTCCTTATTTGCCATATCTTTTCTGTTTGTTGTCATACAGATGATGGGAAAGAATTTGAACAAATTGAACAGCTGTAAGTATTATTTTTAATTGCTTTTTTTTTCTTAACTTTTGTAAAAGGCTGATAAATGTGAAATTAAGTAACATGTAATTAGCATGTTAATTAATGAACATAAATTAAGTAACATTTAGAAACAAGAAAACAAAAGAAGATGCTGATGTGCGTGTTGTTTTCTGTGTACGTCTGTGTCATGCTGAAGTTTGGTACTCAGAGAGTCTACCCCTACCCCTCCATCACTTACTGGTCTGAGCTTCTGGTTTTGTTTGTGCAAACATTTTCACACTGATACTACTATATACATTCATTAAATTAAGTTCTATATATAAATGGTTAGGACAGACTTTTGTGCACAATAACCAGAAATGAGTATTGATTTTTAAGTGATTTGTTACCTTGGTTGTATTTTTGATCACTGATGAAAACCTTCTTAAGACTGTAATATTCTTGAGGCTAGAGAAATGGCTTAGTGGTTAAGAACATTTGATGCTCTTGCAGATGCCATGTGTTTAATTCCTAGCACCCATATAGCAACCCACAATAGTCTATAACAAGAAGTCCAGAGGATTTGATGTTCTCTTTGCCTTCTGGAGGCGTGAGCACATACAGTGTGGTATAGACATACAGGCAGGCAAAACGCCCATAGGAAGAAAAATAGAAGGGGAAAAAGATTACAATGTATCCATATAAAGAAAAATAGAAGGGAACAAATTACAATGTAGCCATACAAAGAAAACTAGAAGGGGGCAAAAGATTACAATGTATTTATATGAAGAAAAATAGAAGGGGGAAAAAAAAAGAGTACAGTGCCTCACCAGTTCTCCCAGATCAGAACCGCTTAGGTTGGGACCAGGCATCTGGGTGTTCTTGGTGTTCAGGTTCTGCCACACTGAAAATCGCTGGCCTAGAGTTCTATAAGAATCACTTTGGAGAAGAGTCGGGTTTTGTTCTCTTACTACTCTCTCAAGAGTAGAACATGAGGCTAGCTGGGAATAAAATAGCCATGGATCTACTTTGGTTGGGGGATGGTGGATCACTTCTGCTCATCCAAACCAGAGAAGAAAGGTGCCCAAGTCAGGGACTACAATCTGAGAGCCAGCCAGTGGCTGTGAACCAAGGGTTAAGAAATCAGACTAAGATAGCTAAGAGGTGTCCATGAAACTGTTAGGGTAGGACCTGTGAACCTACATCACATTAAAGAGCAAGAAGGGTCCAGAATGTTGTTGTTCTTTTTTTTTTTCTAACTTGTTTAGTTTACATCTCACTCACTCATTCCTGGTCAGCCCCTTCCACAATCCTCCCTTTCTCTGAGTGGGTGAGGTTCCCCCCCTGGGCATTACTCCACCCTGGCACATCAAGTCTCTGCATGGCTAGGCACATCCTCTTCCACTGAAGCCAGACAAAGCAGCCCAGGTGGAAGAACATATCCCATGTACATGCAAGAGCTTTTGAGATAACCCCCATTGCAATTGTTTGGGACTCACATGAAGACCAAGCTGCACATCTGCTATATATGTGCAGGGAGGCCTAGGTCCAGCCCTTGTATATTCTTTGGTTAGTAGTTCAATCTCTGAGAGCCCCCCAAAGGTCCAGGTTAGTTGACTCTGTTGGTCTTCCTGTGGAGTTCCTATCCCCTTCGGGGCTCATAATTTTTCCTCCTATTCTTCAATAAGAGTACTGAGGCTCCATCTACTGTTTAGCTGTGGGTGTCAGCATCTGTCTGAGTCAGCTGCTGGTTGAAGCCTCTCAAAGGACAGCCATGCCAGGCTTCCGTTATTTACATACTTGTAGCAGTATTCTAAGTATTCAAAGAGACATTTTGACCCAGTTTATTCACAGGAGGTAAAATGAACCAATAAGATGCATGTTATAAGTTGAACTTTAATTCTTGAATCTTTCTTATAATAAAAAGTGTGACAGCCATTCATGTAAAGTTAGTTGTACTGTGCCCTTGTGATGTCTGTTCTTCTGCCTGTCCCCCAGCATGCCCAGTGTCCCTGACAACTCCTGTGTGGTCACTAGGGCCTGTGGCTGCTTCTGTTGTTATACTGACAGTGGATTTCCAGTTCCATGTAATTTAATTTTTATCTCCACAGCTTACCCCACTTACTGCTTCTCTCCAATATCTTAAAAAGCAATGTCAACATGACTCGATCCATTATATAAAAAACTGAGGTTGCCTTTTACTTTAAACTGGAATAAGGCACATCATGTGTTCCATTCTACATTTCCATCACTGAAAATGTCAATTAGGTATAAATTAGCAAGGGTGTTTTAAGCTCAATTAGATCAATCCTTGCTGTGATTCATTTTAGATATTCTAGAATTTAGTTGGGGGACTAATTAATTTTTCAGAGAAAACATTTTCATATGTTATATGTATGATATATTTGACATACACTATGTATTTTGGTATGTATTACTCTTTTAAATTTCTTGTTAAAAATGATTTAAAAATAAAAATACCAAAACCAATGTCTTCTCTTAAGGAGAAGACTAACTCATTTATTTGATTCATTGTCTGACCATCCAGGACAACTATACTCCATACATGTGACATACATGGTTGGGTGGCTGACTTTACTGGTTGATAGTAACCGTGAGCCACAGGCCTGCCTACAATGTCTCTACTGCTATTCACTGTGTTTGGTGACTTTCTCATGCAGACATGTGTAAGAATCTAAAGCACATACTTGTAGTTTTGCTCTGATGCCAGAGGCCACATGTAAGCTTCCAAGGTAATGTAATAGCCATCAGATGATGACATCTGTCTTGTACAAACTGCCAAAGCTCCTGACTGTTATCTCGCTTGTTTCAGAACAATGTGTGAGTTACTGTTACATACATGCCCATGGCCCTATTGCTTGGGAATAACCAGTTCTTCCTCTGCATAGACCAAGCAAGTCTCTGTTACCATGCCTGTGGCATTAGGTCCTCCCTAAGCAATGGCAGAAGGGAAGTCATCATTCTTAAGTAGAATGATGTCAGGAAGAGTGAGTTCGGTCTACACTGACATTTTAGAGTTTACACTGAGCTGTGCTGTGTATCCTACACTGACTTAATTTTATACATCTTGAACATCTGCTGTTTCCTTTTTGTTTTTGACACAGGAAATCAGATGATAGCAACGGCATAGAAAACAATGTCCCCCGGTACAGAAAAACTGTAAGTTACTTCTAAATGATAGTTAAAAAGGTTATTTTTAGTATATTAAAACTTACTCTTTTTTTTTTCCAGATTCATAAAAGACCCAGTTCACTGTGTGCTTGCATATACTTGTTTACACAGTTTTAGGAGAAAATATAGACTTATACAAAAATAATGGTATCTTGGGCTGGAGAGATGGCTCAGCAGTTAAGAGCACTGGCTGCTCTTCTAGAGGTCCTGAATTCAATTCCCAGGAACCACATGGTGGCTCACAACCATCTGTAATAGTATCTTATGCCCTCTTCTGGTGTGTCTGAAGACAGCTATAGTGTACTCATATACATAAAATAAATAAATCTTTAAAAAAAAAATAATGATATTCTTTTCTACCAGAGAATGGGTGTTAATAATCTTGTGTCAGCCTCCTGAGTACTGGGATTACATGCTGAACCATCATACCCAGCTTTGTTTCATAGTCTTTATATTTATGTAAATATGCATTTTCTCCTTTGGGGTAGTCTTGAAAAATTTTAATGTAATTTTTAAATCCTCATCTCAAAGTTTCTGTAGCTTTCTATTTTATTTATATATATGTTCATATAATTGATGCGATGACTTCATCCACCGTAGCTAACTTCCTTAATTGATTTGTAATTGTCTCACAAATTACCAGTCATCTTTGTTTGAACTTGCTTTGCCCGTAGTTGGCAGGCTCACTTGTCAGGCCTTCTCTGCTTTGCTAAAGTGACAGTAAGTTATCATAGAATAGCATGGCCATAACTTGTTTATTCTGCTTTGTTTAACTCAGGACTCTGCAGATCAATGAATACAGAAAGAACATTTCATCTTGGGAAGATGTACCAGCACTGGAGTTTGTATTTTAGGCGTCCTTTAAAGAACACCTGAATTTGAGATGTTTAAAAGACAAAGATGCCCTCAAAGTGCACGGGAGTAGCTTGATAAACAATATAGTCCATCTTCTACCTAAAGATGTATTTTCATTTTGTAATTGCTTTTCATTAAAGCAAGGTAAATTTATTCAGCTGTGTTCTGTGAGCTGTAACCTAGATAATAAACTTTACCCTCTCTGGGAGATCAGGGGTACAGGGCAGACACCAGCAAAATCAGTTAATAATCCACAAGTAAATATTGCTAAAGATCTGTTTATAACCAAAGAATTTATTAAAGAGAAAGCGTTTGCCAGTTGTTGTAAAAGTGTTTGCCTCAGCCAGACATATTACCTATAGAAGTATTTATAACAGCTTTCATGTGGAGTGTATCCTGTGTTGAGTGGGTTTTCTCTAGTAAATGGAAACTATGCGTTCAGTATTGGTCGCTACACTGCAGTCTCCACACTAAGATATACTTGTGGTCCATAAATATTGGTGTAAAGTAAGGAAGTTCAATCAAATGCTTGTGCCATGGTCAGTACAATACCAGAGCTTCTCATCTTCATTGCACACATTTCCACTTTTTCTACCCCAAGCCAAAGTGCTTCTCAGCCTTAAGTCAGACATTTTCCTTGTTCTTTGCCATGGGGTTTGGACATCATTAGTCTTCTTGACGTTGATGTTGCAGAATGCAGATCAGTGTGGTCACAGTACAATACCGCTACCTGCATGCCCTTGTGGCTCGTGGTTTCTGCGTACCATAACTGGCTAAGTGTGTAAAGATGTATTATTAGTGTTTTCCAATAATAATTCCTTTGGCTGATATACAGGAGTACTAGTGTACCATTTTTAGGTTGCTGCAAATGCCTTAGACTTAACTTCGAAAATGCGTCTGAGATACTTTATGAACTCAGTGGAACCAAATCAGTTCAGCTTGTAAGGGACATGGATAATTGTCAACAGCTTTAAATGAAATAAAATGTAGTGCCTTGGATGGTCGGATTCAATGTCCCTTGTGCTGCTGGGTTTTGTGACACACTGCCTTGGGGAGAACAGAGCTACAAAGACCGACCAACTTGGGATGGTAGTAAAAAAATAAAAAATAAAAATAAAAATAAAATCCATGGTTCTTGGTGATTCAGGGATTAGAGATTGGGTAAAAAGAGTCCACTGGTTTAAAAAAAAAAAAAAAGGAAACTATAGAAGTAAATGCCTTTTTGCATTTGCTATGAAAGCTGTACCATTTCCTGTAGGAAAGATTATGTAACATCTTGTTTGGCTAATGTTTACCAATATTTATTAGCAAGACTAATACATAGGAAATAGTTATGGCAGCTCTTACTGTTCTGTTGATAAAACAAAATTCAGTATTTTCTAATAAGACATGTTAACTACACGTGTGGATTTTTATTGAACTAGAATGTACCTCTTGGTGGTAGATGTCACCTTTTTCCCCCCTTAGTTTCATTAGCTACACATTTGTTTTGCCTTACGTCATGCTTAATTTGGCAAGCTCATTTTGATGATCTCAAGGCAACCAGTATAAGGAGCCTGAACATTTTGAATTCAACAGTAGTCCCTCTCCAAACAGTGTAACTGTGATTAGATACATACAGAACCCAAAGAAGTAACTTTTCTTAAAGGATTAATCTATTCCCTTTACCACCATATTTAGGGTGAAATAGTTTCCATGAGAAAAATATGCTACCCAGAGGTAAAATAATCTGAAATACTTACATAGTACACTGAAATGTTCATGGGCATGTGTGCTATTTATTACTCTTAAGAAAGAGAAGTTATCTCAGTAACTTGGGAGTTGAAAAAGTTCTCAAATATTTAAGTTCATTTTTTGGCCCTTCAGAGTCTCCTTAGAGTACTTCTGCAAAATTATTCCATCACTGTTAGATGAAAATGGATTGCCTCTATTAACTAGCTGCATGGAATTGAAGAGTGGATTGTCTGAGGACCAATTGTAAATTGAATGTAAAAACAACAAAGGCCGAAGCAGGAAAACTGTCCTGAGTATACAAAGTAGACACCTGGGAAATTCTGTTAATCTTTCCAATACATGAGATTTTCAGTGTAATAATTAGATTTAATGAAGCCATAAACTTTCCAGAGAATCTTAAATTCGGTTTATATTAAAAGATGTTTCTACAATCTGTTTTTCCCTAGCTAGCTAGACCTTCCGGCTCAAACCTAAAATTGTTTACACTCTTTTCTTCCTTATTTTCATGTTAGGAATACCTGTTCCTCTGACCTTTCTAATCTTCCATTCATCCTCAGGGTCTCTCTCACCTCGCCTTCACCAGTTACATCTCTTTACTTTTCATGGTGCTTCTCAGTCTTTCTCCTTAAACACAAAAGACTCACACTGATGTGCCTGGTCAGGCCAAACCTTGTTTTTGCCATTTCCTAGAACTGCACTTCACCTGGTCGCTATTTGCCTTCCATTGTCTTGCATTAGACCAGAACCCATGTCTGAGGCTTGCTCCATCCTGCTCACTCAAGCACATCTTTAGCATGTTAAGGCTTAGAGGAAATTCTCTTTTTCAGTTGGGTAGGTAGCATCTCATGTGCTCACATAACTCCATGTTATTTTGTGGTCGGTTTGTCCTTCCTGGATTCTGACTCTTAGTCCTGTGTAAAAAAAAACGAGAGTGGTACAGGTGTCACATGATGTGTTTGGAGGAGTGTGAAGTTTAAAATTTTAAGAATCACTTATACCTATTTTTAGAAAATTAATTGTAATCATGGCAATTAGAATTGCAAATAAAATATAGAAAAACAGGTTGTGTAAATCCTTGCAGTGTTTTACAGGGTACATCACACATATTCTGGTGGGTTTTTGTTTCTGTTTGCCCTTAAAGTCCCATGGCCGGTATGCACATCACACATAAACCTAATTTTTACCTTTTCTTTAATAAGGTAACAAATTGGCTCTAATTATGCAAGATTTTAGTAACTATGTTTCTTTGTATGGGAGAGCTGAGACTTGGCATTTGTACTTGCTCCACTAATGTATCTTTTTATCCTCCCAAGTTTTGTACAGTACCTCAGAATTCACTTCAGAATTTAATATTATCAGCAGCATGTTACAAAATGTTTTCTTAAATTTTGATCATCCAAAGCATACTTAATCAAATTCATCAAAAGGAGAAGACTATACCCTGTCATTTCTACCTATATGCTTCTGGTCCTCATCTTTAAGGTACTTACGTTTTTCTCCCAAATTACTTGCTACTAAATTTCTCAATATGAAAGTGAATCTAATTCAGTAAACCTAGGCAAAAAAAGGTGGGGGGATTCCTTCTCAGTGGTTCAGTTCCAGAAAGAGTGAGCTCAGGTGTGTGTTTCAGTATTAATTGAGTGGCACCGTGCCTGTTTGTGGTATGCTCTGAAGAATTTTTACTGAAAGGATGAAAATAGGAAGACTTCATTACTTTGGAATTTTAAGTTACACATACTGACATACTTATTACCCATGAGTTTATCCTAGTCTGTCATAGAAAGAACTGAACTATGTGCCCATTCTTTCTTTGTTCGGAATCTAGACAGAGAGACAGACAGACAGACATGTTCTGTTAAGTTCCCTATTAAAGATAAACATCTTATTTAATCCTAGTACCTAGTATTCGTTGAATGTGGCACATGCTAGGCTCACACTGTAAAACATTCTCTGCACTGTTTTGTTGAAACCTTAGTCCATCTCATGTTGTAAAGACAGTTCTCACTTGTTCAGCCGTTCACAAACTCAAGCTTAGAGACCTTAAGAAAATTGCCCCAAGCCGCCCCAATGCGCATGGTCAGAACTGAAATCCACCTTCAGCTCAACTGACTGGACCTACCTTGTTCAACTGCTCTGAACTGATCAGTGTATACTTCCCAGAAAATGAGGATCTTATCAATTAACTTTTCTTTTAATTTCACTCTTTTAGGTGGTCAGTCATAGCTCAAGATCCATAATCTAACTGTAGTTGGGGAGACCCCCTGCCCCCACCCTGCTTCGCTGTTCCTGTGTCTCCACGCTGGTGATGGAGAATCAACATATATTTAGGACATTTTTTTTTTCTGGCTCGATTTTTCAGTAGTGAGAATGACTCTAGCATTTCTCATCCACACACTGAAAATGACAGGGGATGCTGTATATAGCTTCACTGAGACGTGGAAAGCGGGCCCTCTGGTCTCACATTTAGCCCCCGGGTAGGAGCTGGCTGCGCTGTGGGATACTCGGTCACAGTGCAGCAGCAAACTAGAATGATTGATAGAACTAGCTTTCATGGAAATAGCTGACTAGGTAAAGCAGGGAAATCAGCATTTTCAGTAATTGTCAGGTGAGTGTCACCTTGGTGAAGTGCCTATAATGGCATCATTTGCTCAGCTTCAAGTTTTCTTACTTTAAGTATCTTCGGATGACTGAGGTTTTGCTGGCATTCGGAAGAGTGATGTGCAGGATGTAAGAGAAGCTGGCGAAGAACATTCTGCTTTTGCTGCTGTGTGGATGAACTGGCAATTCCTTGGATTTGTGTATCTTCTGGTTCATTGTTGTAGTAGCCGCGTGCGTGCGTGCGTGCGTGCGTGCGTGCGTGTGTGCGTGCGTGCGTGTCCAATAAAAATGTCAGGTTATGCCTTTTTTTTTATTATTATTGCAAAAGTTGCCTATGTGTGAAAGTCAAGCACAAATAGAATTGGCAGAAGTACTTTCAGTCCCCTAAATGATTTATAGTCTGTATTTTGTGGAAGCCTGTTTAGACTATATATATATAATTTTTGTCATGTTTTAAGGCATTTTCAAGAAGAATTACTTATATAATTTTCATTTCAGAACATTATCACAAATTATTTTTCTAAAGTTTACTTGATGATCATAAAAATTTAGATTTATTGCATATATAATTCACTATAATGCTATTTAATGTTGCAAAAAGAATGGCTGCTTACATTTTCTACTTTTAAAATAGAAATTTAAGCATAAATGTTTAATTTTACATAAGTCCAGGACCATTGATTATATTTTTTGAAGCTGTGTTTCTTTGACATGTCTGTTTGGATTCTTATCACTGACTTTCTATATTATGTAAACAGCACAAAGATATCAATTCAGGAACATTGTAAAAATGTCCATGTTGCATACAGATTTAATGTAAAATTAAGCTCAATAAAATGTGCTCTGTGGGTTAAAACTTTAAGTATTGGGAAAAGTATTTTCAAATTTTTCATTTTAAAAAGAATTAGTTGCTTTTGTATGTTGTGTATTTGTGTGGGGGCCTGTGGAGGCCAGAAGAGGCCATAGGATCCCTGGAGCTGTATATGCAGACCATTGGTGAGCTGTCAGTGTGGGTGCTGAAATCTGAATTCTAATCTTTGCAAGAACAGTGAGTACTCCTGGCCACTAAATCACCTCTCTCACCCAAGTCTTTTTCTTTTCTCTTTTCTCTTTTTCTTTTCCCATTCTTTCAATTTTTGAGACAGGATTTTTCTGTGTAACAGCCCTGTCTGTCCTGCAAGTCCTCTAGTAGACCAGGCTATCCTCAAACTCATAGAGACCTACCTGCCTCTGTGTTCTGAGAGCTGGAATTAATGGCGTGTGCCACCACTACCCAGACATTTTTTTCCATTTTTAATAGTTTAAAGGTGGTTGTACAGGTCATAGGAAGCACTGATTTTTATCCCTTTATATATGTTAAGAAATTTATGTTTCATTAATAAGGTATCCTCAAGCTCAGCACACAAAAAAGTCTTTGCTGTGTGTGTTTTAACATACTAATTTAAAAGTCAGCCAGAGAGCAATGTTCAAAACACTAAAATATGTTTTGAAAGTTTAAATCACAACTATTACCATTTGTTCTTTTAAAGAGTATTTAAAATGAAATTGGTACATAGATGCTTTTGATTGTTTTCCTGGGTAATTTCCTTTCAGCTTTTTGTTTCCAATTTAGGTTGATTCACCAAAAATGGTTGCAAAAATGGTTTGGGTTTTGCAAAAACTAAATATTTGAAAAAAAAACTTCTGTGAAAATATTTAAAGTTATAAAAGAGATCTCAAATAGGGCGGGTTAATGAATTTAATAATCTCAGGAAAAGATAAATTATTTAAGCAAGGCACTAGGTTAGTTGGTTACTTGTTATATTTGATTCCTGTCTTATGAAAGTAATATAACTAATAGCTAACAAAATAAGTGGTTCTCATCCCTAACCTGAGAGGCGAATTTACAGAAAGAGAGCAATTGTATTTTGTGATTGATTTAAAAACTAATGGCTTGTGGTCAACTTGTAGACAGACAGAACAGACTTATTTTTACTGTTCTCTTGGTAATGGCAGCTGATAGCATTAGGCCTTATAAAACAAAAAAGGAAATGATTCTCACTTTAATCAAATACTACTACTGAAATATATTCTCTCTCTTTTTTTTTTTTTTTTTTTTTTTTTTTGGTTTTTCAAGACAGGGTTTCTCTGTGTAGTCCTGGCTGTCCTGGAACTCACTCAGTAGACCAAGCTGACCTCGAACTCAGAAATCCTCCTGCCTCTGCCTCCTGAGTGCTGGGATTAAAGGCGTGTGCCACCACCGCCCGGCTGAAATATATTCTCAAACTAGCTGTAGAGGCCTATGACTAATCAGCTGTCAGGAAGGCGAGGTAGAAGACAGTCAGTTGGAAGGCAGACTTGACTACCAGGAAGACCGTGTCCTAAAACAGAACTAAGGCAAACTTAAGAATGTGATTGAACAGATTTGGCAATGGTGTACAGTTACCTAGTCACAAAAATGAGGGAACCTCAAACAATAAGTGAAAAATGCAGCAGGATACATGGTTATCAAAAAATCAAGGATATTTTATATCCTCATGATATAAAATATAATCAAAATTTTGATATATCAAAATCTCTCAAATATTTTATGTATGTGGCTTGTATGTGTGTATGCATGCATGTTCCTATAGAGGCTAGAGGAGGGCATTGAATTCCCAGAGTTGCACATGAATGTGAGCTGCCCAAGGCATGTAGGATCTGAACTTTAGTCTTAGGGAAGAGGAGCAGGCACTTTCGACTGCTGTCTTTAGCAACAAGACAATGATTTTGACAGATGGTCTCTAGTATCATCTACAGGGAAAGGACAAGTTGAACAACAGCTGACTTGTGATAAGAGACTATGACATACAGGAGTGTCCCAGTGTTAGAATCAGGTTGATACTACCAATTCAGATCTCTGTATGTCCAGAAATGAGCCTTCAGCAGTGTGATGGCCTTCAGGACATTTTAAGTGGAGGATGACAGGGATGAAGCTCTGTGGTGGGGGCACTTGCCTACTGTCTAAAGTCTCTGGATGATGTCCCCAGCTTCACAGGAAAAAAAACAACTGAAATTTAACAAGGAACAGCTGAGCGCTTTCATCACTAGCAGGCTAACCTGGAAAAATGTCTAAAAAAGGTCTCTGAAGAGAAAGGAAGTAATGAGGAATTTTAGAACAACAGAAGGCAGGAACAGTGGCCACAGATAAAACCAACATTTTGATGTTTCTGTTGTGCTGGACTGGGAAAATCCAAATTACAGAGCTGCACTGCTTGTCAGTATAAAATAAGTGTAAAGGAGAATTATATAACTGTAAAGAATTCACCAGTGGAATAAAAATTGACACAGAGAAGGCAGAGTTCCCATAATTCACTTCAGTTGGTAAAATGTCAACAGTAGTAAATTTAAACCATGCAACATTGTGTAATGAGCTACATAACCCTTAGAGCACCCACTAAGACAGCTGTTGAAAGGCCTGTGGCAAATCATTGATGATACAATGAAACTATTAGTGTTTTGGGATTGGGGTATGGGGTGAGTTAAGGTGTGTGGGAGGCAGTAATCAGAATGTATAATGTACATGTATGAAATTGCCCAAAAAAAGTATTAATGAAAATTCTAGAAGATGCTCTAGTTATCCCTGTACTACGGGGCAAAGCTATAACAGCAAGAAGAAACAGAAGCCAGGAAACAAGCTAGCGGTCTCAGTCCTTACTATTGTCAGTAATACTACAAATCTCAGTAGCCTTCCGAATCAGGAACAGATATTTGCAGATACACAAGAACCCAACTATCTGCTTATGAGAAGCTGAATGTAAAGGCCTGGAAATAGCAGCAATATAAGAGACTCAGCTGAAGGAAAGCAAGAAAGGCTGTATTGATGTTACATTGACTGGATGTCAGGGGAAGAAAATTACCAGAAACAGAAGGGAACATTAGGCCAGGGTAAAAAGAATTGACGCGCCAAGAAAACACATTCCAAATGAATGAGTTGTAAAGCATACAATTGTAGTCAAAGAACCACAGCACCCATCTCTCCATCACCTACAGAACAAGCAGAACAGCTGTGGTTGGCACTGGGGACTCAGCCTGTAACCCCAGTGTCTCCAGAGGATAAGTCAGGAGTACAGCTGCAAGTATGAGGTTTTCCTGAGCTACTGAGCAAGACAATCTCAAAACAAACAAACAAACAAACAAAAAACCCCAATAACAACAAAGGAAAGAAACAAGGGGGAAATTATAGGAAACCCCTACATGTGAATACTAACACACACACACACACACACACACACACACACACACACACACAGAGAGAGAGAGAGAGAGAGAGAGAGAGAGGCATGCATGCACACACATGCTAATGTGTGCATGTGTGTGCACATGCAGTAAGCATGAACACAGACATAATAAGGTGTAACCTAAGGAGAAACTTTAAAGGGAAACACAAAAAGTATACTTGACAGAAACTAAATGAAATTGTCTAAAAATGTGGTATTCATCAGAAGTCACATCATGAGAGACATATGTGGCTGTAAATTCTCGAGTTGACAAAGTTAAAAAAATCTCAGATCAATCGTAGTTTAAAAAAAAAATCTAGAAAAGAATAAGATGGTCCAACATATTGGTTTTCCTTTCCCAGCTAGTTACAGGCATGACCACATAATGCATGGCCGTCTCAGTCAGCAGAAGAAAGCAGATAATGAAGACAAGGGGAGAAATCAATGAAGCTGAAAAAACAGGCCACACAGAAAATCAATGACATAAAAATCTACTTTTAAAATAAAGATAAATAAAACTGGCAAGCTACCAGTAAGACTGAAAAGGAAAAAAAAATATGTCTCAAAAACTAAATAGGCAATCCTGTTGTAAAGTACAATAAAGAAATAATACAAACAACTTTTTATCCTTTTTAAATTATTTTGAGATTATAATATAATTATATCATTTCCCCTTCTCTTTTTCTTCCTCCAATACCTTCCCACTCTCCTTCAAATCGATGATCTCCATTTTACTGTTATTGCATGTACATATGTATATTACATACATACATACATCTTCCTAAATATAGCCATTTCAGTTTATATAATGGGACTTGTGTGTATGTTTTCAGTGCTCACCGTTTGTCACTTCCCTGGGGGAGAGCATTTCTCCCACTTCCAGCTTTCCTCAGTCACCTGTACATGACACTGACAGGTTAGCAATTTAGCTGAAAGGAGCCTTTTAGCTACCACGCAGATTGACTACCACGTGCCAAGCAGCGTGCAAACAAAGTAACAGAAAAGCTGGACCACTACAGGTGGTCCCCACTCCAGACGCACGAATTGGTATTTACAACCTCACATGTGGAGACAAGTGCTTTACCACTGAGCTAAACTCTCTGAAGTCAGGATTTTTTATTTTACTTTTTTAATGTTTTACAATGATGCTCAGACTAGTTACCTTCATTTAAAAGCTTATTTTTACTTTTCTGTTTTGTTCTTTTCTCGGGCTACTTGTACATGGTGTGCCATGCTCACCCCATAGTGAACATCAACAGTGAGCTGCAACTCCGCTAGCTATGGGAGCATAGAAACAGTGGATACACTGTGTTACTTATAGTATATCCAGTAAGTCACAAGAGTTTATAAAATTAGCTTTGTGGTAGGTAATTTAGGCCAACGTTAGGCTTATGCCAATGCTCTGGCCAGGTTTCAAGACAGCACCACTCAGCCTTGATGGTCAGTAGCTTAGATCTCTGCAGTTTCAATGTAAGCCATGTCTTCAGCTCACCATGGAGTTTGGTATCTTCCTTCCTTCCCTTTGAAAAGCAAAGTAATCACAACGATTGCAACCTAAATACACAACAGAAAAAAGAAGCAAATAGTACTGAAATAATGAATACTGAGTTGGGGGTGCTCTGAAGTCACGTCTCTTGTACATTACTTGTAAGAACTTAGGGGGCACGGTGGAAGAAGGTATGACTGGTTCTTAAGACAACAAACACACTAGATGATCAAGAAATCTTCTCAGCCATTCATTTCAGAGAAAGGAAGTAATATGCCTCCTCCAAAGGTCTTCACAACTCTTTATAGACCCCAAATAAACTGTCTTAAAAATAGGTGACTCTGAAAACAATTTGTGTCCAGTATATTGCCATTGTTTAAAATTTAGCTGTCCCCCAAAGGCTCATGTGTTAAAGGGCTTAATTCTCACTAGGTTGGATGTCTTGGGAAGTGATGGAGACTTTTGGAGGTAGACTTTTGTGAAAGATCTCATCAGAGCCATATCCTGGAGGAGTGCTGAGATTCCCTTCTCTGTATCTGTCCCTTTCATTCCCAGCTGTGAGCCAAGCAGTTTTATTGTGTGTTTCTTGGCATGTTGTATTGTTTAACCACAGGTCCAAGGTGGCAGGCCCAGTCACTCACAGACTAAAGCATCTGAAACTACTTGGAAAAATGAACCATTTCTCTCTAGGTTATCTCAGGGGTTTCTTAGAAACCTATGGCATGTGCTACCCAATGACAAAGAGCAGGTTACTAATACACACATTTTATTAGACATTGAGCATATTGAAAGTGCATCTCCAAGGGCAAGATTGCATGTACATGAGGTTCTCAAGATGACAAGGCTATGTTGTTGGGACGTTTGCTAGAACTAAGAATGCCAGGGCAGTGAGGTGAATGTGGGTCACACACAGTAGCTACAGGTGACACATTAGTTTCTTATTTGGATGACTTTTGTGAATCTGTGTGATACCAATGCCAGTGTTCTTCTTTTGATATCGAACCATAACCACTGAAGGGGGAACCAAGCTGAGGGATGTGGGGCCTCGGCAATTCCTATGAATCTATGATCTTTCAAAACTCAACATTTTTAGAACACTCTACTCAATAAGTCACTAGATGATTAGCACTGGGTTGGAAAACTGTGTTAATATGTTTAGCTTCTTTATTCTGGCTCAGGTAGAAATCGGCTAGAACTGTTGATAAAAAGCAAGATATAAGATTAGCTGCAAGCTGTGAACATTTAAATTATAAGGTCTTACCAGTTAGCCTTTGCAGAAGAAAAAGCTTGCTATTCCTATGTAAATGATAACACATTGAACATTCTGCCCTATCATCGGATGATTGTATCTCCATCTCTATCTCTATAGATGGTAAAATAACCTGGGAACAGGATTTTTATTCTGTGTTATTGTAACTACACACAAGAGGGAAATGACATACGTTAGGTTCTTCATCCTCATACTTTGCTGCCGTAGCTTCGGTAGACACATTGCAATGAAGAAAAGTCTTACTATATTTAGAAATAAAGGGTCTCTTAAGGCTGAATTCAAACTGTGCACATTTACAAAAAAAATCTGCACATAAAAGACAAAAGCTATAGGACAGGTGTTCATATTCACGACACTCCTTGGCCATTGGATTAATCCATACTTGCTTTTTTTTTTTCTTCCGTACTTGCTTTTTAAACATAATTTTACAGCCGTTATGTTGGTACAGCATGGAGCCTGAGATAAAGAACAGCCAGTCATGGTTCATAGTGGCTTTCAGAGGCAGGAAGCAGGGTATGGGTGCCCACAGCATCCAGCAGTGTGTATTTAAGAGAGGAACAAACATCTATTTGGTGACCTTGTGAGCCAGATCAACAGACATACGACAGTGAATATGACAGAAATTATTTAAGTTCTGTGTAGTAAATCTTTTCAATGCTTTGAAAATTCCCAAGCTTCTGAAAAGAATGACCAAATTACAGTCTAATTCTGCTCTTGATTATGTTCTGGGATTTCCTATGTTGAAATAAGGAGCCTTTATCTGAAGAATACAATATAGTTTAAGCATGATTGTGTGATGAGAACTCAAAGTTCATGTGTTTGTTTTAATGTTTCCTCATTAGTTTGTGATGACAGGAAAATTAAGCTTAATCTTGCCTCTGTAAGACTGTGTCAAGTGTAGAACAGTGTTAAGTATGGGTACAACATGTGCCCTGGCTCTGCGATTTAGCCATCTTACGAAACTGAAGATTTATTCTGTCTGAACTGCAACCTCTTACCTTGTACCCTCCAGCTCTGTTCTGGGTGATTGTTTATGTTATGTATTTCATCTTAATGAATCATACAGGACTCCTTGGCTTCTGTCACTGTCTCCTTCAGTAGATTCCTGATTTACCTATGTTCCTGCATGTCAGAATTTCTCTCAAGTGTTTTCTCATTTTCTTTTCAAGTCACTGTGATAAAATACCCTGATAAGAATTCAGGGAGAAAGAGCTTATTGTAGCACACAGTTCCAGAATCCAGTCCCTTATAGCAGGAAAGCTGCAGCAGCAGGAGACTGAGAAAGTCGATCCTGTTACATCTATAATCAGTAACAAAGTGTAGTGTGTACAGGCTTGTGAGTGCTCAGTTAACATTACTCACTCTTTTACAGTTCAGGATGGCCTGCCTAGGGAATGGTACCGCCCACAGTAGGCAAGTAATCAAGATAATCCCCCACAGACATGCCCTCATACCAGCTTAAATCATGACTTGTTTTCTAGATAATTCTACATTGTGTTTAGTCAATAAGGAAAAACTAACAATCACAGGCCAGCAATGTCTCAGCAGGTCAGGCGGCTTTCTAAGAAGCCTGACCACCTGGGTTCAGTACCTGGAACTCACGTCCTGAAAGGAGATGACTAACTCTCAGGTTGTCTGTCCTCTGACTTCTGCGTGTGCCCCACACACATACACAAGTAAGTAAGACATGATTTAAAAATTACATCTAACCAGAACTGCTTTAAATGCTAGATAATATCTCCATAGCTATTAGTTTTTAAAGTGGAGTTTTCTCCCATTTCTGTCCACCTTGGATATTTCCAGGATGAACATGTTCCCCTTTGATGAGGTCCCTTAAACCTTTACAAAATTTGAAATTTTTGTTTATTTCTTTTTATTTCTTTTTAAAGATTTATTTATTATTTTATGTATGTGAGTACATTGTCACTCTCTTCAGATACATCAGAAGAGGGCATCAGATCCCTTTACAGATGGTTGTGAGCCACCATGTCATTGATGGGAAATGAACTCAGAACCTCTGGAAGTGCAGTCAGTGCTCTTAACCTCTAAGCTATCTCTCTAGCCCCCTATCTATCTATCTATCTATCTATCTATCTATCTATCTATCTATCTATCTATCTTTGAGACATTTTGTTTATGATTTGACAGTTGAACCCAGGACCTTGCTGAGGATAAACAGTCACTCTTCTTGCTGAGCTACATTTCCAGTTCTTTATAGCAATTTTCACTTTGGGGCAGAGTTTTGCTGAGTTGCCCAGGCTAGATTTGAACTTTCTTTATAAGCTAGGCAATCCTTGGAATCTGGTCCTCTTGGTAGTTGGGATGACAGGTGTAGACCATTGTTCCTAGTGACAGGCTAACTTTTTTGTTTATTTGGGGCAAGGTTTCTCTGTGCTGCCCTGACTGTTCTAGAACTTGCTCTGTAGGCCAGCCTGGTCTCGAACTCAGAGATTCCCCTGCCTCTGCTTCCTGAGTATTGGGATTAAAGGAATATACCACCAGTGCTTAGTACAGGCTAACTATGAATGGCTTATCTGTAAACTTTTTAAATAATTAATATATAAATGTGTGTAAGTGTAATAATAATGTAATAATAATAATTGTATATATATGCAATAGATGTGTATGAATATGTGTACTCAAGTCTCTATTTACATACATTTCATTTACTTGTTTTATGATTTTTTTTAAATCGGAAATAATTTTTTCCTACAGTATATTCTGATTAGTTTTTCCTTCCCCAAATCCTCCCACATCCTCCCCATCTCCTGACTCATTGAAATTCACACCCTTTCTTACTCTCTCTCATTAGAAAACAGGCATCTAAAAATAATAAAATAATATAAAAACAAAGCAGAATAGGATAAAAAAACAAATTGAAAAAATAACCTAGGAAAAAGCACAAGAAACACATGCTTCTCAGGCACAGACATCCCATAAGTACACAAAACAGAAAACCATAATACATAAGCAAAAGACTTATAAGGTTAAAAATATTTATAAAAAGCAACATAAGATCAAACAAAACAAGATAACACACACACAACAAAAACAACAACAATAAATCACAACCCTCTGAAAACACCCTTGAGCTTGTTTTGTGTTGGCCATCTACTGGTGTGTCTGGGATTGCCGTTAAGTGTGGCTTGTCTTCCCAGTGAGATTAATTTTTCCTTTGTGAGCAGTAATCAATTGGAGATAGTGTCTGAGTTAGAGATGAGGGCTTGCAGTCCACTTCCTTGATCAGTGCTGGAACCGAATGTGCCTTAGACCTGTGTTATCAGTGTGCATGATGCCACACTCTCTTTGAGTTCACATTTGCATCGGTGCTATTGTGTCTGGAAGACACTGTTTCTGCACATCTTCCCTCATTGACTCTTTCAGTCTGTCTGCCTCCTATTATGCAGAGTTGTGAGTGAAAGACCCCCGAGGGGACCCTACCTCAAGTCTGGACCGGTGCTCACCCATGGACACACGAGAGACCTCCTTGATGCATTTGCATAAGGTAGTTTAATAGCAAGGGGCCTTGGGTTGAAACCCGTCCCACGCAGGAGACAAGGGATTTACACAGGAGACAGGGGGGGGGGGGGCTATTTATGGGTAGGGGTAGGGAAAGGCAGGAAAGTTTGGCGCAGTTACACATGATTGGTTATTTCAAATATCAGCAACTTGCAGAGGCGGCAGGATGGCTAGTTAGGACTTGTCTGGGCATGCCTTTTTATTTTTCTTTTGGTCACCTTGCCCCTGGAGGGGGCATGTCTGTTTTAAGCTGTTTTCAAATTTTATTTTCACACTGTAACACTGGAAAAGACCTTAGGGGTGGGGGTAACCAAGATCAGTGGAAAGTTAGTTCTTGGAACCACCCAGATGTCTTGCATCTTTCTTTCTGGCCAGGAATGTGTCTTCCTGCTTTAGGCCTACCCCACCCACAGGTGGATTTTCTTCCCTGAGGCTTGAGGAATGTATGGGGTAGTGAAGGCCCGAAATCCTACATTCAGTTCCGCCTTCCTGGAACTAGTGAGCCTGTATATATTTTATAAAATGGTCTTTATAATTTTTCACTCTACACTACCAGTAAGTGAAGGGATTTAATGAGACATCCCATTTAAGACTGAGTGTTCCAATCATTCTCTACACATTGTCTGGCATTGTGTCTCTGTACTAGTTCCCATCCACTGCAGGAGGAAGTGTCTCAGGTGATGGCTGAATAAGGCACTGATCTGTGAGTATAGTGGAATGTCATATGGATTTACTTTATTGCTAACTTCCTTTAGTAGAAGAGTAGTGTTTGTTTATTCCCCTAGATCCATGGCCTAGCTAGTCTCAGGTTCCTGGTCACTAGAACAGTGTTGGGTATGGGTTTCATCTTATGGAGTGGGCTTAAATCCAATCAGATTTGGTTGTTCCTATAACTTTTGTGCACTATTGCGCCAGCATATTTTCAGGCCAGTCATCATTGTAGATGATACGATTTGGAGCTGGCTTAGTGTTTATCTTTCTCCTCTGGTGGCATACAGATTTCCTCTCAGTACCATAAAAGCTAGTTGCAGGGGCGAAGGCTCTAGGTAGTAGGCACCAGCTCCACTTCACTGTGTCCAGTGAGCTATGCAGGTTTTGTTTTCCATAACAAGGCTTTATTATCATTTTTTTGGAGAGGAACCAATAGCCTTGACAATAGGGTGGGTTTGTTGGCAGTTTCCATGGCATCCCTTTGGCCTACAACTCAATTGGATCTAATCTATTTCTGATGATGGAAGTTTCATCTAGTGGGGAGAGATGTCTAGTCTGGGCTTTCTCTCCTCTGTTATTTGGTGATTCCATTTAGATTTCTATCACATATGCAAGTATTTCCTTGGTGATTTTATTTCTCCTTCTCTGCTGTGAATTGTTCCTATTATTTCAATCTATGGCTTATGTTTTTGTAGACTTCATATTCTCTTTAAGGGCCTTGAACATACTCATAATAGCTATTTAGATGTCTTCTGTTACATTTACACAGAAGTTTTCAAGGCCTACATTTGTAGGGTTGCTTTTTTCTTCAGTGTTAATGTTGGTGTTTTTGCATTGGTGGCTAGGCACGTTTGTTAGTTGTTCTAAGAAGTCCGACCGCAGCTCAGAACAGACCACTCCAGACCACACGGTTCCAAGGGGGAGGAGGTTTATTCAGGAGAAAGGGCAAAGGTGGGGGGAAGAAGGTGGAAGGATAAGAGAGAAGAGAAGTAGAGGCCGGCCATGACCATGTGGAGAGAGAGGAATGTGGGGAGGGGACAGAGAGGCAAGAGGGTAAGAGAGAGGGTAAGAGAGTAAGAGATTAAGAGTAAAAGATTAAAAGAGAGAGGAGGGGGCAAGCAGCCCCTTTTATAGTGGGCCAGTTGCCAGGTAACTGTGGGGAGGAGCATACCTGGCTGTTGCCAGGTAACTGTGGAGGTGGAGTTTAGACAGAATACTAACAACGTTGGTTTGGGAAGATTGTAATTCTAGGTATACTATCTGGTCTTGTCTTTTTGAGTAGATGTTCTGTTCCTTGGTTTCATTTGCCCTCTCTGGATCTTGGGAAAGTGCTCTGGCTGTGGGTTGCCTGGTAGGGGGTGCTACTGGGTCCTTGTCAGTTATGGCTACATGTATGTGTGTGTGTGTGCTTGTGTATGTCCTGGGAAGAAAGTGATTCTAGGTATTGTAGGAAGATAGGAGGGGATGGAGATGGGCTAGAAGTGATGGTCTGGGAAGTTCCACCGGAAGCAGGAAATCTGTCTGTCATAGGGTTTAGAAGAAGGTCTCTGCAAATGCTCTGCTACAGGGCTGACAATGGAAGTAGGGGATTTGCAGTGGAGGACAGACAGGAGAGTGAGGGTTAGGAAGAATGAAGCCTACCTGATTCCCAGGCTGGGGTGGCCAGAGGCTTCCCAGGTAGAGAAAGCCTCAGGGTATTGGCAGTGGACACAAAGGGTTCTTCAGAGTCCCCAGGGAGTAGGGACAGAGGCCTAACAGCCCTGCTGTTAGGTCTCCTAGGGGGCTGGGAATGAGATTCTAATCAAGTCTGTTCCTGAGCATCAGCATTGAATTTTCAGTTAGTTCTATTTTTCTTTTAAAATATTGCAACTCCCCAGCCTCTTTGAAGATGAGTAGTTTGGATTCCTGGGCAGGACTTCTGAGACCTTTTAGGCTTATCCAGGTTCATTTCGTTCTTCCAATTCTGTCACACTTTCCTAATTCTCCCTGTTTCTTGCCATTTTGTTCTACACATTTGAAGAAACAACTACTGCTTAAAGGAATTATTCATAGATTGGCTTGCACATAGATAAACAGATAGATAGATTAGAGGGCCTCCCCCCACTCTCCTCCTCCACTCCCCCTCACTGGGCAGGAGTTAAGCATGGTTAAATGTTGCTAAGGAACTGGTAATGGTGTCTTTCTGACAAATCCGTTTTTAATGTGTACATTTCTTT
Source organism: Rhabdomys pumilio (assembly GCA_030674055.1). Taxonomy (NCBI): domain Eukaryota; kingdom Metazoa; phylum Chordata; class Mammalia; order Rodentia; family Muridae; genus Rhabdomys; species Rhabdomys pumilio. The sequence continues at coordinate 38,680,927 of JANHMN010000014.1, forward strand.
TAAGCCAGCTAAGGTGTTGGTGACTGGGTGATTTGACTCCCGCATTAACTGCTATTAGGCCCTTCTTTGGTGCTTCAGCTTCCATGAGCAAGATTACCAGTCAGGTAGCACGTTGCCCTTATGCCGTCTGCTGCTCTGCTCGCTCTGTGGATGCGGTGAGGAAGCTATATCACAACCACAGCTGTTGTTAAATCCTGCATCTTGCCCTAGATGGCATTATCTTGGCCACAGCTGCTCTAAATAGCTTATCCCAGACTTTTGACATCGCCAGTTATAGCAAACATCCAAACAATGCTGCTGCCATTTTTCGTGAGATTACAAGTCCAGCATTTCTTTTGTTATAACAGCAGAAGCAATCACGTTCTCCCTTTTTATAAGGGATTCTGGCATGAGTCGTGCAAACGTAGTTCTTCACTTGCATGTCTGTTTGGCCCAAACACTATCGCTAGAACCATTTTTTTTCCCCTACAAATGGCTGTTTAGCTTCCTTTGCAATTCAGCTGGAAGAATCGCTTTTGTACCGTCTTCAAGTTGCCTTTTCTCCCTTACTTTTTATCCTGACAGTAATAAACTGAGTACAATCAGGTGGGCTGAGTTTGAGACTCGAGGTAAGGATGATAGAAGCCACCTCAGAGGTGTTGGGCATCAACAGTGATGAGGGGTGAGAGGGGAGGGGCAGAAAAGATGGAAAGCAAGATACTAGAGACAGAAGGGAATGGTAATAGTTGAGAGAAGACAAGAGAGGTAAGAGCCAAGAATGAATAAAGGTGATGAAGAACCATGGGGGAGAAACTTCAGGTCCTACTCTCTGGAAGCATGCAGAGAGCCGCCAAACCTTTAGGTGATAGGTCTCAGACACACGAATCCAGGTCCGAGAGCTGTCACTAGCTGCTCAAGAGATGAAGCACTTAACGATGGAAGGGTGACGGTTTCAGTACCTGAAGCCTATTTCCACGTTGCAATATTAAGAGTTGCCACCCTTTGCTGATTCCTGCTACCTAATGTCTGCTGTTGCCACTCGCTGCCAAGAGTTACAATATCTGACAAGCACTAGGATCACTGGCGACTAAGACTCAGAGCAATGCATTGCCAAACCGAGCACCTCTAGGTCTGGAGCAAGTGGCCCCTAGCTTCAGGGGTTGGAGCTGTAAGCCCGTACAGCCTCAAGGCCTTGGTTGTTCAAAGGTAACCCAAGAGTGCCAGCACTTGAAAATCACCTCATCTACTCATGGCAATGGAATCTACCCAGAAGATTAATAACTCGACCCTCAGTGATCATTAGTCTGACCAATGAGGTTCTTTCCTGCTGCCTTAATTGTCGTCATTTTTCCTCTGCTTTTCTTCTTGGAGCCAGTGATCTCTTACGCCCTCTGGTGTTTGAGTATGTCAGTTCCTTTAACAGGGTCCTGAGAGACTGACATTGGAGACATGTGGTAATCCTTTTCTTTCATTGGGGGTGAGGGGAGAGCCTCAGTTCCGTTCATTTTTCCAGCCTCAAAGTCTGGTGCTAGCTGTAGGGTGATGCCCACTTCCTGTTCTTTGCTGCTTGTTGCTCTAGGCATCCAGATAATCGCTCGCAGTTCCTTTCGGATCTGGTCAGAGGCGCCTTTGACCCTAGCTACCCAAGGAAACACTGACAAGCTGAGAGCCTAGTCACAGAGAAGTCAGGAACCAGGAACCCTTCTTGGTCCTGAGCTACATCAGTTTTAGAAAAAGGTAGATAAAGTGTAGTTTCTCTTGGTAACAATTTTATGTGGCCATTTTTGTTTTCTGGCTTGTGCAGCATGCCACAACTTCTTACCTGTATTTAGTAATTATTGCAGTGTATGTGTATTCTTGTTGGGTTGGTTTCTGTTTCTCAAGAGGAATGAGGATGCTTACTTCTTCTCTCCTGCCTTGCTAAGATCACTGTCCTCAGTTTTTCAGTGTTATGAAAGAGCACAAAGATGTGGCAGAAATGATACAAATTTACTTATGTAGGTATAGTTACAATTAAGAAAACAATTACCGTGAGGGATGGTGGCTGCATACACTTTTAATTCCGACAAGAGGCACAGACAGGACAATCTCTGTGAGTTAGAGGCCAGCCTAGATGACAGAGAAGGTTCCAAGACAGCCAGGGCTACACAGAGAAACCTTGTCTTGAAAAACTAAAAACCAACCAAACCACCACCACCACCACCACCACCAAAACAACACCACACCCCCACACACCCCATCTGCCCCCCCCCTACCTCCCCCCCCCCCCACACACCAAAACAAAAACACCACCACCATTACTGTCACCACCAACAACAAAAAAATCCAAATCCTCAGCCCCAAAGCTTTAGTTTCTATCCTGGCTTTGAGAAGGTAGCACATTGCTATCTATGCTCTATGACATCACTCTGACTGTAGCAACTAAATGAAAATACAGTTTGAATTCACAGTCTCCAAACTTGTTTGTTAAAGTTGGTTTAGGAAGAAATGACGGAAGTTTCCTCATGAATAAGAATAAGCATTACCTATTTTTTTTTTTTTGCTCTTAATCTAAACCAGATGAAATTTATCTATCAATCTACCTTTTCAGTTTTAGTTGTATCAATTTGTTCAAAGGTCTGATTCCTTTGAATCTCTGTCTCTACAATGGTGCACACAGACTAAATGGATTCAAATTAATGTAATGATATCTTTCCGGAAGGTAACCACTATCCACAGGAGTGAACTTAGGCTGGGTGCCTTTCAGTCCAAATGATAGTTATTAACAGCCACAAGCTGAATGGCCTTGGTTTTTGGCTGATTTTAAAAGTATGATTCCCAAAGAAATGAACTCTAACTATACAGTGAGTTCTGCAAAATCTGGGAACTTGTGTGAAAATGTTTTAAGACCATTGAATGGAGATCACAAATCAGAACTTATATATTCATTTTCTTTCAGTTTTTCTTTATACCACAGTGGAGTGTGGTGGAGTTTGGCAAACACTAAGGAGTATCGAATGAGTGAGAACCCTGGGCATTGGCCAGTGTTGTCTCTTATCAAAGGAAAGCCTTAGGCATCCTGGGAGCTCACATCTGGGAATGGCTCACAACTAAGAGATTTAGAGAGATCATGATTTGAAGGTACTATGTTTTCTGGGGATTAGATAATAACCGAGTTGAGAGAACAGGACTTTCTTCTTGTTTCTTCCTTAGTGTCTTCTCTATCCCCAGCCCTAATTTTATAATCTTGAAAACAGAATAGGCATTGCTAAAATGTGGGGAGGAGAATTGTGAAATAAACTAGAGTCTTCTCACTTCTCCTTCTATCGACCCTTGGCATTTTTATAACAAAAGCATACTGAAATATTAGCACAGTTGTTTCTGTGAGAACCTGAGCACCACTTAAGGTTCAATCGACATAACTAAGATATTTTGTACATGTCATCCCAATCAGATCATGGGGATGGTAATAATGTGGTTTAAAAGCTTTGTTCATGATTTTTTTTTCCCCTTCCCTTCTCCCTCTTGCTCCAGCCCTGCTTGTTCTGGCCCAAAGTACACTGTAGCTGTCTTCAGACACCCATATGGGGCATCATATCTCATTATGAATGGTTGTGAGCCACCAGGTAGTTGCTGGGATTTGAACTCATGACCTCCTGAGGAGCAGTCGGTGCTTTTAACCGCTGAACCATCTTGCCAGCCCTTTGTTTATGATTTTTACAAGTTACTGATTCTTACTTGCTCAGCACTGTTGCAGGCACTGTAAATACATACATAGAAGAAGCCATTTTGCTTTCAAAGAGCTGACAGGCTTATACTGGGTAGAAAGGTGAATAGCAATTTTTCAGTAGGTGAATACAACATGAAATATGCTTGACTTTGAAGAAATAGTCTCTAGAAAAAAATAGATAAAAGTTATCACACAGCGAGTTGTTCTCAAGATGGTGTATCTTCCTGCTAGCTTTTGAATGAACAGCTTTTCAGATCTCAAGTCAAAACAGTGTCTTGCATTTAAGCATCAAGTCCTTGAGTTGGACTTCCTGATCCTCTAATTCTGTGTGGCTCCTCCGAACAGGTTGCCTGTGTGAATTGTCACTAGAGTACAGCTATACCCAAAGTGAGACTGACTCTGGGTTTTCAAAAAGGTTTATTTCTTTTCTCTGCCTATATTATCCTAAGATGTGGAAAAGTTACTTTCTCTTAATTCCTTATAAAATGGGAAAGATTCTTTTGAAAGTTTCACTACGTGGGAAGTAAATAAGCACAAGAGATAAATTATGATTCTATAGTTGCGTTATGCACTGCAGGATTGTGGTGTGTGTGTGTGTGTGTGCGTGTGCGTGTGTGTGTGTGTGTGTGTGTGTGTGTGTGTGTGTGTTTCTAACCTCCTTTTATTTATATCCAGGCTGTCTCCAGCAATGAAAGAACCAGAAATGTCTCACTCAGACTGTAGAACAGGCATGTGAAACAAATAACAGGGTGAACCAAGTCCACCCTTATCAGCCCATGGCATGCCTCTGGGCTCTTTGTCTTTTAGAAGAGTAACATCTTTCCAATATGATTGATTATAGAAAGACCTGTTGAGCAATACATTACACTCTTGTCCATAAAATATTCATATCCAATCAACCCTACAGTCCTGTAGGATCAGAATGTTTGTAGAATTCTGGAGAGGATAGATATTATTAAAAACCATGTTGAGCCAAAAATGTGAGGTACAACAAAGCCAATTCACTCCCTTCCCATCAAACTAAGTAACAACAACAAAGCCAGACAACAGCAGCAGGACTTCAAACCCACAAATCAAGCAGACGTGACGCTCAAAGCTAAATTTAAGGTTTGATCTCAACAAAATTGTCTGTTTCTTCTAAGTAAGAATTAAAACAATAATATAATAATTTACTGAATGGAAGTTTGAAAACTCTATAGGAAAACTTTGTCAAATCTCTCACTTTACCACTTTAACTAGTGTAAATAGGACATATAGTGCATGATCCTATGAGGAAAGTACAACATATAGTTTCCTTACCTATTCACCCATTTTATAGTACAATTATGCAGGTATGCTTACTTGATATTTATCCATCCATCTAGATATGCCTCTATATATTCTTGTAATTTGTCTATCTACCTATTATCTATCTATCTATCTATCTATCTATCTATCTATCTATCTATCTATCTCTATATTTATCATCTGTCTATGTTGTCTCTGTATAATCTATCCTTGGCATCTATTCTCCTCCCTTCTCTTTCTGTCTCTATGTAGTTCAATTCTGACTTTCACAGTTTTAGTCTGAGAGGAAGTATATTAAGCAGAATGAAGTACTTATCCTGGTTGAATTTACCTCCTTGTAGAGAAGATAGACAAACTAAGGAAACATTGCCTATATCTACGGAATTAGTTATGCTACAAAAAGTTAATGTAGCACATGCAAGGCTGGCTTTTGCTTTTGAGAACAGTGTAGATATGAGACAGCTTTTTCTGATAAGGAATCAGACAGAGATCGTATCAAATTCCTAGAAATGTCTGAAAAGAGAACATTACATTCTGAAGGAAGAAAGTAAAGAGATCCTGAAGCTGTAACTATATAGTGTATTAAGCAGGCACAGCAGGAAGGACAGTTGAGATAGGCAGCAATGAGACTGAAGGGCAGACACATGAGAAAAGAATCATGTGGGAACATGAAACCACGGAAAGAATTTTGAATTTTATTTCCAGTTTCACAAAAAAAGGTTTGAAGCTGATACAGCATCCGGCAACAAAATTATATATCTATCTTACCTTCAGAAAGACAGACTGTCAATTCTCATTCACATAAAGATGTCATGATAGGTGCTGCACTTAAGATCCCTGGCTACTACTATTGCAGAGGACCAGGGTTGCATTACCAGCTCCCATGAGGTATCTCACAATTGTATCTAACTCCAGTTCCAGGTGATCCAATGCTCTCTTCTGGCTTCTGTGTGTGCTGCAAGCACTTGGTGCACAGGTATAGTTGCAGGCAAAATAACCATAGAAACAAACATAAATAAACAATTAAAAAGGACATCACAACACGAGCATCCTGGTCAGCTTCAAAACCAGCAGGATTGGGATCCTCGGGCTTTCTGGTCAGGGGTCAGAATGTGACTTCTGATTTGGGCACTGAAGTGGCTTTATATCACCTGGATATTCCATCCATCAGAAACCACACGGGAGAAAAGAGCTTTCTCTATCTTCAACGTCCTGTGTTGGAACAAGCTCAAGACATCTCGACTTAAATCCTATCCAGTAGAATTGACTCACAGGGTGACCTTTGTCTTTTTGAGGAACAAGACAATGTTGTCTCCACTAGAGTCACCTGCGAACACCAGGGCTTCACTTTTCAAGAGGGTAGACACTGGAGAACTATCAGTAAGTTCTGAAGTTGTGAGAAGTCACTGGACAGGGTTGAGCATGACATATAGATGTATATGATTAAATTATCCATTTGATGGTTGTGTACAAAAAGACTCAATAGTCAAAGCAGGGAAACCAGCTTGCAGTCTGTGACCATAAACTGCATTCTATTAACACCACTCTGGAGATGGTCTAATAGATTTTTAGCTGCAAAGCTCACCCTGTTATTAGCCACATAATCTGGTGCTCCATCCTGAAGATTTTATTTCCCGATTGATACGCTTAATCTCTGTTTGTAAAAGATGACAGAGCCACTTGACAACATAGAAATCTTCTTATACTCCTCTGAGATTCTTATCAAATCTCATTAAAAGGAAAACTTACCTGTGTTTTTAATATAAGGAAAGCTTGCACAGACTTAGCACATGTTCAGGTCAGTATGTTACTAGTCTTAAGAGAAATCAGTGGAGACTTGAAAGCAGGGCTGCCCACTCCATGGCATAACCTCACGACAAACATTTTCCACTCTCCAGGCAGCTTACGTGGACTAGATTTAGAAAGACAGTTTCTACTTCTGCTGGCTGGTTTTATGTCAACTTGACAGTGTAGTACCAGGAACTCCAAAAGGCCGATCAGGAGCTGATCTAATGCAATCACACAAGGGTCTTTATTCACAAGTTTGAGCTTGGTTTTAACCTTACTGCTCACCCACAGCATACTTTTGGTGGAGAAAAAGCTCTGAACACTCATTGGGACAAGGCTTTATAGAAAATGACAAGCAAGGGCTGAGTGTCTCTAGCCTGGCAAGCATCTAATTTGGGGGGACTACTATAGCCTTTAATGTAATTGGCTGGTGCTGAGAGCCAAACCATAAACTTAACTTCTGTTTTCCTCCTGATAGAAGGTTGTTAGGTAGGGGTGGGCTTGTAACCTGGGGGTGCAGATCTGTTGTGAGAATAACCTGGAGACTGGTTCTAGATGCTGGATTTGTTGGCGGATAGCCTGGAAATTGGTGCTAGATGCAGATTTTGCTGGGGTAGGGGGAGCTAATCTGGAGAGACCTGTCTTGTTGGTGGGTAGCCTGGAAACTGGTGCTAGACATTTGTTGGGCCATGGAAGTGTATTTGTAGAGTGAAAAATTATAAAGACCATTTTATAAAATATATACAGGCTCACTAGTTCCAGGAAGGCGGAACTGAATGTAGGATTTCGGGCCTTCACTGCCCCATACATTCCTCAAGCCTCAGGGAAGAAAATCCACCTGTGGGTGGGGTAGGCCCAAAGCAGGAAGACACATTCCTGGCCACAAAGAAAAATAAAAAGGCATGCCCAGACAAGTCCTAACTAGCCATCCTGCAGCCTCTGCAAGTTGCTGATATTTGAAATAACCAATCATGTGTAACTGCGTGAAAATTCCTTCCTTTCCCTACCCCCTACTATAAAAGGTTCCTTAGCCCACCACGAGGAGTCAAACTGTACTCGTGCACGAGTGTGCAGTTTGAACACTGGCTGCCAGCTCTCTTCCCTAATAAACCTCTGCTAATTGCATCCAGTAACGGTGTCTTGGAGTTTGTGGGTTTTTGCGTAAGGGAACACCTCGGTTTTCTGTCTGTCTGTCTGTCTGTCTGTCTGTCTGTCTGTCTGTCTGTCTGTCTGGTTGTTGTGTAAAATTGTTTGGTTTCTCATGTGCCAGGTTGTCTAAATCGTCTGATTTCTTGTGTAGCTGGTTTGAGTTATTTAGTACTGTCTGTGTGAGTCTGTGAGTGCGGTGTGTTTAGATTCGGCGCCTTTTCTGATTTCTGACTTCTGATTCTGGGTTCTGGTTTTTGTTCTGGCAGCTGCTGTTGTGTGACTGTGAGGTCCAACGGACGCAGGCTGCCCTTGTGGGGGAGGCAGTATCCTTCCCCAGCCAAGTTAGTGCGTCAGAGTGATCTGACTGCCCTGTTCTGGAACAAAGGAGACAGAGTACTCCTGCAGGAGGGAAAGACGTGGAGTCCTTCCCCATCTGAGGTCTTGGTTTTGGTTTTGAAGGGAAGATGTAGAATCCTTCCCAGGTGGAAGGGTGTCAGAGTGGTCTGACTGCCCTTGAGGGGAAGATGTAGAATCTTTCCCCATCTGAGGTTGTGTTTGGTTGGTTCTATAAGACCAAACGCGGACAAGTGTGTCTATTCTGCTTGTGTTTTTATGTGTAATTTGGTCTCTGCGCCCATGGCAGGGGTGAGAACTGTCTGTATCACCTAGTTTATGTGCCACTGGTGAAAAAGGTGAACTATTTGTGTTTTTTTTTTGTGTTTTCCTGGCAAATTGTGTGTTAGCCGTTGTTAATCTACTGTGTTAAACATCATGAGTTAAAAATAGATAACATGATCACCGGCAGAAAAGGAGATGAAGCCGCCAGTACAAGAATACTTCTGCAGAGCAGAAAGGCGGGTAGGTCCTTTAATAAGGGACACCGACCACAGTCTGTGTTCGGATAGCCTGCCTACCGCATGTAGGGCGTTTTCTAAGTAACACCACATGGAGGGTGACCCCTCGCTCAGCCCGCACTTGGTGGGCGACAGCTCACGGCTCCCCAAAACAACCCCCTTGCAAGTTGGCCGACATGGCTGTACTGGGGACCCCGGGGTCGCTGCTGTAACTAATCAGCAGTTTTCCACCTGCCACCTATGAAAATAGATAGGGCCCAGGTACTTAAAAAACCTGGCAGTAGAGCCAGGACAGCTGGACAAACAGCCCCAGCAAGATTATTCACCTGAGAGTTATAATTATATATATTTTTTAAAAAAAAATATAGTGAGTAAATAGAGCTGAGATTTAAAAAGGAAGAAAAAGCGAATAAGTAGCACTGAGACAAGTCACGTGACATGACTCCAGCTTAACTCTGAACCAACAAAATTGCCTGCAGGCAGGTCAGACAGGTCGGACAGGTTTGCCTGCTACAAAAAGTTATAGGCTGTCCCGAGTCAGAGACTCAAAAGAATAGGCCTCCATTTTGGTACAGATACAATTTATAGTAAAAAGTAAGTTAGTTATCAAAGCAATAGATAGGCCAGGATCCCTCAGGCACCTAGGTCTAGTGCCCAATATAGTCACCTAGATAAATCTAGTGGAGGAACACCTTTCCCCTGATAAAAGCCTTTCTTCCACAAGACCCTTGTAGGTTCTGGTCTTCAGGAGTGAAGAGCAAGAGAAGATACTGGGAAAAAGAATATCCCCTCAGACATGGGGACCCCATCAATTGATCAGGCCGTGGTCAACAGCGGGTTACAGAAGGTAAGGGACACCCAAAGACCCATGCCAGATCCCGTTGATAGATCTTGTGTAAGAACATGAGACCCCACTAATTTTCACCAAGACACTTGAGGTTAAGCAGGGATCAGATGAATTGCCCAAGCCTTTCTAGACATTCTGTCAGTATAGACAAGGCTTCAGAGGCTAGAGAGACTACAAGATAAGTCATGAGGAGGTTTAGTATAAGATAAAAGGAATAGAGGAGAGGAATAGAGAAGGTTTAGTGTAAGTCTAGAAGGAAAGAGTGGAAGAGAGGAGTGGAGACAAGTTGCTGGAAAAGTCTAGAGGGAAGGAGTAGGGGAGATAAAAGGTTTAGTGTTAGTTGCTAAGACTAGAGAGAGGTGAAGAAAAGGAAAGATGACAGGAAAAGAATTTACAGAAAGCAGAGAAGAGGGACTCCAATCAAAGGAAGATAAAAAACTCCTTGAAAAGACCAGTGTGCACATTACAAGTAAAGGAGCCAGCTTTGGGGTTCAAGAGGGCCCTAACAAATTGAAGCCAGGGCCAAGAAATCCCAGGCCTTAAAAAAAACCATCCCAAATGGCGAAGATATTAGCTCTGTGTGAAGACAGCTATTCAGATAGCCACCCAACTTTTGATAGACACAGGGTCCTCCTCCAGGCCAATGGGCCAAAATGTATTCGTGGACTACCCCGAAGAGTGGACTAAGAGATGGGCTAGATATCCCATTCATTTATGGTCATCCTAGACTGTTCCTACCCTTTGTCAGTTGAGATTTACTCCCCAGGATGGGGGGCCCAGATATACTTCCTACCCGACGGGCTACAAGAACTCATGGGTAGAGGAAAGGCTTCTACTGACTCCAGCCGGGAGCCGAGGTAACCTGCTTTACAGACGGGAGCAGTTGTCTCCATGCCAGTCAGAGACAAGCCAGTGCTGCTGTAATGGACGACACAAATGTCATCTGGGCTGACCCCCCACCCCTGGGCTCATCGGTGCAGAGAACAACCTTGGAACTCGGGGCTGACAAGAAAAATCAACAGCAGGTATGCTTTTGCCACAGCCCATGTCCACAGGGCTATATACCAAGAGAGGAAACCCTAATGAAGCCAGCAGCTGTAAATATTCGTTGCTCAGGACACCAAAAGGGAGGAGACTCAGTGGCCTGAGGCAATAACCAGACAGATCAAGTGGCTTGATACGGAAGCCTGTCCCTGTTATGGGCCCATGAGATAGCCTCACTTAAAACAGAGTAAGAGAAAGAACTCAGATTGCGAGCCATCCTGCCAGCTACTATCTAGAGGAATGTATCGGGGCAGTGAAGGCCCAAAATCCTACATTCAGTTCCGCCTTCCTGGAACTAGTGAGCCTGTATATATTTTATAAAATGGTCTTTATAATTTTTCACTCTACAGTATCCTGGTTCTTGGGTTGTGGGTTCGGCCATGTCCCCAGAACCCAGGCTCCTGATGTGAGGCCTAAACTCAATTCCACCTTTACCCTTCAGTCACATACACAGCTGGAAGGTGTGATAAACAGGCCCCCAGGCCCTAGAGAGATTTGCATACTAATGAGGTACCTGAAGGCAAGAGGGTGGAGCCGACTAAGCATTCCTCCCCAGCCCCTCCCCACTTTTCCCCTCCCTATTTAACTCAGGCCCGGCCTGGGTTTTGTAGGGTGTGAATCCAGATCCATCCACCATCTGCCATGCCAATAAACCGGTTTTAGAAACCCAAGGACTTCCTCGTGTGTTGGGGCCGCACTGTAAGGAACTGTGGAGAGGCTTTTAGTTAATGAGCAGCCGGGCCTAACTTCCAGCTGGAGGAACCTAGAGCGTTCCCAGCCGACTACCCACAGCATGGCGGGAGGAACCCTGGGTTCCCCAGCCATATTTTCCCACAGACATTGGCCTGTTAGTTCTCTTGAGCTCAAACTTAGGTCAGGTGCTCTAAGATGGAGTCTGAACCCAAAAAGTTTGGTCTCTCAACACAAGCTAGAGTCATCAGAGACGAGGGAACATTAACTGGGAAAATGCAAGCTTTAGGGCATTTTTAAAATTAGTGACCAATAAGTGAGGGCTCAGCCTATTGAGAGTGATGCCAGTCCCGGGCAGGTGGTCCTGAGCACTGTAAGAAGGTAGGCTGAGCAAGCCATGAGGAGGAAGCGAGTAAGCAATACCTCTCCCTGGCCTTTGCATCAGCTCTTGCCTAGAAGTTCCTGCCCTGCTCGAGTTCCTGTCCTGACTTTCTTTGATGATGAACTGTGATATGGAAGTGTAAGCTGTAAGCTTTGGGTCACGGTGTGTCGTCAGAGCAATAAGGACCTCACTAAGATGCCACTTACTATGAATAAAGCTGCTATGCACATAGTTGAACACATGTCCTTGTGGTACGGTAGGGCATCTTTTGGGTACATGATCAGGAGTAGTATAACTGGGTCTTGAGGTAGAATTATTCCCAATTTTCTGACAATCCAGCAAACTGTTTTCCAATGTGGTTGTGCAAGTTGTGTGCTCATACCAGCAATGGAGGAGTATTCCCCTTGCTCCACATTCTTGCCAGCATGAGCTGTCACTTGAGTTTTTGATCTTAGCTATTCTGATGGGTGTAAGATGGACTCTCAGACTAGCTTTGATTCGAGTTTCCCTGATGACTAAGGATGTTAAACATTTCTCTAAGTGCTTCTCAGTCATTACATACTCTTCTGTGGTGAACTTTCTGTTTAGCTCTGTACTCATTTTCTCATTGGGTTACTGGTTTGTTGGTGTCTTTATATATTTTGGATATTAGGCCTCTGATGGATGTACAGTTGGTTAACAGTGGAAGGGCGGGAAGGAGGAAGTGTGTGTGTGAAGGTGGGACTTGGAAAAGAGGAGGGAGTGGGCAGCAATCAGGATGCAGTGAATAAATAAATAAATTAATGTAAAAAATATACCACTTACTATAAATATCTCTCCAAAAGAATATGAGATAAAAGAGAGGGGGAGGAAGAAAGAGAGGGAGGAAGGGAAGGAAGGAGGGAAAGAAATAGATAGACAGACAGACAGACAGATAAATAGATAGATAGATAGATAGATAGATAGATAGATAGATAGAGGGTTTTAATAACAAAGTTTAGGGCTGAAGCTAAAACCAAAGATGATAATGAAATACTACTTACATTTTTGACTATTTCCTATAATTGTCCAGGGTAATTGTTCCCTTCAAGCGTATTTAATAATGTATAATGTTTACAGTGAAGAGATGATGGTTAATCTTTGTTTCTGGAGATATTTTCCCTCGTGGCTAAAGAAATGAAGTTTGTATTATGCATGCCCCAGGGCAAATCGAAAAAAGGGAAAGTAAGAGAAGAAAAAGAAGTTAGGAAACAGGCCATTGCTTTTTATTTGCTAAATTGTGTTACCCTTGATTCCTAAGACGACTTGATGTGTTTGGTGTCTTGATATTAAGGCCAGCTGATTGTGCAGGTTTGTGACAAGGGCAAGAGGTGCTGGGAAAGTCAAAGTTATTCTGTTTCCTTCAGTGAAGTCATTGGTTCAGGACAGCACCACCTAACCAGTCAGTCTGACACAGAGCATGCCAAATACTAGACTTTTTTTTTTTTTCTTTAAGGGGCTCAGGACGGAGAGACCAGAGTAACTTCATCTTGGGTTCAGACTCCATCTTAGAGAACCTGACCTAAGGTTGAACTCTACCAACAAGCCTGTGTACCTAACACTAGTTTCCAGGTTACTCCCCAACAAGCCTGATTGTGCACCTAGCATCAGTTTCCAGGTTACTCTCTAGCCAGCCTACACCTCTATGTCACTCCCTAACAACCACCAATCAGGAGGAAAGCAGAAGTTAAGTTGATAGTTTGGCTCCCAGCACCAGCCAATTATTTTAAAGGGCAACAAAATTTTGCAATAGCCCCCAGTCAGATGTGTGTCAGGCTCAAACGACCCTTAATTGTTTGCTTGCCTCTATAAATGCTTACTTGAAACTGGGCTCTGGGCTTTGCCCTCCGATCCTGCTGCTTCAGGGTCAGCAGTGAGGCCAAGATCCAGCTTGAATAGAGACCCTAAACGCAACGCGACTGCGACCGCATCAAAGTCGGCTCCTTGGAGGTCTTTTGGGTTTGTGAAGGGGCACAGCAGGACAAGAGACGATCAACAATTAGCAACGAGTTCATTACAAAATTTTTTAGTGACTTAAAGCGTCCACATCAACAATATGTGTTCACCACAGCATTTGAGCTGGGTGGGGTCCTACATTTAATTTAATAAGAGTAGGCCAATCTCCTCATTCTAAAGATGGTTAGGAGTAAAATTCAATAGTTATACTCCTTCAATTTGTTTCTCCTTCTTATTCTACTATAGTTGTTTAGGCATCACCGAAATATTGTGAATATCAGTGAGGCCGGGTTCACTACTAAAATCCATGAACTAGAAAACATCAAATAATCTGCCTTATTAAAAGGAATATCTTCTTTTGAAAGTTTGAATTTTATGTCCTTCTAATTACATCTTGCATGGTAGGTAATCAAGAATGGTAAAATATTCATGCTGTGAAAAAAAAAAAAGAAAGAGGGCTTTTAAAAACCGAAATTGTCTGTGTCTTTAAATTTCCTCTTTGGGAGATTATCAAATATTGCAGGAACTGAAAGTTGATAATTACAGTGTTTGCCCAGGAAAAAGTTACCATATGCTTCCAAACTGTTATGTGGGAGCCCAGTTTTAATGAGTCATAGATGAGTGATTTAATTGCACTCATTCCTTCTATACTAATTACCTTGCGAAAGGAAATGATATTCTTTGCTTTTATGTTGCTCCCAGTCAACATATCTAAATGGTTCCAATCTCAAGACAGAAAAACCACCGTGTTCTGATTTTTCTCCCAACTTTCAAAGTAAATATTTAGACTATGAAGAAAGGCAGAGACTTACTGGAAAAAAATGATATTTTAAACCAGTAAGTAAGAGAGGGCATCTGGACATCATAGACAAGCAAGACAGTTGAGAATCATCAGGCAGAAGTTAGAAATGTAAAGGATTGTTGCATGCGCTACTAAGATGGAGGACATTGGCGGGAAGATTACAAATGGCTGTTGCTTGGTGAATCCCCAGGAAGGAGCAAGTTCCACGCCGCCGTGAAGGATCCTGAATAAAGTCTGAAGGTGTTATTTGTTTATAGCTAAATTTTCATAGATGATACAGTTACTGCCCTTTAAATGGTTTGAATTGACCCTGGAGTGTTCAAGTATCTGCAACCACCGAAATTCCGCTTCCCCCACGAATCCTGAAAAACACTGCAAATGAGTCAGAACTTCCGTCCTAGCAGAGGGTGTGGGCCCTGCCCCTTCAAATCACTGTTATGTAGAAAAAGAACAGCCTTTCTCAGGGGGCATTCTTCTTCATCAGAGAGAAGTGCTAGGCATTTGAGAAAACTAATTTGAAGACAAGAGAAAACAATACAGGGGCTAAAGCTGACATAAAATTACTGTTGGAAAATGAAAATTTAAGTTAAGTGTTAGCATGTGAAAAGTAAACCCTGTATGTCTATCAGTGGAGAGAGACGTGAAAAATTTGGGCCCGAGGAAGTACTGCTTCTGGCTAGCGTGGGTTAATAAGGGAAGATACAGCCTAGACCTGAAAAGGAGAGACCAGAAGAAGTAACAAAACGAGCAGTAAGGCAAGTAGACATTTACTATAATAAAAGAAAAGAGAAACCCCACAGGGTACCAGACAAAAACTGCCCTCAAGTATCATCAACGAAAGTGACCCAACTTTCCTTCAGTGTCAGGTCATCCTCTAATTTAAAACTACCTCACGCCACTAGTCCAGTCCATGAAATATGAGGAAAAACAGTTTTGACCTCTACAAAATTACTGTAAGAAATACAAATGAGGATAGAAATATTTTAGCTAATGAAAGCTCCTTTCTCCGTGCACACCACTGGAGGATAGTGCAACCAATGTTTTGATATGAACGCTCTCAAGCAATTTTTGGTGGTAATAATGAAAAGCCTATAATGTCGAATTATAAGGTTCCAACAAGATAGAAATGTCCCTCCACTATGAAGACAAAAGATGGTCTAGTTTTATCTTAGGGGAAAAATAAGAAAAAGAGAAAAGTCATGAAATAAGAAAACATTAAATTATATCATCCTTAAGAAATGAAAGCAAGCAGGGCGTGGTCGCAACACGCCTTTAAGCCCAGCACTCGGGAGGCAGAGACAGGGAGATCTCTTTGAGTTCCAGGCCAGCCTGGTCTACAGAGTGAGTTTCGGGACTGCTAGGGCTGTACAGAAAAACTCCCGTCTTGGAAAACAAAGCAAAACAGAACGGAATGAAAATAGAGACCGTCAAAGAGAATGGACATCAAGACAAGAATGAAGTGAAAGAGGCCGACCTGATAGTGAGCGAGGAGAGGAAGGAGGGTTAAAAGAACAGTGTAGCTGTAGCTGCGGAAGAAGGAAGGAGTAGCCCAGGGGGGAAATACCAGGTACAAAACAGTCGCCCCGCCCACAAACAGAACGGACCAATCAGAAGGACCTCTCAATTCCAGTGAAAGCTGACTCAGAGCAATCAAACCAATGACAGGGTTCGGTAAAATCGCTACACTTTAAAGATAAAGGAAAAAAGACCCTCAGACCCCAGGCCTAACTAATAAACATACCACCAGCCAATACATATGCGAATCTTTCATGAAATCGGCCTTTCAGTCTTCTGGAAAGCAGCGTGTAAGGTAAGAAAATAAACATTACAGGATGTGCCGGCAAACAACAGGACCACACATGTGGTCCTCAACCTGTGAGTCGTGACCCCACCGAGATCGCACATCACCAATTTACTATTAATGCAGCAAAATTGCAGTTATAAAGTAGCAACAAAATAATTTTATGGCTGGGGGTCACCACGACCTGAGGAACCATATTTAAAGTGTGGACGCATTAGAAAGGTTGAGAACCACTGCTTTTGATGTACTTTAAGTGTCAAGCCTGTTGATGAAAAAAATGGAAACGTTCAAAATATGAGGGTTTTTTCTTTTTTTTCCCTTTTATTGAAAATGGATTCTTTTCTCACACAATACATCCTCCAGCCCTTGCATTGACTATTTTAATTGGTGAGCCAAGGCTAAAAGAAAAGTGCTGTTGAGAAAGAATACCATGCCAGGCGGTGGTGGCACACGCCTTTAATCCCAGCACTTGGGAGGCAGAGGCAGGAGGATTTCTAAGTTCGAGGCCAGCCTGGTCTACAGAGTGAGTTCCAGGACAGCCAGGACTACACAGAGTAACTCTGTCTCGAAAAACCAAAGAGAGAGAGAGAGAGAGAGAGAGAGAGAGAGAGAGAGAGAGAGAGAGAGAGAGAGAGAGAGAATACCATACAAGCGCCTCTTTTAATATCAGAAACCACACACCTCAAAATGGGAAAATGGAACATGGAGGACAGAGTAGAACAAACTCAATAACCGATACACTGTCACTAGTTATGCTCAAATAACACCACCATTAATGGATCACTCAGATTACTCTAGCTAAGGAAGCCAGAGTCCAGGTACAAGTAACAAAGTACAAAGACAACCATTAGAACAAACATAGAAAGTTATTTATGTTATAAAATAAATAAGTAAAGAGGCAGCTTACGTAGAAAAAGTAAAGATAGCAAATATAGAGTTATAACTAAATAATCACATAGAGTAGAGATTAAGCAACTCATTCAGTTATTTCAACAAACGTCCACGGACCTAACTCAATGGTTGAAAGAAAAATATTTTCAGCTTAATTCACAAATGAGACTCAAGTGTGCGATGTTGTGAAGGACAGATCTAAGCTAAGGGATTGAGAGGGGTCAGAGACTCAAAGAAGATCAGAAGTGAACCAGGGCCAGTGAAGACGAAGAGAGAGCATGGGTTGTTGACAGAGATGTTGGGCAAATAGCAGCCAAGCCAAAATGTGTCAGAGATGATACAAGACCACACTCCAAGATGGAAGCACAAAGATTATGAACATCTATGCATTAAATTACTACCATAAACAATGTGTAATGACACTTAGTGGCCACATACTAAAAGTCGGGGATTTTTACACATCTCTCTAAGATTAAAATGACAACATTTTATGTTGTATGTAACAGTTTATGTTATGTATGTAACAGGCCTTTGTACAAACAAAACCAACTATGTAGAGCTTATAGTCCAATAACCTTTCATAGCAATGGAATAAAAACAGAACTTTGTTATAAGATATGAAAACCTTAACAGAAGTAATCTATTATTGTAAAAGGCAGGTTTTATTTCAACTGAGATACAGGAAGGCCAACAGACCAAGAGCAAATTGCCACTGGGATTTGGAAAGATGTCTTAGAAGTTAAGAGCCGTGTGTGCTTTCCCAAAAGACCTGGGTTCAATTCTCAGGACCTGCATGGTAGTTCACAGCCAAAGGATTCAACTTCCTCTTCTATTCTCCATGTATACCACGTGCTACAGTGTCCAAATACATGTGGGAAAAACACTCACACAAGTAAATAAAAATAAGGAGATGTAAAAAATAACCCCAAACTATCCTTAGTCTGTTAAACTTGCAGATCCCTAAAGGTGTGTGTGTGTGTGTGTGTTGTGCACAGAGAGCCTCATAAGGAGTACGGGGTTAGTAAAGAGACAAATCCGGGGTTGGGGGAAGAGAAACACAATCTTTCTTATGACTTCTGGCAAGGCAAGGAAATGTGTGTTTAAGATGAGCTTGTTAGAACAACTTTTCATGAGTTCTAGAATGTCCTTGGATGGGTGATCCTTGTCTTTGGGAAGATGAAGACAGATAAAGGATAACCCAAAGTCCTAAAACCTGGCAAACGGGTCTCGTGGGTTAATGGGAAGGTGAGTTGGTTGATGTGCTTTTCAAAGCTGTTTGCTATCTCCAGGAGTTAGTCCCAAGAAAGGCAAGTCTTGCTAGAGTCAGCAAAGTCACAAAACACAAAACCATTAAAACCACAAAATGACATAATTAAGAGATCGGTGAGTGGGGATATACTTACAGACTTTGAAAAACACTGGTAAGTTAGTATACACAAGCTAAAATGATTGAACTTAAAAGAAATAAAATATTACAGCCAGAGAAGTAAGGCAAGAATAAAACTTTACAAGGGGGGCGGAAGAGAGATAACGTCTCCATTTACAAATAATATAATTATATTGTAAAATGTTTTAAAAATGTATAAACAATTTGTTGGAACTAAAAAGTAAACTTACAGGTTACAAGGCGGATGGTCAAAGGGAAATCACAGTACTACGGAAGATAAAAAGCAGGAAAGGGGGAAACAGAAGGCAAAAGGGAAAGGATACATACACAGTTAAGGAACAGTTTATAAAAGTACTAATGACTGGAAGTGTCTAAAATTAGGTGACTATATGACGCAGAATAACAAATAAAATATTGAATTAGGAAATAAGTAAGATAATGATGCTGAATGTGGAAAGAAAATAAAGACTCACACAGTTCAGGAAAAAAGTAGCTTATTTCTGGATCTTCAGGTACATTCTTTGAATGGAAGGACCGGCTGAATTGTAGGCTCTTGTTTTTCCTGTGGCTTTACGCTGAAGCTTAGCAGAGACCGCACCGAGGCAGCTCTCTTTTGCGTGCTCGCGCCCTCTGCTGGACACAATTAACATTGCAGTTTATTTATCCCAAGTTGTCTGAGACAGCATTCTTCCAGTGACGTTTTATCAGGGAACTTGCCAATCACAACTCTAAAAACAGGCCGAGGATATATATTCTCACCTCCCAGACCTCCTACGAATCACTTTTCCCACCCGCCGGTCTCAGACTCATCTTTCTCAGACATCAGGGTTATTACTTTTACTTGATAACCAGGGCTAGCCTCAAGGGTAGGGCTATGTCTCTACTTCCTTGCCAGAGCAGAGACATCTAAGGATTCCTGACCTAAGGTGCGGGGGGCCTGGATCTCAGGCCTCAGGTATTTAACAATAAGCTCAATATTTAACAATAAGATCTCTCCCAGGATGGTATAGGCCACCGCCCTCTGTTAGAGTAACCAAATGGGACTTCCCTGTTCTGCTGATCCAAGAGACACAGAATCACTGCCTCACCCCGTCCTCACTTGAGTTAGAGCCCTGTGAAAGCTGTGGTCTGGTCGGAGGGTGGGGATGCCTGAGTCTGACCTGGCTTACATTTAGGATCTCCTTCTGAGCCTCACCCCAAGGTCTCGGAGTTGATATTTGGCTCACTTCGGATCTGTGAATCGGCTCTCTTTTTCGTGCAGTTACCGCTGAGGTTTCTTTTCACTCCCTTTGTGACTTTGTTTAGGGCTCTCTTCCTTTTTTTTAGTTAGAAAATACTATCTCTCTGTGTATATCTATATCTGTATCCGTATCCGCATCCGTATCTATATCTATATAGATATAAATAACTTAAAAAAAAACATGTGGGGTGTGTGTGTGTGTGTGTGTGTGTGTGTGTGTGTGTGTGTAGAGTGTGTGCTTGCCTGGTGTACCTTTGCAAACCAGAAGACACTTGTGGGACTTGTTTCTCCCCTCCACCATATGGCATCCAGGCTTAATGACAAGGGTTTTCGCTTGCTGAGCCATCTCACCGGGGCACCAGTTTCCAGTTTTATTTTGACTCTTTCACCAGCCCCCACGGAGGCAGCTTGTATCCCATCAAGAGGTATAGAACAGATACTAAATGTGTTTCTAATACTCAGATTCATACTCTTACGTATAAGAGGAGAGTGATAATGAATACTGGGTGCACTTGGAATGAAAGATGTTTTTCTCCCTGTGGAGAATGCTGTGGGCTGAGGCTCTGGGCTGCCAGCCACCTACATAATTAAACTTGGCTACAATCTCTGAGCCCATTGCAGATCATATGATCCGGTGCTACCTCTCAACGCAGCTTTAAAAGAACTACTATTTTTCTTTGTTTAAACAATGAGCATTAAAACAATATTACCAAAGATCTGCAGTTTCTGACCTAGGGGTCTAGTCACTGTTTCTTTTAAATATAAAATTTTAATGGGAATTTGCTCAAGTCCACTTATTTGCGTAGAATCTTTTCTTGCTCTCCTTTTATTGCTGTACTGCTAAGTAGCTGAAAGGAGAGAAGATGTCTTACAAAGTTGAGCACATTTGCTACTAGAAATCTTTAAATAAAAGCTAACCCATGATCTGTAAGTTCAAAGGACTTATGGATCTTGAATCAATTAAACTTACTGTGCTGTCTGTGGTTAGCACCAAGAAAGCCATTCAGTTGATTAGTAAAGTTGTTTCTCCTGTGGAATATTAACTTTGGTGGCTGTCCCTTTAAAAATAGGCCCTGAAATTAAATGTCTTTGGAATATGCTACGCATTTCTGTCTTGAAAAATCCTCATCCATAGTAAAAGACGACAGAGATTCAGTGTCTTCTGGGCTGTGCAGAAACCTACATACATAGCATACATGTTACACACATGCATAATTAAAAACAGAAACATTGAAAAGGCTTAAAAGAGACACTTCCTGCTTTTATATTTATGTTAAATAAAATACATGCATAAACTATTAGTTTAACTTTTCAGGCTTTCTAGTTGCAACTGCTTTAACAGAAGAAGCAACTAAAAATGTAATTAGTCATTGCTTGCGTTGTTTTTCTATACTGGGTGTTCCCAAACAGAGTAAACCAGATATAGAACTGGCTATTACATACAGTCAAACATTTGAGATGCTTTGTCAATAATTTAATATTACATTTACTACTGGGATTCCTTTTAATCAAGGACAAGGTATTAAGAAACAGGTATTGTGGAACTTTAAAACAATATCTTCATAAAATAAAAAAGGGGGAGTATATCCCCATACACCACGAAAAAAATTACTAGTTTAAAAAACTCAGTGTGATATAAATAGGAAAACAGCGATAGCTTCAAATTCATTGTATATGCCGTAAAAATGGAATTTAAACCAAGTGAGTAAAATTATACACACACAAAGCAATTGTGTAGATAGAAAGTTGCAGGATTGTAAATAAAAGCCTCCTACAAGAGTGTTAAAAAGCCAGTGTTGGGGAGCAGGGAACAGAGGGAAGAGTTTCTAGGACTTTATAGCACCCATTTATGACAAACATGGAATATTTCAATAGTGGGCAGAGGAGATTTTACATGCTCCCGACACACACAAAACGATTTGTGTCTGACGTAAGAGGTATATTTTACTTGATATATATATCAAGTATATATATATATATATATATATATATATATATATGTGTGTGTGTGTGTGTGTGTGTGTGTGTGTGTGTGTGTGTGTGTGTGTGTGTATGATCAAATGACAGGTGGACTTCATCACCACAAACATTTGTTACATGCTACTAAAAAATAAAAATTTTAATCAGAGGAAAAAAAGTTAACCCTGTACCTTGTATGAGCAACTGTGACCAGGTGTCTGGACACAGGATCACTTCTCACAGGTTTGTAAAGCTTATGGTAAGTTTAAAATTGCTGCACGTTATTAGGATAAATTGTTTAAACAAACCATTGCTTCTTGTTTTCTCTTCTTCTACTTCTCAAGGGCTCTAAAACCCATTCTATGCAATGCTTGTTTGTAGGCAACCTTTGGGCACTTTGTGTGTCTGTGGTTCCTTCTGTCTTCTATGCTGGCCTCTTTGCTGCCCACAGTTTATTCACTCAGCCTTTTCAACTAGTTGTAGCATTCAGAACTTGTTGTTTAATTTTTGCTTTTTGTTTATTTATCCTTGTTTGAGGATTTAAAAATGCTGAAATTGAATCCTTGTTATGTTTTGATAAGGTTCATTCTTTAAAGTAAAATAGCCCTACAGCAGGATTTCTAGACAAGAAGTCAAATATAATTAAATATCTCTTATAGAACCTGTCTTGAAATTAACTGAGTCTCAAGTGGCATGTTCTTTCTCTATATCCTGACTAGCAGTAAAATACCCCTTATTTGAGAAATGCAAATACATATACTGATACGGTCACATTTAAAAGTAAATACAAAGCAAATGTATCATGCTTCAATCACCCTTTCTTTTACAAATGGTGCCATCCTACAGACACAAGCACAGGGCCATATTCTTATTTATGGTACCAACTTTTGTAAAAATGTATCATGGACTTCAGAAACAAATAAATTGGACCTATTAAAGTAAGAAATATTTCAGCTGATTATTGAGCAAAGCCGCAGTTACTATTTTGTGGTTATTAAACTCATCCATAATCGTCTCAGCACTCATTTTCTAAAGTTAGGTAGCTCAGACAACAGAGGAAGTATACTGGTGTCTGGTAGATGTTATTTTTATAATTGTTTGTTGGAGCCAAATGGCCAGGGAGTTGAAACTTATCTAGATGGACTCCATGTTTTCCTGTTTGCCTCTATTGTTAGGTAATAATCCCATTGGGGATTTAGCTTTCTCTCAGGACTCTCAGGTTCATATTAACCATGGGTTGACAATGAGGGATTAGAGCAGTGGAAAGTATCAGGAGTGCAGTGCTTGCACAATGAACTTTTATCTGCTGGTTTCTAGTTAACGCTACAAAACGAGTCAGTCTCTTCTAAAGTGAGGAGCTGTGGTTTTGAATCAATGAAATACCGTCCCATGTAGGTACACCAACTGTAATGACAAATAAAAGCTCATGTCTTAAAAAGACTAATATGGAGCTGGGTCCTTTGTGAAGCTGGCTTCTTCTCTCTTTGGAAATGGAGGTATTTTCTGAATTGAAACTGGTAAGAACCAGATTGGTTGTTAGTGTCCCTTCCTCTCTGTAATTCCATATTATAATTGGTTTGACAGGTAGTAGTTGCTTTTACTTTAAAATTAATTCCTTCTGATATTTTATAAATTTAAAGTTAAGTGTTAATTAAAGTTATATGAAAAATTTCATATTTGTGATTGGAAAATGAGCAAGAGTTTTGCTCTTTTTCTCCTTCTTCTCCATCCCTTCTCCCTTTTCTTCCTTCTCCTCTTTCTCCCCCTTCCTCCTCCCAAATGTATTTGCAAATAATGAGTATCGATAGGCTGCTTTTCCTGTGGTTCAGAGAAATTCTCACGTAGAATCCTGTGCACTGATCTCCATGCCTGGGAAGGGAACAACATGTGCCAGTCGCCAGTCTCAAGGGAAGAGTCTTGCACAGTTTGATACTTTTTGCCAACATTCTTTGGCAGAAGGTTTTGCACAAATATTACTTGAGTTAATCAGTACACTTGTTCAAGGTAAAGCAACATTGTTGCTGACATACAAGTAGGAGGAATAAGCAGAATCTCCAAACCCACAACATGTCAGCATCTATAGGCTGGACAGAACTGCAGGACGTAAGATCTTCTTTGCATGTGTCCCTTTCACAGGGAAGGTGAGGGACTTTGGAGGCACTCTACTTGGGGTTTTACACTCCAAGAACCAGGGATGCTAAGTATTAACATTATAGGACACCCGGTTGTAGGAGGGATCAGGACATAGCCAAGACATCTGGACTGTTCTTACTTCAATATAGCACATTCTTAGTGCATTCTGCTTGAGACTTGCAAGCAAGCTAGGAGGAGAGCTGCTTCTCTAAATTAATCTGGGGACTGGTGGCTGCAATGTGTCATTCATTCCTAATCTAGACACTTCTGTCCCAGTTGAAAGACTTCTTTTCTCTTGCTGCATTTTCTAAAGATATTCGTGCAGAAAGGTCTAGTTATGCTGTCCTGGAAGTGTGGCTCAGAAATTGAAAAAATTCATTCTTAGATATTTCTCTGAATTCCTTTGTGAGAACTCTGCCCTTTTGAAAACTTCATCTGATTCCACAACTGGATGTGGAATAGGCACACCAGATAATAGTCTTAACAATAAGGATTCGGCCCAATGGCTAAATGCAAAATTGGCAAAATGGCAAAGACAAAGCTGCAGTTAAGGCAGATGCCTCCATTTCCTCTGCCACAGCTCTGTGGTCCAACATGGTTTTGTTAATGTAGAGGTTTTTACCATTAATTTTTAATAAGTACAGTCTCTCTTTTGTAGTTTATTCAGTATTGAATGAGTTTATTGAAATCAGGTATATTCTGCTTCGGATGTATTTTTAACCCATTTGGATAAAATATATGCTTGTGTGTGTAATAATGTAAAACCATATTGAGGGGAGGAAACATGATTCACAGGAGTCAAGCCAATTATGAGTAATGATTCCAAATGGACAGGAAAGGTATCAATTATTTATGTGAAACACAAGGCAAAAGTACTTATGAATGATGCGCTTTTTGATAAATATTTTACCAGGAATTGAGTAATCTTAGGAAACAAGGCAACATTGTTTTAGAGAAGTCACTCAGGACACTCCATTTTGTTAAACCAGGAATTCTTTCCTATCCTCTGCTATAGAGTTTTTGGTAGCAAATTTTGTTTGTCAACTTGATACACCTGGGAAGAGAGGACATTAATTGAAATATTACTACTGTTGTATTGCTGTATGGAGTTTCTTGACTGGTAATTGATGTGGGAGGTACCATTCCTAGGCAGGTATTAGACAGGTAGCTAAACATAAGCCTGAAGAAAGCCAGTAAGCAATATTCCTCCATGGTGTCTGCTTTAGTCTCTTCCTCTGGGTTCTTGCCTTGACTTCCTGTGGTGAAATATTCCCTTCCCCACCTGAGGAAGGGTTTTGGTTATGGTATTTCTCTTTTTACCTCCATTAATTTGCTTATTCACTTTACATCTGGATGGCTGCCTTGGTTATGGTATTTCTTACAGCAACAAAAAAAGGAAAATAGGTGCAAAATTGCTACCTAGAAAATTATGGCTGTTCCTGTGATAAACCTAACCGTGTTGTCTTTGGGAAGTACAGACTTTGAACAGTTGACCAGGAAAAGCTGTGAGTGCTCAGAGCTTGGTGATTGATGGGGTGGCTGTTCTGGGGGAGCTTGGAATATATATGAATGTGGAGAGATGTACAGACAACAGGTCCCTGACTTCTGATGTTTCAGGGGAGCAAAGACTTTATCAGTGCCGTTCGTGTAATATTCTGGATTAAAACCCCTTTGAAGTGAAATTTTTGCTTCAGTGGGACAATGGATGCTGGTTAGCTGGAGCTGAAGAGTCATTTGTGATTAACAAATGGGAAGTATTTCCCCAGGGTTAGTACATAGACTCTACAGTCCAGTGGAGGCCAAGGTTACATATCAAGCTGGCAGAACAACTTCACAAATAATGTGTAAGACTCTTCAACAGGGAACTGGCTTCGAAGGCATGGAAGGGCCATGGAAAACACTTGGGGCTTGCACTATGTGTGAGGTTCAGAAGACAGATCATGAGAGGCCATTGGTAAAACTGCAACCTCAGTTGCAGTGAGACTCCAGTATACCGAAGATGGCAGGATCCTGAGGATTTGTGCCAGACAGCTACAGTTGTGGAGTGGAGCTGGCCTGAACCCACAAGAAAAACTGTGCTGCTGATGGGAGACCTGGAGAAAGCATGGGGCTGCCCATGTTTATCTTTACTTATTTATTTTTGTAGCTAGAAGACGGGTGAATTTCAGATGCCGGGCACTGAGCTACTGGTTTGCCGGATGTTGGGTTTTGCTTTGCTCTGAAGTGGTGCACCTGGTTGTTCCTTTCTGAAACAATGCATTTGTTTTGTGTTTTTGTGGGATTCCTAAGTGTGTGAATGTTGTGTCCCTGTGTCGACAGGTGTTTCTTGTGCTTTTTCTTTGACTCTTTGTCTTTGGTTTCTTTGCTTTGTCCTATTCTGGTTAGTTTGTTTTGTGTTACCTTACTTTACTATGACTCCCTGGATGCCTGTTTTCTAATGAGAGACAGGAAAGTTGTGGATATGGATGGGTTAGGAAGTGGGAAAGCTCATGAAGGAGCTGGGGGAGAAGAAACTGTAATGGGAATATACTATATATAAATCTATTTTTAATTAAAAAATAGAAAAAAGTGTTTGTAACTTATTATTTATTTATTTATTTATTTATTTATTTATTAATATTGGATATTTTCTTTATTTACATTTCAAATGTTATCCTCTTTCCTGATTTCCCCCTCAGAAACCTCCTATCCCATCCTCCCTTCCACTGCTTCTATGAGGGTGTTTCCACACCCACCCACCCATCCACTCATTCCCACCTTCCTGCCCTGGAATTCCCCTACACTGGGGCATCAAGCCTTAAGGTCATCTCCTCTCATTGTTGCCCTACAAGATCATCCTTTGCTACATATGTGGCTGGAACCATGGGTTCCTCTATGTGTACTCTTTGGTTGGTGGTTTAGTTCCTGGGAACTCTGGGGGGATCTGGTTAGTTGATACTATTGTTCTTCCAATGGGATTGCAAACCTCTTTAGCTCCTTCAGTCCTTTCTCTAACTCTTCCACTGGGGACCGCATGCTCAGTCCAATGGTTGCTATAAGCATCTGCTTCTGTATTTATTAGGCTCTGGCAGAACCTCTCAGGAGACAGCTATATCAGGCTCCTTTCAACAAGCACTTCTTGGCATCCACAATAGTGTCTGGGTTTGGTGATCCTATATGGGATGGATCCCCAGGTCGGGCAGTCTCTGGATGGCCTTTCCTTCAATATTTGCTTCACACTTTGTCTCTGTATTTCCTCCCGTGAGTATTTTGTTCCCCCTTCTGAGAAGGAGTGAAGAATCCGCACTTTGGTCTTCTTTCTTCTTGAGCTTTATGTGGTCTGTGAGTTGTATTTTAAGTATTGCAAGCTTCTGGGCTAATATTCATTTATCAGTGAGTGCATACCATGTGTGTTCTTTTGTGATTGAGTTACCTCACTCAGGATGATATTTTGTAGTTCTATCCATTTGCCTAAGAATTTCATGAAGTCATTGTTTTTAATAGCTGAGTGGTACTCAGCTATTAAAGCTAGTTACTTGACAAATTTTTATAAGATCAAACAAAAAGTTGCATTCTTACTCTGAATCTCTGTCTTTCTGTCTCTCTGTGTGTGTTTCTCTATGTGTATATTTGTTTGTATTGTTTCCCATGTTGTGGCCCTTGTAGTCTAGACTGTCATAATGATAATAATGTTATCCAAATGGCAAACATTTGGAGACAATCATAATGTCTAGTCTTCAAAAGACTCAAATAGATAATACCTGAGCATGGATAATAGTAGACTAAGTAATACAAAGGTCTGGGTAAGAGACAAAGGATGCTTCCTGACTCTCAACTTTCTATGTGTTGGAGTATTTTTTAACACGTTGGCAAAGATTGTCTGGAAACAAGTATTAGAGAACTTAAGATGACTCAGGAATGATTTGGGCCCACAGAGTGCTTTGAAGGCATTGCTATGAGCATTTGTTATCATGGTACTAATCCTGCCTAGCTGCAGTTCCAATCTTCACAGCACTTAATTTAGGCAGGTGATTTATCACAGTAGATTCCCAGAATGTTAATGGTAGAAAAGGCGTGAAGAACTGACAACTCATTGTGCTCATTTAAGGGAGAATTTAAGGTTGAGAATCGAAAAAGTTTGAGAGGTCTTCTGACTCTAGTAGAATTATTTTAAAAATTATATTGCTTTGGCTCGAAAACCTAAAAATATAAACTTTCAATGACAAAGTAACACTTCAGTAGAAGTTAATTAATAAATAAATATGTTATTGAATTGTCAAGATGGTAAAATTGCTTGCTGTGAAGTCTGAAGACTTGATTTTCAACACTAGGACCCACATGGTAGAGGAGAACTGACTCTTTTAAGTTGTCCCCTGCTGTCCACATGTGCACTGCTGTAACATGCCCTCACACCCATGTGTGTGCACATACACATAAATATAATTAAAAGACATAAAATACAAATTATTATTTTTTTTCATTTTTCAAGACAGGGTTTAAAATACAAATTAGTAAGGTTAAATACTTCAGAAGTTTATTCACTAAAAAATTTGGAATCAATTAAATTTGTAAATTAATCATATTAAAGGTGTCTTCTTTTAAATAAATGGTATACAATTGCCATTTAGTACTGCAATGCATGTTTATTAAAGGGCATTACTAGCAAGATAAGTTTCTCATAGAGTAAAGTATATTTCCAAACAATAAATATCACCATCTAAACATTATTTTAAGAGTAGGATTTTAATTTATTATTTATTTATTAGAAAATAAATTTTTTCAAAAATTTTTTGGAAATATAGTATTCTAGGAAGTATTCTATATAGTGATATAAAAACTAGGTCTACATCATTGAACAAAACAAAGTTTATTGTCTTTCCATGACATGTTACATCTGTAGGGAGAGAAATTTGACACAGAATGCTTAGAGAAATGAGCCTTATGGAAATTTATGATGTGTGAAAACGTTATGGTGTCAAGAAAATGCTAAGAGGTTTATATATGCCTTTTGGCTGCAGCAGACACTTAACTGGTCTGCTTCCGGGAAGACACTATATCCTGAGCCATCCTAGAGGAATTAGTGCACTCAGAGCAACGGGTAAGAACCCTCCCCGACTACACTACACCACAGAGCTACATCTGGGAGCCTGGGGCACTCAGGACCCATCAGCCACTCAAATCTCACCCCTCCCGAACACCACTCCCCTTGTGCCCCTTGCTTGGTCCTTTTGGCTGGGGCAGACACCTAGGTAGTCTGCTCCTCTGAAGATACCATATCTTGAGCCATCCTAGAGGAACCACTACACTCAGAGCAGAGAAGGAACCACTGCACTCAGAACAGCAGGATTTCAGGATCCCAGAGGCAGCCTGAGTCCCAGGAGTTCTTCCACCCAGGAGCTCAGGATCACAGAGACATCTGGACTCTGAGGAGTTCTGACACATGCAAGATAACTGAAAAGACAGGATCCAGTCAGAGACAGTGAGTGCAGGTAGCACTAGAGCTAACCAGATGGTGAAAGGCAAGTGCAAGAACATAAGCAACAGAAACTAAAGTTACTTGGCATCATGAGAACCCAGTTCTCCCACCATAGCAAGCCCTGGACACCCCATCACACCGGAAAAGCAGGATTCAGAATTAAAATCACTTCTCATGATGATGATAGAGGACTTTAAGAGGGACATAAATAACTCCCTTAAAGAAGTACAGGAGAACACAGGTAAACAGGTAGAAGCCCTTAAACAGGAAACACAAAAAATCCCTTAAAGAACTGCAAGAAAACACAACCAAACAGGTGAAAAAATTAAGCAAAACCATCCAGGATCTAAAAATGGAAATAGAAACAATAAAGAAATCTCAAAGGGAGACTACCCTGGAGACAGAAAACCTAGGAAAGAAATCAGGAGTTGTAGACACAAGCATCACCAACAGAATACAAGGGATAGAAGAGAGAATCTTATGCAGAAGATACCATGGAAAACATTGACACATCTGTTAAAGAAAATGCAAAATGCACAAAACTCCTAACCCAAAACATCCAGGAAACCCAGGACACAATGAGAAGACCAAACCTAAGGATAATAGGTATAGATGAGAGTGAAGATTCCCAACTTAAGGGCCAATAAATATCTTCAACAAAATTATAGAAGAAAACTTCCCTAATCTAAAGAATGAGATACCCATAAACATACAAGAAGCCCATAGAATGCCAAATAGACTAGACCAGAAAAGAAATACCTCCTGTCACATAATAATTAAAACACCAAGTGCACAAAACAAAGAAACAATATTAAATGCAGTAAGAGAAAAAGGCCAAGTAACATATAAAGGCAGACCTATAAGAATTACACCAGATTTCTCACTAGAGACTGTAAAAGCCAGAAGATCCTGTACAGATATCATACAGACCTAAGAGAACACAAATGCCAGCCCAGCATTTACTATACCCAACAAAACTCTCAATTACCATAGATGAAGAAACCAAGATATTCCATGACAAAACCAAATTTACACAATATCTTCCCACAAATCCAGCACTTCAAAGGATAATAGATGGACAACTCCAACACAAGGAGGGAGACTGCAACCTAGATAAAGCAAGAAAGTAATCTTCCAACAACCCTAAAAGAAGATAGCTACACAAACATAATTCTACCTATAATAACAAAAATAGCAGGAAGCAACAATCATTTTTCCTTAATATCTTTTAACATCAATGGACTCAACTCCCCAATAAAAAGACATAGACTATCAGGCTGGGTACATAAACAGGACCAAGAATTTTGCTGCATACAGGAAATGCACCTCACTGACAAAGACAGACACTACTTCAGAGTAAAAGGATGGAAAACAATTTTCAAAGCAAATGATCTTAAGAAACAAGCTTTAGTAGCCATTCTAATATCAAATAAAATCAACTTTAAACCAAAAGTAATAAAAAAAGATAAGGAAAGACACTTCATACTCATCAAAGGAAAAATCTACCAAGATGAACTCTCAGTTCTCAACATCTATGCTCCAAATGCAAGGGCACCCACATACATAAAAGAAACTTTACTAAAGCTGAAAGCATACATTGGACCTCACACAATAACAGTGGGGGATTTTACCCCACTCTCAGCAATGGACAGATCATGGAAGCAAACACTAAACAGGAGACACAGTGAAATTAACAGAAGTTATGAACCAAATGGATTTAACAGATATCTATAGAAAATTTTATCCTAAAACAAAAGAATATACTATTTTTAGCACCTCATCGTACCTTCTCCAAAATTGTCCATATAATTGGTCATAAAACAGGCCTCAACAGATACAAAAAGATTGAAATAATCCCTCAAATCCTATCAGATCACCATGGACTAAGACTGGTCTTCAATAATGACAAAAACAATGGAAAGTCCACATACACATGAACAACGCTCTATTCAATGATGACCTGGTCAAGGAAGAAGTAAAGAAAGAAATTAAAGACTTTTTAGAATTTAATGAAAATGAGGATACATCATAACAAAATTTGTGGGACTCCATGAAAGCAGTGCTAAGAGGAAGACTCATAGCTCTGAGTGCCTACAAAAAGAAACTAGAGAAAGCATACACTAAGAACTTGACAAAACACCTGAAAGCTCTAGAACAAAAAGAGGCAAATA
Organism: Rhabdomys pumilio; assembly: GCA_030674055.1. Classification (NCBI taxonomy): domain Eukaryota; kingdom Metazoa; phylum Chordata; class Mammalia; order Rodentia; family Muridae; genus Rhabdomys; species Rhabdomys pumilio. The sequence continues at coordinate 38,712,469 of JANHMN010000014.1, forward strand.
TACCCAAAAGGAGTAGATGAGAGGAAATAATGAAATTCAGGGCTGAAATCAACCAAGTAGAAACAAAAAGAACTATGCAAAGAATCAATAAAACCAGGAGCTGGTTCTTTGAGAAAATCAACAAGATAGATAATCCCTTGGCCAGACTAACCAGAGGGCACAGAGACAGTATCCAAATTAATAAAATTAGAACTGAAAAAGGAAACATAAAAACAGAAACTGAGGAAATTAAAAAAGTCATCAGATCCTACTATAAAAGCCTATACTCAACAAAACTGGAAAATCTGGATAAAATGGACATCTTTCTAGACAGATACCAGGTACCAAAGTTAAATCAGGAGCAGATAAACCATCTTAACAGTCCCATAACCCCTAAAAAAATAGCAGCAGTCATTGAAAGTCTTACGACCAAAAAAAAAAAAAAAAAAAAAAAAAAAAAAAAAGCCCAGGACCAGATGATTTTAGGGCAGAATTCTATCAGACCTTCAAGGAAGACCTAATACCAATTCTCTTCAAACTATTCCATAAAATAGAAACAGAAGGAACACTACCTAATTCATTCTATGAAGCCACATACCTCACAAAGACCCAACAAAGAAAGAGAACTTCAGATCAATCTCTCTTATGAATATTGATGCAAAAATTCTCAATAAAATTCTTGCAAACTGAATGTCAGACTTTGGAGGAGTGAAACAAATGAGGCCGTAGTACCCACAATTTCAATTATGTAAGATGAGTAAGATCTAGAATCTGATGTTCAGTCTACGGCCTTAACTGTATTGGGCTGTATACATCAAATTGCCTAAGGAACTAGATTCGTGACCACACAGTATTCTCTCTGACCAATGAACTCACTTTATAGACAAAGAAGTGTGTTGAGAACCACAGAGGATGCTGCTTGCTGGCTGGCAGGCAGATTTCTGCTAAACTAGCTTACTTATATAGTTAAGGACCACTGTGCCAAGTGAATGGTGCTCCCCTTGATAGACTAGCCTCCCTATATCAATTAACAATTAAGAGCTCCATTAAGGACATGCCTATATGCTAATTGGATCTAACCAATTCCTCAACTGAAGTTCTCTTCCAAGATAACACTAGGTTTGTGTCTAGCTGACAGTTAAAATAACCAGGACAATATCTGAGAAGATAGGTTAATTAGTTTTATTGTAGCAGTTAATTTTGTGTGGTGTATATCAAAATGCTATATCATATTTACATAAATGTATATGACAAAACATCTATTTGCTAAAGTTAAATGCTTTACAAAATCATTTAAAGAGTATTTTCAGGTTATCAACTTTTAAAATATTATAACAATAATTATGAAGTAGAGTTAATAATATTGATTCTAAATCTGTCTTGAAATTTCTCTTTAGAGACTAAATCATTATTTCATCTTAATAGTCACAAATACAAAGTGATAAATGTCATTTAAAATAGAAGCAAAAATGATTATTAGAAAGATCACCCATTTTTCACTTTACAAGCATGAGTTCTGAGCATCCTTTTTTCATAAACTGAATTTAAAATAATTTAAAATTGGTAACAGCTATGCAGTTCCATAGATAGCCATTGGGGGTCACACTTACACTATACTTGTACCAACTCGATCCCTTTTTGCAACTTTAAAAATATATATCTGGTATGTTGAAATAAGAGAAAATGCATGATATTATTTGAGAAGTTGAAACTGCGATTAAAATACATTTGTAGGTAAGAACTACTTCTCCACGGACTGTGAAGTGGGATTGGAAAAGGAATTTAACATCTATAGTTAAAATTTCATATTGTTAAAATTTTAAAATGAGGTAAAATTATTTGTATGTATAAATGGCTTTTTAGCCTATCAAAGAACTGGAAAAGAATAGTAAACAGTTATTGTATTGTATGTATGTGTGTGTGGTCTTGGGTCATCTAAGAACAAAGACATGATCTGAGAAAGGCTCTCCTGAGACCTTCATAAACACAATGTACACATACTAAGCAGACACAGTCAGTGTCACTCAGTGGTCTAGCTTGTGGGGTGACTATCTCATACACAGCAGCCCAACAGTGGCCACAAGGATGTTGCATGATCCATGTTTGTAAGTGGTGACACAGGTATAAGGTTTATACTATATAAGGTTATTTTACTTCCTGGTACCAGAATTTTCTCAAATTTCAGATTATGTACACCATTCTATAATATTGGTACTAAGTACAAAGAAATAGTTTTCTAAATTACTTCTGCTGAAACTGATTCCCTCATTCTTTGCAGTGATGCAACCTGACAAAGGTGTAACTGCTGTAGAGGAAGATGGCTTTGAAAGGTGACATGGTGTATGTGGACAGGGGCTGCTGCAAGTATTACATCTTCCCTCCACTGCTCCCACAGTACTGGGTTTAACTTTTGCTTTACCTCCAAGCACAGTGGTTTATTTATTTATTTTTGATGCCACACATTTTTGTATTTTATTTGTTTCATTTCTTAAATACTGAAATAGGATGTGTATTGACTTGTTTAATCCCCATAACAACCTTACAACATAGATATTGTTCTTATATCAGTAGGAGATAAAAAGAATGGGGCAGCCAACAGTGTTGCTCAGCTAATAAGTAGCAAGGCTGGGAGCTGAAGGCAAGCAATAAGAAGCTATGCATTTTAGCTCCTCTGCTGAACCTCAGAATGTCATATGGATGAATGAAAATATTCTCAATTAAAAAAATACTAAGACTATTAGTTGGATGCAAATCTCAGCCTACAAGAGTTAGAAGTAGAGCTGAGAAGACACAGTTACCCAGAGCCAGGCTGACTTTATGACAGGTTGTAAACTAGAAGTTTGGAAAACTAGGTCTACATTTCTGTTTCGCAGAACTGGAAATGTTCAAAGCAAGTCAATTCTAGGAAAAAAACACCACTCATGGATATCTATTCAGGAAGCTGACCCACCACCTAGCTTGGGCCAACTTCACGGGCAGCCAATAAGAAGCTGTTTAAGGTGCCCTACCACCAAGTTTGAGCCAAGTATAGTTAATTAGCAAGAGACCCCAAACCCCTAGAACCTTAACCAACTACAAAGGCACCCATACTCCTGGAGATAGAGCCAACCAGTCAAGGGAAAGAAAGGTAAAAGTCACCCAGTCATGCCCTAATGGGCTTCAAACTGACCCTGCCAAGTCCATACCTCTGTCTTTAATCCCCATGTATGGTAGACCCATGTGTGCAGGTTCTCTGCAGAAAAGTGCTCTTTGCACACCGAGTGTAGGGTATTATTCTTTTTGAATCATGGACCATTATAGAACAAGTACAGAATAACTTTATTTTTTGTCTTTACCACTGTTTTGAGAAGTCTTCCAGGGTAAAACAGTCCTGTCTGCCTGCACTTGACTCATTCCCTTATACTCTCTCTAAAGCATCTTCTTGCTCCCCACATAGGAGCTGATGGGATATTCTACTTCCAGGGTGACACCAAGACCAGTTTTCAGATCATCTACCTGGATATCTTATTTTAACATATCATAGAATATTTAAATAGAAAAATAAAACCAAAAGATATATATGAATATATGATTTTATATTGAATATATGATTTTCTTAACAGTACACTTTAGTAAGCTTTATACTGTATTGTTTATGTAGATACCACTTATTGTAATTTTCTGAATGGGTGGAAATAATTTTTTTTGCACAAATATTAATGTTAGCCATATGGAGACTCAGTTGTTTAAAAAAATATTTCTTTTTGTCTCATCAAGAAGTGAGAAGAGTTATCCATGGCCTGAGGTCAGTATTTCTATTTTGGTCAAACCTCAGGAATGATGTATATAGCTTGATCATGTTAGCCCTTCTTGTCCTGGGAATACTTTTATTTCTGCCCATTGTGTTAAAGCTTGTCTCTAACTACATCGATAGGCTAGCAGCCAAAGTAAATGACTTGAAACTGAAAATGGACTCCCAGAGTTATTAACTTAACAGGCTGGCAAGCCAAGGATGGATAAGATTCTGCACAGAGCCTTACCAACCTAAGACAGAAGTGAATTGCTTATGATAACGAATATTCCACAATGGCTAAGGAAGGCTTTCTTGTCAGAATGACCTAAGACAGGCTCAGTCTGGTTTATGCAATAAAAGGGGGAGATGTGGAGAGCTTTTGGGGCTGCCTGGCAAGAATCTGACATTGGCCAAGGACAAGGAAATGGGCTGCTTAGAAGGAATCAGACATAGGCCAAGGACAAGGAAATGGACTACAGGCAGGAATCTAATATTAGGCTGGAACAAAGAACTAATTTCAAGCAGAAAGCCTAGGCTAGAACAAAGAAGAAACTTTAGGCAGGAATCTAAATCTTAGGCTAGAACAAAGAAGTAATTATAAGCAGGAATCTAAATCTTAAGCTAGAACAAAGAAGTAGGCTTCAGGCATGAAAATGACTTTGGGCTAGGACAGAGAAGTAGGCTCAGATATTTTGGTCATCCTGATAAGCCCTTAGAAATAGTGATCACAGGAGTGATCACTGGACTTTGTTTATAGTTGTGCGTGTTCTTTGATTATCTGGATTTATTGTCTTGCTTGTTTCTTGACTATTTGCATCTATTGTATTGCTGGTTCCTCAACCTAGAACTGACATTAATACTTGCATGTAATTTAAACAGTATAAAAGCAAAAAAGGAGGAGGAGGGATGGGATAGGGGATTAATGAGGGGGGTAATGGGGAAGGGGGATGGCATCAGAAATGTAAATAAATAAAATATTGAATAAAAAATTCTGGAAAAAAGTTTAAAAAATAACATTTTAAAAATGCAGAATAAACTTACAATAGCACAGTAGAAAATATGTAATTCAGTTACTTGATAATATGTAAATTTAACTTATTTCTTGCTTCTCAATCTAAAAAAAAAAGAATTCGCCAACACCACCAACAAAATACCTTAGATTTAATTGTCAGAAATGATCCTAGAATGCATTTGTATAATATAATTAGGAGTACTTGCAAGGAAAGTCCAAGAAAACAAGACAAGGTTCTTAGTCTTGTGACCTCCATTTTTTTTTTTTTTTAAAACAGAGACTTGTTCTTGGAAAATGTTTTTATGCTTCTGCCAGGAAGGACTGAGTTTTTTTTTTTTAGATTATTCATTAAAATGGACTATTATCATTTCTTTGCATGCTTTTGCCATACGAGGCTTGCCTGCTACATGCTGTTTATCCACCATGGGAGGCTTATCCTTGTCAGTGGACAGTTTACTCATGTGATTTGTAACTCTATGAATATAAATTGTTTGATGCTCTGAATAAAGTTAATTATGGCATGATAAAAGAGAAGTGGGGCGAGGGAGAGGAAAACAAGAGTGAAGAAAAAAGGGGGGAGAAATGAAAGAAAAGAAGAGGGGAGAGGAGAAGAAAGAAGGGAAGGGGAAAGGAGAGAAAAGGAAAGGACACAAACACAATTACTTTGTGGCTGTTCTAGGACACATTAACCTTCTTCTAGGTGCTGCAATTACTGTTAGAAGCCCTTGTGTTCTGCTTCAATTAGCCTTTTTATAGAGTTTTGTTTGCCTAAGTTTTGTGTCCCTTAATCATATTTACATCTTTTTAGTAGTTAGATTTGTTTCTGAGCCATTAGCAAATGTTCTTCTAGAGGAATGTTTGTCCTGTGTATTACCCTTGTGGGTTGATTACACCAACAGCCAAGAAAAATCTTTGATGATAACTAAGATGTGTAGCCCATAGCAGACACTTCTTTAGGAAGTTGTTATATATAAAACATTCTTCTCCCCTCCCCTTCTCTTCTCTCTCCTCCTTTTTTCCTCTCATCCTCTCCTCCTTTCCCCCTTATTTTAATTTTTTCTTTCATTCTGGGGCAGCATCTCAATATGCATCATAATATGGCCCTCAACTACTCATCTCCCTGCCTCGAGTTTCTAGGCAACTGTGACTGAATCTGTAAACCAGTGACTAGCTTAATATTTCTTATTATCTAATGAATCATGCTAACACACAGAGTATAGAAATCAACAAAACTTTATACAATAAACACTTTGTTGGTGACAATTTTGTTCAGTTTTTGCTTATTTTTAAACATAAACAGTCCGGATATGGATAATGCATCTTGATGAGAAGTAATCATGTTGTATATTACTATGGACATGCAGGACTATTGTGCTTATCTTGCTAGAACATTTTTTGCTAAGAAGAGAATATGTACTTATATATAGCACAGTATATTGCAATGCATTTTCCTAATGTGTTATCTGATATTAATTTAGCAAAATGATTTAAAATAACCTGAGAGACACCATGGATAAAATATACCCATAAATTAGTTTTGGGTTATTGACTTTCACATCACTCATCAAAACACCCTAGAGAAGAGCTTCAAGATGAAAAAATCTATTTTGGCCCACAGTTTCAGAGGGTTCATTGAACATTCACTTTGTTCCATGATCTTGATGAGGACAACATGGTAGCAGGAACAAGGGCAAATGTGTTCTGTTTTCATAGTTCACAAAAGGGGTAAATATGTGGAAGGGATGAGGATCAAGACACTCACACAATCTTCCCTAGTGACCTACCTTTAGCAGCTATATCCAATTTCTACAATTTTGTTTGTTTTTCAAAATAGTGCCAGCATTTAGGGACAAACATACCATACCAGCTTGAGTGAAACATTTTCTATTCAAACTGTAACATTCCACCCCTGGTTCTCCAGGGTTCATTGTCATTTCACAATGTAAAACTGCATTTAATCCACTTCTAACGATCCTCACAGAATTAAAGGTTTCAAGATTGTTTGAAAGTTAAGATTATTTAAATTTCAAGTTTCTTATGAGACTTAAGGCAGATGGTGTGAGCTCTTGTAAATTCAAAAAAATGGTACACATTTCTAAGATACAATGACATAGCAAATACTTTCACATCAACAGGTAATAGCCAGTGAACAATAAGGAAGCGTCACACCAAAGCAAGTCTAAAACCCAACATCACAAACACTAAATCCTGTAGCTTCATGACCAGCATCTGGGCATGTTGTGCTCTAATGTGAACTCTAATAGGCTTGTGCACCTCCCACTACTGTGACTTTGTCATTTGTAACCCACATAGCTTCTCTCTTTCGCTGGATGCATTTATTGTCTTGGGTTTTCCTAAGCAGATGTTCTGTGCTCCTGTCATATGAAGTATTTCAGAGTTTCTACTGCAGCTTAATCTCTACCCTCATGTCTTCACCCTTAGTCCTTTTCTGCCTCCATTGAACATTTTGAAATCTTCATACTCTACGTTTTGTCTTTAGTTCACCCTGTAAATCTGTCTAAAGCAGCCAGCAGTGACCATGCCACAATCTCAATGGTACGCTGTCTTATAATATTCACTTACTTTAAAATTCAGAAATGTCCAAGGGAAGTATGTCCTCAAAGGGCCCACCTTCAGAGATCAATTTCATTCAGCTATGCCCATTATTAAAATTTCTTCAACTTCCGCAAATGGTGTCACCAGCTAGGAACCAAGTGAATAATATATGTGCCTACATAAGATATTTTATATTCAAACTATAATTTTCTGTATTATCTATACATGGTTGCCAGATTGAAGGTATTTTATTTTGTATGTTTCTTTAAATAAATAAAGTGACATAAAATGTAATTGTTGCTATCAATTTCTCAAGGTCTTTTAGAATGCATTTGTCTTATAAATAGTGCTCTGTAAAGAGCTGGTCACTTATCAAAGAGATTTTAAAAGCATCTCAGTTGTGAAATCATAGAGAAAGGTTTTTTTTTTATAATAGGATATTTTCAATCTGAACATTAAAAAGTGCCAGTCTATTTAAGCATCCATAAATTATATATGACATGGTTTTTGGCTTCCTATAAATGCAGATAACCAGTGCAAACTTTGTGTAAAAACTTTCTTTGCAAATTACAAGTATATTTGAGAGAATTTTTCATTACTTCAATCATCTCCGTGGGATTTAGTGAGCATTGTTGCTTAAAAAAAAGCAAAAAACCAAAGATTAAAGGAAGTGTGTTCTTCAGCTCATATGTCATGGAACTTGTAGGGACTTGTGGACCTCATGAGGACAGACTCAGATGTGAGCCATCAAAGACTGGCCTCTGGGAAGATGAGGAGCAGCCAGGCTGGTGCTGGAGCTCTTCCCTCCCTCCCTTCCTGTCTAACCTGCAAGATCCTGCGTTGCAGGCTGTGGGACAGTTCTGAGTTGCTTACAGCAGGGACTGGCCTGTGGAGCCTTGAAAAAGAATTTGTGCATGTGCCCCTGACCCAACGAGTGCCTTGCTTGGGATTTGGAATTGTATTAAATGTTTGCATAGAGCCAAAAAGCACAAGTGTGGGGTAGCTCATTAGTCTGGTGAACGGGTACCCTAGGCTATTAAGGTCTGATGGACCTTCAAGAGCCAGGCTTCAGCTTTGCCTTGCCTTTCAGAACCTACCTTCGTTCACCCAGAATGTGCACAGACTGGTAAATGATCTATGTTACTACCGACTCTGCAATGATAGCCTGCACCCTGGCACCATAAAGCTCTAGGAGTGCCTGCTTGTCTTCCTGGCTGCTCACTGCCCCAAGGATGTGCCTGCTGCTACTGCCACCTACACCACCTGCACCTGTACCAAGGACGTCTGTGACAAGCCTTGGCCACTCTGGATGGTTGTGCCCTGAGCAAGTGACATGCCTCTGCCCTCTCCTGCTGTCACCAGCACAACAGGTTTTGGAGTCCATTTGACACTGGTAGAGATTCCACACATTTGGAGTAGGGTGAAGGCCCTGTGCCTGGATGCCAGGGAGTACCCAGAGATCTCACAGCGTGGTTCATGCAGATCATGTGTATCAATCCTGAATCACCAATGACTGCTTACGACAGTGCAACCTTCTCACCATTCCACCACCCCGCCCCACCCCTCCTGGCCCAGCCAGACCAGGAGAAATTCGACATTGAAACTGTTTCTTCGAGCCTCCTGCCCCTCTGATTGCCTTGAAGTCTCCGCTCTTTGTCAGAGATTCACGAAGACTCGCGGTTTTTGTTCTTGTTTTCTCATCATTCCGTTGTGATACTAAGAAGCTTATTGACTAAATAAAATGCTTAAGTTGTTGGTATAGGAAAAAAACCAAAGATTAAGATATACTTTTGGAATTTTAATCAATGTGTTTCATTCTGAATTAATATTCGATAATTATTTTAAACACTTAAAAGTTGACCTAAAATGAACCATACCAGTGACAGTTAATTTTATTTTTGCTTACAAACATTTCGTTCCATTGCTTTTGATGAAGAAATAATGCTATATAAAAAGACAGTCTTGGTAAAGGTCAGAAGTAAAAGGCAGAGAGGTAAATGAAGATTATGTCCGGAATGTTGGAAGCATGCTGTAACGGACTGTGAAGAATCAGAGTGAAGGGAAGGAAAGGTTAGTTCAGTGAAGGCTAACCAAACTTGTCAAGCCGGCATTTCAACCTCCTCATGAAATAGGTCAGAACTAATGGATTCTTTGGTTCTTCCTACACTACAAGTAGCTAATGTGTGGAGTTACCTGTGGGAGAAGACCAATCTATGTGATAACAAGCAAGCACCATTTGGTAATAGACAGGAAGAGAGGTTCAAAAAACATTTTGCTAGGGCCAGGTCACCCCATTCTTAACATAATCCATTGGCAGAATCTTAAAAATTTCCAAGCTAAATACTACACCAGTTTTACACAGACTTGACTTTTAGTTTTGTTAATTTGTTTTGGAGAAAAGATGTGCTAGCTTCTAATGGTAAAAGTCTATATATTTTTTTAAATTGGAAAGACACACTAGCAATCAACAGTCCCCAAACATGCTAAACACCAATCTATTCTCCAGGAAGACTATCTGAATGATTCTACTTATAAGGAAGAATTTGCATGGTTGTAACTATCTATTAATATGGTAATTCCCGTGTTTCAAAACCAAAATTGAGTACGTTGTGTGCTCTACTAAAACAAGAGATAGAAATCTCTTTTTCTCTATTAGCCAGAGGTAGTTTTTAAGCGGACTCAACCAATTGACTTGAGACTCAAAAACTAGGGAATTGACATTGCTGTGTAAGTAGGAGAATCTGTTTACTGTTTCTGCATGTGTACAGTTGTTATAGCTCTTTTAGCTTCTGCAGGAGTCCATTTCTGAAATGTTGTGAAGGATCTCCTGACACATGAGCGAATTATCTCAACTATGTAAAGCATTTCCTCAAGACCCATGACTCCTGAGTTCTTTTGGATCCCCATTCAGCAAATATTCTAACTTTTCGGAAATGTAGCTCTCACACATATCATATATTTGTTCATATCTCCCATGGATGCAGTTTGGATATAAGCTTATCACATATGTGTGATGATGAAGAATATGTTCCATTTAAATGTCCAAACAATTTCCCCATAGTTTATTTTCCAATACTAGTAATATATTTCTTCTTTTCCCTTTAGTTTTTCTTCCTACTGTTTTTATTTTGCTCATGCCATTCAGCCAAAAACCATCGGGGACACAGCAAATAAAACATCTTTCTTTGAATGTAATTCTGGGCATATTTTCCTCCTTAGATTGTGGTCCCAAACCTGCCCAGTACTAAGCACTTAATAAGTGGTTGAATCAATGACTTCATGTGAGTTCTAGATGAGAAACAAAAGAAACTTAATTGGTCCCCATGATAACTGAACTTATAACCCCAGCTTCATTAGTACAACCCTTACATCTAAATATAATTGTTGACACCAAGTATATTCCAAATGGAAGCTTCTAGACTCATTATTTCAGATGTTATATTTCAAATATCATTTTTTCCCTCTCACACACTTAGTAAATTAAAATGTAGATAGATTTTCAAATAAATACTGAGCACAGGAGGCAGGAAGTAATCTTGCTTGTCAGGCTGTGTGCATGCCATCTGTACATGAAGTCTGACAGAAGTGTTCTCTTGAGTCTTAAACGTGTTGAAGGAGATAAGCTACAGCATGATCATGCAGCCTTTTGGGGAGAAAGCCAGCTCCAGAGTCATGCTATGTGGGGACATCCCTTGTCACTGCTGGAGAAACCTGAGTGAGCTCAGCTGCTGCAAACCAATTTCTTTTGGTCCTAAATTTAAGCCATTAGATTGTTTGAGTTGGCTTTTTGATGATGCCTTATTTTCACATCAAAGTTCCCCCTTTTACCACTGCCAACACTACAATGAGTAAAGTCTCAGTCTGTTATCTAGATGATTCTGAGTGCTTCAGTTTACCACATTATCCAGAAAAAAAATTTCCTCATCATATGTCACACAATGATATTTTTTTGTTGTTGTTCAGTAATGGGCTGTGTAGGTGATGGGTGTGTGTCTGTCCCATATGAACATAAGGGAATAAGAAGATTACTTTTGTCTATGGCTGGTTTCATACCGTAATTATCCTAACATAGTATGACACACTCCATATGTGTTTGCAGTGATGTTGGTGCAAACACATGTACTCCATGACCAGTTGCATAAAAATACAGCACACACAGTTATATGAAATATGAAGTATGGGGTTCTTGATATTGATGATAAAGAGTTATGGTACTGGTTTATGTGTTTAGTATACCTTTGTGCTGGTTTAGATGTCTCGTGTTCAAAGGACTCATCTAGCTAGGCCCACCATTCTTATTTTAAAATAAACTAAAAATGAAAAGATTGGACTGGCAAGATAGTTCAGTGGGTCAGGATTCTTGCTGACAAGTCTAAAGACTTAAGGTTTATCTCTGGAAGGTGTAAGGTGAGACTCACTCCCACATGTTGTGCCTACATCTCTACAGAAACTACAGATGTTGAGCTGTGCTTTGTCTGGGCATGACGGTATATGTCTGTAAGCCTACTGATAGGCACTAGAATCGTAAGTTTAAGGCCAGTCTGGGTCATGTAATGAGACTAATAAAGACACAAAAGAGAATAATCTTTAAATCTCAGTAGTTTGGCTCCAGAGTTTAGGAACTATATTAAAGCAATGCATTGAAAGCTCTTGTCTATTTCCACAATATTACATGTAAGCGTCCTTGATCCAGTTACTCACCAGCTTACGGCTCACTTGAGGTGTACTTAATAAACTATTCTATCTAAATATTTCACCTGAATAATTGTATCATTGTTAGAGTCAGTAGAAGTGATAAATACTGTGTTTAGAGATAGGTATGTCAGAAGGCTAAACAATATTGTTCAAAGTGATAGTTCAATAGATATGGAAACATAGATTTAAAACACCATTAATCTACTGTGAGTTTTTTGTTTCATTTTGATGGGGTTATATGTGAAATATTATTTCTTATAATGAAAAATTATTTGAAGTTCAAACTTTTGTTCCATATTTTTCTCATGAAGGAAAGTCAAAATAAAGATGGAATACTGAAATGTTTTTAATTTAGAAAATTTTCTCATTCTAGTCTAATTTTAATAAAAATATTCATAGCATCTGTCTCGTCTCTACTTATCATTCTCTTTATGAGTCTTCCTTGTGCAGGCCTACTTTTCTATGTTTTTAGTTTGAAAAATTAGAATCCAAATTGCCTAATGGCAGTGATGATTTCTAGTGGTTGTTTTGAATGATATTTAAGTGTTGTCAGGAGCCATAATGGGACAAACTAATAATTAGCAGGTGATCATCTGAAATGGTTTGCCTTTGATTATTATATAATCTGCGACAAATGAGCCCTTATTCAGCAAGGCTGTAAGGGATTTATTTTAGGAAAGATTCCTGCTATTAATACGCTTTTCTTCTTCTTCTTATTATTATTATTAAACAAATATAACAATCACTAAGCAATAGTGATCCCTCTGGAGCAGATCTCTGCAGATCCACAAAGATGTACTGTCTTGTAGTGATGCTATATAGACAAATATATAAGTTCTTTAGTCTTTTTTGTTTTTGTTGTTAGTTTTTTTTTTATTTTTGGATATTTTATTTACATTTCAGTTACCATCCCCTTTCTCCATCCTCTTCCTAGAAAGCCTCTATCCCATGTCCCCTTCTCCTTTTTGCTTTTATACATTTTTTAAAATGTTAATCAAAGGCTTTATAAGTTTGGTAATGCTTAATATCAATCAGAAGCATAACCCAATACCCAACCTAGATATATCAACTATCTTTGACTGGTGGAGACACTTGAACATCAGCCTCCATGTTTCTCTCTCTCTCTCTCTCTCTCTCTCTCTCTCTCTCTCATCACCTAGCTCCTCCTCTCCTCCTCCTTCTCTTCTTACTCCTCTCACATTACTCCTCCTACATATCATCCTTAGTGTTAAAATAAAACTTACTCCCAAAATACAATTAGAGCATAACTATACCAATTTGTGTCAGTAAGGTACAAGATAGACCTAATACCCAGTCCTTCATTTTGTTGACTAACCAGAACCTCTGTCATCTTTCCTAACTACAAGACTTAGTTCTGAACCTGGCTTTTTTTCTTGGCTTTAAAATGAATGTCAGCTGAAAACCATCTTCTCAAATCTTTTTTCTCAAAGTAAATAGCCAGAATTGGCTATGAGACTATAAGTCTTCAACCCTGTCAGAAATCCAGAATGACTGAGTTAACTAAAATTATGGGAAACACAAGGCATAGCTTCTAAAACTTATTCAATCTATAGAGACCACTGAACACCTGGGCAGTCCCTATACTACAAAATATTAGAGCATCTGATCTTCAGCCTTCTGGCCCAGGATCATCTGACAGACCTTAGTGATGCAAAATTATTAAGGGCTGATTGCTCTTTCTAGGCAGATATAATCAGTTGACTATTCTACAAGTGTGTCCTTTTCTGGGCAGTAATTTGTAGATGAAAAGAGGCAATTCTTGCCTGGTGGCTGTCTCACCACAACTGGAGTAACTCTAAAGATGTTCAATTTCTTCTTAGAATCCAAGACAGAAAACTGTCAGGAGCAGACAGGTCTCTAATCAAAATGAACATTAATACAGAAATGTTTGTAAGGTCAACTTGGTGGACTTCTGACTTTTTGAAAACCAACTATCCATGTAAGGTAATCGGAACTGTTGTCTGTTAACTCCTCTTAGCTATTTCTAAATAAAATATAAAAAACACCCTAACAATAGACTCAAAGCCATGAATTTGCTATAAGCCCTTAACTCACAGGCTAACTATCACAAATCAGTTAAAAAAGTTAAAGAAGGACTGGGTCTAAGCCATGTATTCCTAAATGTGTTATACAGGCACAATGGCTATGAGAGTAACAACATTCATCTCATTTTTATATCAATAAGAAGCTCGTATCTATGAAAATCTTAAATTTGAAATCAAAGTAAATTTTGTACCATTTAAGAAATTATAACTTCATCTTAATAACAATTATACATATTTCTATGAATAGGTTATGGCTATGAAATAAATCCTAGCTAATCCTCCCTGTTCCAACAAAACCACTACTTTTCCCTATAAAGACAGCCCAATATTAACCACCTTAGTCTCCAAGCCCAGGGAATAAGGGTGCTGACTCTTCATTAACTTCTTTAAGCTGATTACAGGCATTGAGATATTAGAAGAGGGGTGGGGGGGGAAGAGTAAATTGATAAGCCTCTGACACTGTCTTCACTGCATCCAGCCGGAATTCCAGGACATCAGAGGTTCGAGCAGGTCTGCTCAGCTTGCTTGATGAGTAGATACACCAAAGCTATGTATTCTGCAATATACAATTCTCAAAACAAATTTTAGTATCAAGATAATTTTTTGTTTGAATTCTGGAATCTTGTCTTCTGGAGGCCTACCTCTGTCATGTCTAATCCATATAATACTGGGAGTTGCTACGAGGGTGTGCTCCCACCTTCCTCTCGTTCTCCCCTCCCTGCTCTTGATATTCGACAACATTAGGGAATCCAAACTTTCAGGTACCAAGGCCATTCACTTCCACTGATGCCTGACAAGGCCACCCTCAACTACCTATACAGGTGGAGCTATGAGTCCCTCTCTTTGTGTTCTAGGGCTGAAAATTTTAGAATGGCTACTCCAGCTTGTTTCTTAGGACCATTAGCTTGAAAAATTGTTTTCCAGTCTTTTACTCTAAGGTAGAGTCTGTCTTTGTCACCGAGGTGGGTTTCATGTATACAGCAAAATGCTGGGTCCTGTTTATTTGTCCAGACCATTAGCCTATGTCTTTTAATTGGGGAATTGAGTCCATTGATGTTAAGAGATATTAAGGAACAGTGATTGTTGCTTCCTGTTATTTTTGTTGTTAGAGGTGGAATTATCTTTGTGTGGCTATCTTCTTTTGGATTTGTTGGAAGAGGATTACTTTCTTACTTTCTCCTACTCAGAGCACATTTCAAGAGGTTGTAAAACAATTAACCAAAGGGAACTAATGATTTGTTATATGTGTTGGGACAGAAGATAAAATATTGCCTGGGTTTATCTATACAAACCTCACTAATTTCTTAGTAATAGTTTTAAACCTTCAGTGAACCTGTGGAGCTAGACGGGTGATGGATGTTTAGCCAGATAATTACTCCTAATGGATATGCTTGTAAACATTCTCTGTTGTAAACTGTTTTTTCAATTTATGATTTGATTTTTGGTGTGAACTTGTGATGAATTTTGCAACTTGTGATCATGTACTCTGAAAGATGTGTAAGTACTGAAGACAAAGACAAAGAAGTTGTAGCAGTAGTCGTAGTAGTAGTTAGTCGTTCGTCCCTTCCTTTCCTTTCCTCCTGCCTAGAATTCTTTCCCTTAGAACTTTTCTTTTATTAGAATATTTCCCTTTTCTTCACTCAGGACCTTTCCACTTTTCTCCTTAGATAGCTTTCATAGGAAACTTTTTACACTTAGTAATAAACTCTATAATAACTTCTCTAAGTGTTTTTTCTTCCTGTGACCTCAGGCTAGCAGGCATAAATTAGGGCCCAGCAGTTCCTGCTGAGTGAGTACAAAGGCTATTTACTTAATCCTTTGCTGTTTTTGGGCTGAGGTGCTAAGTGCCAAAAACTGCAGTTTCTGGACAGCGGATCATGGATAGCAGGTCAACTACAGTAGCATAGTAAGTAAACTTTTCTAGCATAGATAAGTAAACTTTTATTATACAGAGACCCTAAATATCTTGTAAGAACAAGGTCTTACCCCCCCCCCCCCGACACTCTTCCCCCTCTGCTGCTTCAAGAAGAACCAAAAAGAGGCAGAAGAAAGAAAACTTCCTTCACCTATGCTGGGGCTGGTCTCCAGCAAAGTGTTTATTTAAAAAATGTTTTGCTGTCATCTGAGTTTTGAACTTAGCCATTCTGACTGGTGTGAGGTGGAATCTCAGGGTTGTTTTGATTTGCATTTCCCTGATTACTACGGATGTTGAATATTTCTTTAGGTGCTTCTTGGCCATTCGAGTTTCTTCAGTTGAGAATTCTTTGTTTAGGTCTGTACCCCATTTTTAATAGGGTTATTTGATTGTCTGGAGTCCAATTTCTTGAGTTCTTTGTATATTTTGGATATTAACCCTCTATTGGATGTAGGGTTGGTAAATGTGTTTCCCAATCTGTGTTGCCATTTTGTCCTGTTGATAGTGTCCCTTGCTCTACATAAGGTTTTCAATTTTGAGGTCCCATATGTCACTTGTTGATCTTAAAGCATAAGTCATCGGTGTTCTGTTCAGGAAATTTTTCCCTGAGCCTAAGTATTCAAGGCTCTTCCCCACTTTCTCTTCTATTAGATTTAGTATATCTGGTTTTATTTGGAGGTCCTTGATCTACTTGGACTTGAGATTTGTACAGGGGGATAAGAATGGATCAATTTTCATTCTTCTACATGCAGACCGCCAGTTGAACCAGCACCATTTGTTGAAAATGCTCTCTTTTCTCCACTGAATGGTTTGAGATTCTTTATAAAAGATCAAGTGACTATAGGTGTGTGGGTTCATTTCTGAGTCTTCAATTCTGTTTCATTGATCGACCTGCCTGTCTCTGTACCAAAACCAAACAGTTTTTTACCACTATTGCTTTGTAATACAACTTGAGGTCAGGGATGGTGATTCCCCTAGAAGTTCTTTTATTGTTGAGAATAGTTTTCATTATTCTGAGTTTTTTGTTATTCCAAATGGATTTGAAAATTGCTCTTTCTAAGTCTATGAAAAATTGGGTTGGAATTTTGATGTTGATTGCATTGAATCTGTATTTTGGCAAGATGGCCATTTTTATTATATTAATCCTGCCAATCTGTAAGCATGGGAGACCTTTCCATCTTCTGAGATCTTCTTCTATTTCTTTATTCAGAGACTTGAAGTTCTTGTCATATAGATCTTTCACTTGCTTGGTTAGAGTCACACAAAGGTATTTTATATTATTTGTGACTATTGTGAAGGGTTCTGTTTCCCTAATTTCTTACTCTGCCTGTTTATCCTTTGAGTAGAGGAAAGATACTGATTTGTTTGAGTTAATGTTGCATCCAGTCACTTTGCTGAAGTTTAGGAATTCTCTGGTTGAATTTTTGGGGTCATTTAATCATATCATCTGCAAATAGTGATATTGTGACTTCTTTCTTTCTAATTTGTATCCCCTTGACCTCCTTTTCTTCTCTAATTGCTCTGACTAGGACTTTGAGTACTATATTGAATAGGTAGGAGAGAGTGGGTAACCTTGTCTAGTCCCTGATTTTAGTGATTTTAGGATTATTCCATTTAGTTTGATGTTGCAAGGATGTAGATAAAGAGGAACACTCCTCCATTGTTGGTAAGACTGTAAGCTGGTACAACCATTATGGAAATCAGTCTGGTGGTTACTCAGAAAATTGGACATAGCATTACCTGAGAACTGAGCTATACCACTCCTGGGTAGATACCCAAAAGATGCTCCAACATATAACAAGGACACATGCTCCATTATGTTCATATCAGCCTTATTTATAATAGCCAGAAGCTGGAACGAACACAGATGTCCTTCAACAGAGGAATAGATACAGAAAATGTGGTACATTTACACAATGGAGTATTACTCAACTATTAAAAACAACGAAATTCTTAGGCAAATGGATAGAACTGGAAAATATCATCCCGAGTGAGGTAACCCAATTAGAAAAGAACACATATGGTATTCACTCACTGATAAGTGGATATTAGCCCAAATGCTTGAGATATCTAAGACACAATTCACAGACCACATGAAGCTTGAGAAAAAGAAAGACCAAAGTGTGGATGCTTCAGTTCTTTTTAGAAGGAGGAACAAAATACTCATGGAAGGAATTATGAATACAAAGTATGGAGCAGAGACTGAAGGAAAGGCCATCTAGAGGCTGCCCGACCTGGGGATCCATCCCATATATAGTCACCAAACCCAGACATTTTTGTAGATGCCAAGAAGTGCTTGGTGAATGGAGCCTGATATAGCTGTCTCCTGAGAGGCTGTACCAGAACCTGACAAATACAGAGGCAGATGCTTGCAGCCAACCATTGGACTGAGCATGGAGTCCCCAATGGAGATTTTAAAGAAAGGACTGAAGTAGCTGAAGGGGTTTGCAACCCCATTGGAAGAACAACGTCAACCAACCAGACACTCTAGAGCTCCCAGGGACTAAACCAACAACCAAATTGTACACACAGAGGGACCCATGACTCCAGCAGCATATGTAGCCTTGTTGAGCAATAATGGGAGGAGAGGCTCTTAATCCTGTGAAGGCTTGATGCCCCAGTGTAGGGGAATGCCAGGGTGGGAAGGTAGGAGTAGGTGACTGAAAAAGGGAAAACCCTAAGAGAAACAGAGGGAGGGGGGATGAAATAGAGGGTTTCCAGGGGGGTGAACCTGAAATAGTGAGAAGAATAACATTTGAAATGTAAATAAAGAAAATATCCAATAAAAAATAAAAAAATAAAAAAATTTGCGTTTTTTGTTATTTTCAATGCATATAAATTTCATAGACATTAGAGATCAAATAAAGTATAAACATGATCCCAAGGTAAAAGCGTATTACGAGGTTAAATTTTGGGTTGGAGAGATGGCTTAGCAGTTAAGACCACTGACTGCTCTTCCAGAGGTCCTGAGTTCAATTCCCAGCAACCACATGGTGGCTCACAACCATCTATAATGGGATCCAATAGCCTCTTTTAGTATGTCTGGAGACAACTACAGTATATTCATATACATAAGATAAATAAATCTTTTAAAAAACAGATTTGAAATTTGACTTAACTAATTATTTTCTTCTAAGAAGTGTTCATTTTTAGAAATTAGAGAAATTATGAGCAGCCATATAAGCTTATCAAATTATGTAGATGAAAATATGTTAACAGTCATTTTATTTCACCTAAGAAGTATATATGTACTATATGTACATCTATAATATATCTATCTGTCTGTCTGACTGCCTATTTATCATCTCTCAGTGTGTGTGTATATGTGTGTGTGTGTGTGTGTGTGTGTGTGTGTATGTGTATATATATATATATATATATATATATATATATATACACACATATGGGAAGAGAGTGATAGACATATTATATTAGAAATACAAAAAATATCAAGAAGAGACAATGAAAAACAAGAAAAAGAAACCAAAACCTGAAAGTTTTCTATTCAAAGTTAATCCAGACATTCTTTTAGGCAGTTTTGCATTGTAAGTTTAGTTTATGAAGTAATCCCCATTTACTGTTTATTTTCAGACTGTTGGTATCCCCAGGGAAGAGAGCCAAACATCCATCCATGTGATCAGCCTCGCTCTGCTTATGGAATTCATGCTCTCATTAGAAGGAAGCACAGATCAAGCATTTTCTGTATGCCAGTCCTCTACTTTCCTTAACATCTGCCAAGTCCTCCTCTCAGAATGAGGAATGAATGGATGTGTTCCCAAGGAAAGATAGATGTAATTAATGACCTGATAAGACCTGTCTCCTCTCACCATTGTATGGTTTTTGTTGTAAATGCCTCTCTTCAGTCTTGAACTCAGAACAAATACCTTGTTCTTAGAAGTTGGAGTTGCTACTTGAGCTATAATTTATCCACTATAACTAAGTACACCGTTAAATAGGTAAGAGAAGCAACTTGAATCATCTTCTATTTATTACTTTAAGTTTTAAAATTAATTGTGGAGAAATATTTTGGAAATCATACAAAAATTAAAATTTAGAAGTCATAAAAAATCAGGTCTTAGATAACCATTATTATTTATTATATTACTTTGACCAAATTTATTGAGCTATATGTGTCTCAGTTTTCTCTTTCAAGAAAAGAAATTAGTGGATTGCACTAGCTTTGCAAACTCCTATAGATCTTATCAATCTTATCTATCAATCAATCTTATCTTAAAGTCTTATCAACCTTATCTCCCATAAGCCTTATCAATCACTAAGCTATTTAAACTCACCAAAGTTACCATACTACTACATTTGTGTAACAAAGTATTTTTGCCACATAATCATAACCACAACCAAATCATAATTAAATTCATCCATGACTTTATCATTCCAAAGTATCACAACTTATCTGATAAAAACTCTTTAGCAAGGAGCTGAAAAGATGGCTCAGTGGTTAGAGTACTTTTGCTCTTTCAAGTCAAGGAGAGTTTAGTTAATATCATCTACATAGTGACTCACAGCTTTCTCAAACCCCAGCTCCAAGGATCAAATGCCATTTTCTGGTCTGTGCAGGTACTAAGTATGCACATGGTGCCCATATATACATTCAGGTAAAAACTCCTCATATATATTAAATAAACTAAATCTAGAAAAGTTCAGAAACTTTAGAAGAAGTATTATAATTAAATTTTAATACATCCACAACTTTTAGGTAGAATCTGACTTAATGTGATTGAGCAAGGTGGATTGTAAGAGAAAACCACAGGAAGGAGTGATTATGGATCTCCTCTGACACTGAAACTTTTTTGCAAAGGAAAATAGTCTTTGTTTTACTATATGTGTGAGCTAGTTTCTTAGGAAAAAGGAAACTCAAAATGCTAAATAATTATTTTAATTATGAACTTGTTCTAGGAAACATAGAAGGTTAGTCATATTCCCCTTTGAGGTGTCCCAGGAAATAGTGTCAGTAATTTGAGGACAGCCTCATATGGACTACAGGCTTTTATGCAGTCTGAGCATCCATGTCTATTAAAGTTTCATGCGGTATCATCTCAAGGAATCAAATTCAACAAAATTGTAATGGGCAGTCATAAGATATTTGGCTCCCCTATTTGGGATTAGAGAATCTAATATCTATAGAAATTTGTAGAAGTTCATGCAAATGTTTCTGGCTGACTGCTATTAAGTTATCTCAAAAATTAAATATCTAGAAGAAGTTTAGCTCAGCTGCCAGCTTAGCTCTAAGAATCCTTAGCAAGTTGTTCCAGAAGCAACTTGCATTCACTTTGATGCATGAAATAAACTGTGTTTTATACTATAAGATTTAGAGGAAAAATAATGCTAAAAATTGTAATAGATTAAAACAATTTTAACATTAGTTTTTTTTAAATATCAGGGGGGATATTTATAAACAAGCTGGATTACTGAAATAAGTTACAACAGGCTCACTGGGAAGTTGATGGAGAAGCATGTTCTTGTATTAAGAACAAGTCAACTTGGAAGTTTTGTTTGTTATTCTGAGCCTAGAGACAGATATCATTTGTTCCTGAAATATTTACCTATTCAATAAGCTCTGGTTGACACCAGGCTCTCAACTGAATTGTCATCTCATCCCTCCATTAGGATAGCAGTAGAGAATGCCAACTGGACAGTGATTAATATAGGAAGACATTTCTAGTGCCTGGCTTTGTAACTATAAGAAGCAAAGCTGGAACTTAAGGGTAGGGTTTTTTCCCCGTCACATTTGTGAAATCATGTGCTGTTCTTTTGGCATCACATGTGTGCAAATATATCCATGTATATTGGAGAGGCTAATGAGAAAGACATACCATCTAAGCAATAAAGAATGATTTTTTAACAACATGTTTTTATGACCAATATTTCCTTCAGTGGAATGAAGTTTGCTGAGTTCTTTAAGAAACAAGTCTGTAATCTTCTCTTTACTTCATGATGTAGTTCACATGGTAATTGTTCTTCAAAGGCCCATGTACTAAAGACTTAGTTCTGAGTCTGCCCATGGCCTTGGTAGGAGGAAGTAGTACCTGTAAGAGGAGTGGTCTACTGGGAAGGAGTTGTATCACTGAGGGGTTAATGGGACTGTGTTGCTTTGATTTTTTTCACCTCCATCTATTATAAACTGAGTAACATTGGTCCACTGGGCTCCCTGCTAAGTGTGACTTCATTAGAAGCTCTAAAGTTATGGTATTACAAAACATGAATGAAGCCTCCAAAATTACTGAGCAAAATAAACATTCTTCATGAGTTGGTCTCAAGAATTTTGTTATTGTTGGAGAAAACTGACGGATACACTCTAGAAAACATAAGGTTTTCTAAGGTACGCAGAATCTGTAATGGAAGCTTTTTGGTCCATTTCTTTTTGTTCAGATGATAGACTAGTGAAGTTAAATCAGGAGAACAAAAACACACACTTTCTAGTGGTAAGAGACCACGCCTGCTAGAATGGCAGAGAAGACAATTATAGGATTGCGGTAGCCATATAGTTTAGAAATCCTTTCACTTTCAGGAAACGAGACAGCTTTACAAAATATTTAAAATATTATACATTAAATCATCTCTGTTTTGGGGATAAACATTTATTTATTACTTTACAGTAATTTCACACCTACTTGTCATATCTCTGTAGCTCAACTTCATTATTTTCTCCCCTGTTCTCCCTTATCTTTCCTTTCCTTTGTTTTCCTTTTTCTCTTAAAACAAAACAAAACAAAACAAAACAAAACAAAACAAAACAAAACAAAACAAAACAAAACATCATTTCTAGTTTGTGTTGTTTAACTGGTCCTGGTCCTGGGGTCCATCCCTGGAGTATTATTGATATACTAGTATTCATGCAACTAAAGAAAACTGACTCTTCTTTTCCAATTTACCAAATGTCAATAGCTCTTGCACAGTCCTTGTATAAGCTGTTATAATCACTGTGAATTGATATTTGTACTTACCATTTTGTGTTCAGAAAACACAGTTGAAGTATTCCACCACCCCTGGCTCTTACAATTTTTAAATATTTTTTTCTGAGAAGATCTCTGAGCCTCAAGGGGAGTGTGATGTAAATGTCCCATTTAGGGTTGACCACTCTGAAGTTTGTTACTCTCTGAACATTAATTGTGGGTCTCTGGGTAAATCACCATCTACTATAAAAAGAAACTTCTTTGGTGCATGTTGAGAGATGCACTGACCTATGGGTACATTGATACGTTATTTAGAGTCATTTTAATGCTATGCCCATTTAGCAGAGTAATACTAGTAGGTTTTCTATTAAGGTCTATGACATATCTGGTCATAGGTTATTGATCTTGTTAGAAAGTATCTGGTTTGTTTTTCTTTTTATCAAGTGGTCATTAAATTAACTTAAAAAGTGTTTGGTTACCCCTATACCATTCATGCCACTGTAGCACCAATGGGACTGGCTTGCTAGGCAGTCTATCTTATAGTATTCACCATTGGTTAGATTGATAATTACTTTTCTTCTTCAGTAGCATGCCTAGCATGTTCCAGCACTGTGAAAGCTAGCCAATGGGGCAAAGTTTCCAATTCAGTGCTCACTTGATTTCTCCATGTTATTATTCAAATATATTGTATTTGAACAAAAAAAAATACTGATTTTTGTGTGTTGATTGTGTACTCTGACAATGGGATGAATGTGTTTATCGCCTGTGGAAGTTTTCTGGTAGGCTCATTAGGGTCTTTTACATAATGAATAATATCATCTGCATATAAAGATACTTTTACTTCTTAATTCTCTATTTTCATTCTTTTTGTGTTCTTCAGTTGCCTTATTGTTTAAGTTAAGACTCCATGTAGTACATTGAACAGAATAGAGAGAATGAACATCCTGTCCCTTTAACATGATATTATTGGCAGTAGGGTTGGTATAAATTGCCTTTGTTGAGATAATCTCATCTATCCTTAGAGTCTCTAGAATTTTTACTAGGAAGGGACATTGGATTTTATTAAAGCCTTTCTGACTGTAATGAGGTGATCAAGTGGTTCCTGCTCCTTTGGTTGAAGCCAATTTTGAACATGTCAGATACACTCTTTGGTGTTCTTTTTTAATTAATTAATTTATTCACTTTACAGCCCAATATCAGCCCTTCCTTTTTTCTCCAGCATCTAAGTCCTCCCCCATTCTACCTTCCCCCCTTTTCTTTTGATAAGTGAAAGCCTCCCAACCCCTGTATGTGTCAACCCTGCATACTAACACTCTCCTCCCCAGCACATCAAATTGCTGAGGAACTAGGTGCATCCTCTTCCACTGAGGCAGTGTAATGTGGTCTATTTAGGGGTGTGGGATCCACAAACAGGCAGGGATAGCCCCTGCCCCAGTTGTTGGGGGACCCATGTGAAAATCAAACTGCACATCTGCTACATACGTACAGGGGCCTAGGTCCAGCCTGTGTATGCTCTTTGGTTAGTAATTCAGTCTCTGGGAGCCCTCAAGGGTCCAGGTGAGTTGACCCTGTTGGACGTCCTGTGGCTCTTTGGTGTTCTTTTTTAATTTGGTGTGTGAGTATTTTATTGAGAATTTCTGTATCTATGTTGTTTGTTGAGAGATTGGCTTCTAATTTTCCTTTTTTATTAAATGTTTTTTTGGTTTTATTAATATGGCAATGCTGGACTCATGAAAAGAATTTGGAGTTAGTCTTTACTTTTTCATTTACAGAAAATTTGAGGAGTGGTGACTTTTTTTTTTTTTTTTTTTTTGATCTGGTAGAATTTTCTGCTGTATCCTCAGCTTCTTTGAGCTCGAAGACTTTTAGTTACTGCTTCAATCTCATTGGTTATATGAATCTTTAAATTATTTACTTCATCTTGATTTAATAAATCACTTATATCTAGAAATTTATTAAGTGCTTTTGGGTTTTTCAGTTTTGTGGAGATTTTTATATATAGCCTTATACTCTGAATTTCCTTAGTACCTCAGTACCTGTTGTAATGTTTCCTTTTTAGTCTGTACTATTTTTTACTAGTTTTGATTTGAACTTTATTTTTATCAGATATTAGAAAAGCCACAGCTGCTTCTTCTTTCATTTTGTTTTCTTAGAATAGCCCCTTTTATCCTTTTACACTAAGGTCTACCATTAATGGAAAGTTTTGTTTCTTGGAGTCAACAAAAAGATGAATCCTTGAACACTGTTCGTTAATTCTCATTATTTTGTTGTTATTGTTGTTGTTGTATATACAGGTGTTTACTTTTTTGGTTAACTGTTGTGAGATCATTTGTTCCTTGTGCCTTCTCGGGTGTGTTTAATCTTTTGTTCAGGTAAAGTATTTCTTCTAGCATCTTCTGTAGAGTTGGCTTAGTGCACATAAGTTCTTTAAATCTATTTTTATCACCAAACACTTTTTCCCTTGATGGCAACTAACTGTTTGGCAGTGTATAATAGTCTGGGCTGGCACCTGTGAGCTTTCAGAATCTGTAGAACAATAGTTCAGGCTATTCTGGCTTTCAAAGTCTCCATTGAAATGTTAGATATTACTCTAATGCATCTGCTTTTACTTGTGACTTGACATTTCTCTCTTGTTCTTTTAATATTCTTTCTTTGTTCAATACATTTAGTGTTTTGATTATTGTGCATTGAAGGAGTTTCCTTTTCTGGTAATGCCTATTTGGTGTTTTGTATGCTTCTTGTACTTGGTAGATTTGGAAAACAAAAAATCATAGAAGACAATTGCTGAAAATATTTTCTGTCCTTTGACTTGGGTTTCTCCTTCTCCTTCTCCTTTTCTCCTTCCTTCTTCTCCTTTTCTCCTTCTCCTTCTCCTTTTCTCCTTCTCCTTCTCCTTCTCCTTCTCCTCCTCCTCCTCCTCCTCCTCCTCCTCCTCCTCCTCCTCCTCCTCCTCCTCCTTCTTCTTCTTTTTCTTCTTCTTCTTTCTTCTATACCTATTATACTTTTAAAGTTGGTCTTTCATAGTGTTCCAGATTTTCTGGATAGTTTTTTTCCTGCTTAATTTATTTATTCTTTAATTTAAAAAAATTAACATTTTTTGACTGAGTGAATTACTTCTGTCTTGGAGACCTGATATTCTCTCTTCCACTTAGTCTAATTAGTGAGGATTACTAGTAATCCTTTTAAGTTATAAGTTATAATTATAAGTAAGTCTATTAGTGAGGATTTCCTCTGAACATTTTCTATGACCTTATATAGTTTTCATTTTAAGTTTTATTCCAATTTTGGCTTTTCTTCACAAATTCTATTTTTCTATTTATATAATTTTCAAATCTTGAGTTACTTTCATTCTTTCAGTCAACAGTGTGTTCAGTATTTATCCAGACATTTATTTATAACTTCTTTGAATTCTTTGAATGTATTCATAGTTGGTATCTTGAATTCACTTCAGATAAGTTTGATTTTCCAGGGAGCATTACAATAGTGGTACTAATTTCTGGAGAAGACTTATTATTTTAATTATTCATGTTGTCTGTATTTTTGCATGGGATCTAGGTTTCTGGAGTATGGCTGTTGGTGGTATTTCTTGATAGACTATCTGGTCTTGTCTCTGTTGAGTGGGTGTTTGGACCTTCCTTTGTTATTTCAGGTTGTGCATCAACTGAATGACACACTGTTTCATTCCTATGGCCAACTTGGGGTTCTTGTTCATAATCTTGGAGCAGAGGGTTTGAGGAGATGATAGTCAGGTGGGTGCTGGGAGTACTGATTCTAACACTTTTTTACCTGGCATTCTGGTTTGGATTCCACGGGATAGAAGGGCCAAGCAATGTACATGGTTGTTGACTGGCAGGTGTGCAAGGGGACTGGCTCTGAGTTGGGGTTTGCATAATTCTGGACCTGAGAGGTGGATGGGGTGGTTTATAGGTAAATGGATAGGAAGGCTGGCTCTGGAGTATTCTTATTGTGCCTTCTAATTTGATCTATATATCTTTTTTGGGGGATAGGGTCTCTCACTACACCTGGACCAAACTTATTGGCTAGACTGGCTTGGCCATGTTATGCCCATGTCTCTGTTTCATTATAACTGGAATTACCTGCACATGCTCCCATATCCAATATTTTATGTGGGTGCTGAGGATACTCATGCATACACAATAATCACAGGACTCTCATAACCATTTCCCATGGAGATAATTCTAAGGATAGCAAGTAGAAAAATACTTCAATGAAATTAATTAGTTTCATCTAATTTATTGTTTGTTTTCTGAATAAGATTCAATTAGGAGTAGCAAGCATTTCCTTGGTTAATTAAGGATCTTTTATTACACAAAAGCAAGATTCTCTGATTAACAGTCTTTTTGATGTTGTCTCCTTAAACTATGCAAATCTTCCTTTAAAAAAAGGGAATCTTGTGACCATAGAGGAGAGAGATCCTAGTCAGAAAATAAATTCACACTTAAGATGAGTAGTTAGTAGGTCTTAATGACTTTAGGATCTTAACTTTGTTTTGTTTATTTACGGGCACTTTGTTGGTAGTCATTCTTCCTGACTTTAGCAGAAGATTTAGAGGTTTCCTGAGACTTCTCTAAATTCAAATATTTTATCTTAACCAAAAACAATCAAGCTCAATTTCAAAACTGTAACAATGTTCAGAAAAATTTAATGTGCATTTTTTCTTAATATGAATTATCAGAAGACACAATTTTGTGTAAAAGGAATAGGTAGAAGGGTTTCGAAATAGCAATATTTAGAAATATATTAAAACAATGCGATCTACTGGAGAATTGAGAGATGTTGGATCAGTATCAGCTAGTTGGCTTTTACGTAACTGAGCTCTTGTGTGTTCATAGAAGAGAAAGTCTCATTTAACTCTCCCAGGGCTCTCATCCTTTGCAATATTTTCTGCTCTCTGTGTATAATGATGAGTTCTGTGCCTAAATTCAGGGCAGACCTTCCCCCTTTGGCTCTGAGTCCAGTTGCCTTCCTACTTATTTGGATCCTCATCTACATGTCTTTCTTCTCAAGCCTACTTCTCTTCCTGTAGTGTTCTATGTCCTAGCAAATAGCAAAGCCAAAAATCTGCAATCATCGAGACTCTCCTTCACTAGTCATGTCCCATTGTTTAAAAGTAATTTGATTGTATCTAAGTCAGCTTAACCCACTCCTATTTCTTCTTTTCTTCTCTAGTGGTTTAAGTTCATGTCCTCATTATCTTTCATTAAGATTCAGGAGGTTTCTCCTCCCTGAGCCTCATGCTGTTTAGGATTAATCACTACTACTGGGAAAATGTTTCTTCTAATTCAGACTGTGTCATAATTGGATTTGGAAAAGTTTTTTTTTTTTTTTTTTTTTTTTTGTGGCTTCCAGTGTCCTAGTTAGGCTTCTATTGCTGTGATAAAACACAATGACCAAAATCAACTTGGCTAAAAATTGACTTTATCTTACAACTTAGAGTCCATTATCTAGAGAAGTCAGGGCAGGAACTAAAGGCAGGAGCCTGGATGGAGGAACTGATACAGAGGCAATAGATGAGTGATGTTTATTCAACTGCTCCTCCCATTTTCCTCAGTCTGCTTTCTTATACTCTCCAGACTATCAGCTCAAGGATGGGGTCTTCCACAGTGTGTAGAGACCTTCTACATCAATATCTAATTGAGAAAATTCACTAAAAACTTGCCATAGGCAAATCTTATGGAGACATTTTTTTCAATGGAGAGTCCCTCTTTCCAAACTTCTCTCTCCAGTTTTTATCAAGCTACTAAAACAGGAGCCAGCATACCCAGTAACATAAATATTAAGTTTATTGCATGGCATTTAAAGCCTTTTCTGAGCTGTCTTTGTTTGCTGGCCTATAACTGTATTCATTTCTTTCTCCTTATTACTCAATGCCAGAACTATCCCAAATTCTTTATAAGCTACAAAGTATACTAAGTTGTTGCTCAAATGTTAGTTCCTCAATCCCTTCCTGGCCACTACATCTCATACTGTGAACCTCTGTTTACCTCTCCCTTTCTGTGTTATCTTCTTTTTTCACCACTATTAATGGCTGACGTAATTTTACTTATATATTTTTTCCAGTGCTGGGGCCTCACATATCTCCTCCCAAACAAAAAAACAACAACAAAACAGAAAAAAAACAACAGAATTCCTCTTCCACTAATCCACATATCCAGTCAACTGTAGTTTGCATGCTCCTTATTTTAACTAGTTATTGTTTACATATATGCTCACAGACTATAGTCATCACAAATATATAAATTTATCAATATTGTTAACTGATACAAGTTTCTAGAACAGTACTTAAGAGTGGGCACTAAGTCAATATGAATCTAAAAATCAGTCGTTTCTTGCAGCCATTCTTTCTATTCCTTCTTTGTGGCCTTTATTCAGAGGTGATAACAAAGGGAAATGCAGAGGGTGTTGGTGTCTCAGCAGTCAAATATTTTCTCATTATGTTGTCTTGTTATAGACGTAGTCTAGTTCTGTGGTACAGTATGCATTACAAGTTGAAATATTCCTTTTAACTAACTGACTCC
The DNA here is from genome assembly GCA_030674055.1 of Rhabdomys pumilio. Classification (NCBI taxonomy): domain Eukaryota; kingdom Metazoa; phylum Chordata; class Mammalia; order Rodentia; family Muridae; genus Rhabdomys; species Rhabdomys pumilio. The sequence goes on from JANHMN010000014.1 coordinate 38,741,914, forward strand.
AGGATTTCAAGTGCAAAGCATGATTTTTCATTAGCATCTTTCAGAACCATAACATTCTGCCCCAGAGACTCAAACAGATGACTTGCTTGTCACAACAATTCTTTAAATTGCTCTCATTCATCTCCTCCTCCAGAGTGAGCAGGCCTGAGTCCACTGGACCTCTGCAAATGTCCGCATTCACACTGTGAACTCCTTTCCCCTTGTAGTTAATCATGAGGTTGACTTGTATTCCAGTTCTCCAGTCTGCTGCTTGAAATTGGAACATGCGTTGCTCTGTGTGGCTAACAATGGCTGTTTATGGATTAATTAATTTATTAGTTAATAATGCATGTTGGCTCCACATTGGGGCATTCATAATAGTAGAAAAGGTATGCACATTAGGATTTTAGTTATTTTGTAAATATTACCATGGCAGTCTGACTAAACCAGGCTGCCTAGACCTGGGTAGTGTGTTGTGATGGGAAAGGGATATGGCAAGAAGGTAGTCATAGAGCTGAGTTCTGATGTGCTGTATGACTTTGGACCAGTTGTTTAACTTCCTTAATTCCATTTAACTGGTCAATTAAAATTCAGAAAAAAAACAACACTTAGGTACTTGTGTAAACATATATATGATCTTGTTATATGTATATGTATATAATGTATATGTATATGATGTATATGTGTATGTGTATATGTATGTGTATGTATATGTGTATTATGTATGTGTATGTATATGTATATGATGTATATGTATATGATGTATATGTGTATTATGTATGTGTATGTATATGTATATGATGTATATGTATATGATGTATATGTATATAATGTATATGTATATGATGTATATGCATATGATGTATATGTACATGTACATGTATATATGTATATGTATATGATGTATATGTATATGATGTATATGTATATGACATATATGTACTTTTTTTTATCTGCAGCATCAAAGCTCAACAGAGCAGCATTTTTTAAGTTCATAATCTCACTATGCAAAGTTAAAACATCCCAAGAGGTATAGAATTACGCCAAACAGGTGTCTTTAAACTTTTTTTTGTTATAATGACATTGTAAATTTTAGAAGTAATACTACTCCAATGATATTTGTCATGACACTTGAGATGGCTCCTAACTCTTGAGCCCTGAACCTCTTTCAGATAATTTGAATAGGTTATAGAGCATCATCCATTGTTCCAGACACCTATATAAATCCTTTTGTATACTCAATACATCAGAAATAATTCTTTTGCTAGATGGTTAACAAAAATAACTGTCTTAACTCCTTGTGTCAAAGCTATTGCAGAAGCAGTGGTGCTAGCAATTAATAAAATTAAAGCTGTTATACCAGCAATAATCAAGCCCACTACCCTCTTACTTTTGCTTAAAGCCTAACTCACTTCTTCCAGCACTTCAAGATTTTTTCAGAGAATCAGAGTTTTCTAATACTCAGGGCAGTAAGACAAAAGCTGGTTGATAGGCCCCCAAAACAGACATACCAGGTTTCAACACACTAACACAATTAGAACATATACAGTCAATGCAACTTACAATAAATATTGTAGAAGAGACAAAACCAATTTTAGATTGACAATTAAAAGAGCCTTAAAACATGCACTAACCCTTGTTTGAAATCCACATCCTGTGTCAACTTTATCTTTTTCTATCCTAACATCATAGTGAACTACAGCTAACTTTCAAATATGTCTCTGAAAATGTCCAGACTTCCCACCTTCCAAATGAAGACTGTTATTTCCAATATTGGGTTGATTTCTAGACCAGTGCTACACAATTGAGTACGAATAACTGGACACATTTAAGGAAAATACAAGAGTCATTATAATTTCTTTTTTTGATTCTCTGTCCCACAAGGTCTAAAAACTTGAGGCAAGGCAGTTTGTCTTATCTGGGATATAGTCAAGCAAAGGTGTGTCAGGAACATATGTTCAATACAGCTTCCCAGTCACCCTTGTCAGGGCACTCAGCAAGCTCACAGGTCAGTATCATTCTTTATCTCAGCAACAGCATGTCTCACCAATCATTCTGGTAGCCACCGTGCTCCTATAGCATCCTGCAGAGAAAAAAAAAAACACAAACATGCCCTTTTCACCATATTTAATACCTGGTCAGGATCATGTCATATGCCTGTAAGTCTGCCATAGACACTTAGGGTGCCATAGACACTTAGCAGAAAGTTCCTTGGCATCCAAATTTTTTTTTAATTTAAAATAAAAAGAATGTGATTTAAATAAATTTGTGCTGTTTGGGTATATACCTCCTCCTTTTTTATTTTAGGAAGCTATTGTTTTAAAGTTCCATGGGCCCCTTCCATAATACCTTGTCCTTGAGGATTATAAGGAATACCCATAAAAAAATTGTTGACAAAAAGTCTCAACTGCTCGACTACAATGGCCAGTTCCATTATTTGTTTTTTTTTATTGGATATTTTATTTATTTACCATTCAAATATTATCCCTCTCTCATTCCCCCCCAACCCCTTATTTCATCTTCCCTCCTCCTACTTCTATGAGAGTGTGCCCCCACCCATTCACCCATTCCCGACTCCCTGCTCTTGAATTCCCCAACACTAGGGCATCTAGACTTTCAGGGACCAAGGCCCTCCTCTTCCACTGATGCCTGACAAGGCCATCCTCAACTACTTATATAGGTGAAGCCATGAGTTCCTCCCTTTGTGTTCCCAGGCTGGAGGTTTAGATCCTGGGAGCTCTGGTTGAGTATTTTGTTAGTCTTTCTAAGAAGGACCAAAGCACCCACACTTTGGTCTTCCTTCTTCTTCTTGAGCTTCTTGTGGTCTATGCGTTGTATCTTAGGTATTGTGATCTTTTGGGCTAATATCCACTTATCAGTAAGTAAATACCGTGTGTGTTCTTTTGTGATTAGGTTTCCTCACTCAGGATGATATTTTCCAGTTCCATCCATTTGCCTAAGAATTTCATGAAGTCATTGTTTTTAATAGCTGAGTAGTACTCCATTGTGTAAATGTACCACATTTTCTGTATCCATTCTTCTGTTGAAGGACATCAGGGTTCTTTCCAGCTTCTGGTTATTTTAAATAATACTGTTATCAACATAGTGGAGCATGTGTTTCTGTTGGACGTTGGAGCATCTTTTGGGTATATGCCCAGGAGTGGTATAGCTGGATTTTTATGATTGGCAGAAAATACATTTAATAGCAAGGCTGTCTCACCAGACCCATAAAGATGTTTCTTTGTTTTCTATAGTAATAAAGCCTCATGTCTCTTTGAGACAGAAATGCTAAAGGTAAAATTTGGTGAAAATAGCTGCAGATAAAATACAAAGGTCATGGATATGGGAGATGTATATGGCAGATGCTATTTTATTACTAGACTTGAACTTAAAGTAGTCTTTTAGGAGTGAAGGGGGAGAAGCTAAGGGTTGTTAGAAACTACATTTTACTCAGAATTAAATGAATTACACATTTAAGTAAACACTAGACTTATAAGTCACAGAATGCTCCTAATAATTTTACATATTTACATGATTTCCTGAGTAATGTCTCTTATTGGAAAGACATTATGTGCATCAATCTAGTCACTGAGTTGCCCTGTCATGACAGTTGCTGTCTTTGGGCACACCTAAGCAGACAACCGGCTTCATTCACTTAGTAGAACCAGATGCTGCAATTGGGTTGGGAGTTATAAGAACAGGATTTTTGCTGTTTTAAAACTCTTTTCTATATGACAAGCAGTAATTTACAGTCACATTTATCTTATCTTTATAGGTAACCATCCTTAAGAAAACATAGTATCATGTCCTTAAGAGAACTGGTGGGGGCGAAGAAGTTGCTGAGATCAACTGTTTCCTGTTAGCCCCCAGAGGAAAGCGAGCTAACAATGAGTCAGCCTGTACCTGCCCTGGCACAGCTGGCTCAGCATGTTGGCTAACAGATTGCTTTCCATTCACCTGCACTCTGTTCAGCGAAGTTTAGTATTTAGAAATGTAATATTAGGTTATTCTGTTGTATTGTAAAGGTAGACCTAAAGAAAATATTCAAATGCCTTTTGGAATTCTGAGCCTCTAGATGTTGGTCCAGTAGCAGACGCTTCTATAAACTCTGAAACTGTTTTTTGACACCATGTTGGACTACCATAAACCTTTGCTTCCATTTATTTATTTATTTATTTACTTATTTTTAGGTTTTGCAACCTTCGAGGGAAACTATAGCATAAAGGGAGGTGCTAGACACAAAGAGCGTCAAGGCTATAAAAGGACAAACAGCCTGATGTTCCGAAGGTTGCTTCTCTACTTGGAAATTTTCACACGGAGCCCGAGAATGGAAATTGAGATCAGAAGTGAGGAAGAGCTGCTAAGCAAAACACTTGCAGACTTAAAAAATAAAATAGGCAATTTGAACTCCACCAGACATCCTCACATCATTCATTATTCGCCTTTCCTTAACCCTTTCACCTGATTAGCATTCGGTTGCCATGCTGGTCTTAACACATTGACATACCAGTCTCAATTAATCTGGACCCCTGAGATCTCTCAAACACTGGACCCCTAAAAAGGCAGCATACACCAGCTGATATGAGGTTCCCAACACATATATAGCAGAGGACTGCTGAGTCTGTGTTCAATCAGAGATGATGAACCTAACCCTCAAGAAACTGGAGGCCCCAGGGAGTTTAGAGGTCAGGTGGAGTGAGGGTTTGGGAGTGGAGACATCCTTGTGGAGACGGGGTGTGGAGGAGGTTGGGATGTGAAACAGTTGGAAGGTGGACAGGGGTGGCATACAAAATCTGGAGTGTAAAAAACAATAATAATAAAAAAAGACACTGACATACAAATGTTTTCCTTCTTTTCTTTTTCCAGGACAATTTAGATCATTGTAAAAGTGTGCCAAAAAGAAAAGTCAGAACAACAGAGACTGGAGAATGATAACATTTGGGCCACTGAGATTTCTATTAGGCTTCTGTATTTCTTTTATTTTCCTCCAAAGCAGTAATTCAACTGCATTTATATTTTGGGACACATTTTTGAGGGTCATAAAGTTTTAAATGTTCTAATGTGATTTAAGTGTTACTTGCTCAGGGTTCAACTTATGTGTTGTAAGCTAGGACTATTACAGTGCTTGTGATGAGCGTTTGAAGTGATCTTGTTTAAAGGACATGAATAGCTTTTAAGAGTGAGCCTGTCCTTTATAAAATTCCAGGTATGAGGGAAAACAGAAACGGAAGGACCCATCCTTGTAAAGGGCAGCAGCATGTAGTTTCTTGCAGTTTGCGTCATTTCAGGGAGTTAGTCCTGCTCTGCAAACCCTGGAGGTTTGTTCTGATTTGTTAAATTATTCAGGCCAGTTTCTCTGTCTTTCAGCATTAGGCGAATGACTCAGCTTGTGCCAGTGGAATATAAAAAGCATTTTCCTGGCCATGGGTGATCTCCAGATTGCCCTAATGGTAAGGGCGGGATAGGCTTCGTTTTTAACCTTCTTCCAGATCTTACTTATTGAGATGGGACTGGATTTGACTAGCTGGCAACAAGGTTGAGGAAGGCGAGCCAACAGGGAACTAAAAAGGCACTAAAACTACAGTATACATTGTGCCATGTCTTTGAAAATGTTACCGAGGAACTAACCATCCAGGAGAGCGGCTGATTTTTGGACTTCTTATTCACGAAACGCTTCTATTTAATTACCTGTATGTTACTGTAGTTTCCTATTTTCTTGAGGCAGAAACCATCTTCAGACAATAACAACAGCAACCCTAGTAACAGAAGCTTCTGGGTAGTGAGGCTGCTCAGTTTGGTGGAGGTCTTTGCCAATCCTGAGCCCCCCTGAAGGCCTACAAGATGGAAGGAGAGAAATGGCTTCTTCAAGGCATCCTTTGACTTCCACACTCTTGCGCCCGTGCTGTGGTCGTCCTGTGTGCCCCTAATCCAATTAACAAATAAAAGTAATAAAGAAAGTTAAGGTGCTCCATTTATCCCACTGGGTTATTTTGTTTATGACTAGTGTGCAGAAAAAAAAGTGACAGTGTACAGTCTGAGAATTTGAAACTTCTCTCAATTCGTGTAGTTACTGACACCATCCAGATATAGGAAAAACTCCAAACCTTTCTTCTGATGTTCCTTTAAGATGGTAATCTCTTTTCCCTATCTCTGAAACCTAGAATCCACTCTTCTGTAACTATAAGTTTGTATGTTTGAGACTATACTAAAAATGGAATTATGTAATATGGAAGAACTCTGAGAGTGTCTGAATTAATTCAGCCAGTGTCTTTTTTGGAGATTGATTCAAATTGATACAGGTATTAAGTTTGCTTCTATTTTTTTTTTAAAAATTAATTTACAGATGTACAGATTGTTCAATCAGTTATTAAAGCGTATTTGTTCCAGTTTGGAGGATGTGGTCATTGTCCTTAACGGTCAAGTTGATGGGATACAGGGGACGATACTTGATGACATAGGTGACATACATCTGCATCATGTGCCAGTGGGCATGTTTTCAGAAAGGATTAGCTAAGTGGGAGAGACTTCACCTACAGAGTAGGTGACACCTTCCAAAGTGTAGTCCAGATAGAAAGAGATTCAAGAAAAGTGTGTTTTGTGCCTGCCTGCCCTTCTTTCTAAACACCTTTATCTCTATGCTGCTATGATCAGTCTTCCAGGCTGGACCATGTAACACTGGTCTTTTTCACGGCCTTCAGCAGCAGTCTGGAACTGCTGCAGCATCCAGCTTCAAAAACTGAGCAGCCACTGGGTCTCCAGCCTTTCTACTATACAAACAGCTTTTACTGGACTCCTCAGCCTTTGATAAAAATTGGTTTGTATAAGACGTGCTAATTCTATTGGCCCCGTTACTCTAGAAATCCTGCTGGCTACAGAGGGCTACACGTAGAAACAAAGGCTTTTGTAAACAGGTAAATACCCAAGATTGAAACTGTTGAATCACATGCTAAATATATTTTACTTTCCAAGAAGCTATTAAGCTAATTTTCAGAAAGGCGTTGCATCTTGCCTTCCAATTGAGCAATAAATGAGCATTCCAGTTGTACACTCACAACATGTGATATGGTCATAATGTAAACACATTATACCATTTTAAAGGGGAACGATGGCTATATGCCTCTTCATTTTACTTTGGACATGTTTGTTTTGTTTGTTTGTTTGTTTGTTTGTTTGAGACAGGGTTTCTCTGTGTAGTTCTGGCGGTCCTGGAATTCACTTTGTAGACCAGGCTGGCCTGGAACTGGAGATCAACCTGCCTCTGCCTCCAAAGTGCAGAAATTAAAATGTGTGCCATCACTGTCTGGCAAACCCACTTTGGTCACCTTCAGCTATTGTTAATTTTAGTTTTTGGTTATGCAAGTGTTTAATATATTCTATGTATGTATGTATGTATGTATGTATGTATGTATGTATGTATGTATGTATCTATCTATCTATCTATCTATCTATCTATCTACCTATGGTATATATATGGAATGTACTTTATCCAATATTTTCATAGTTTTGTAAGAAGTATTTTAAGTTGTATTATTTTTAAATTTTGGGATTCAGTTGTTCAATTTCCAGCTGCTGTTACATAAAAATATAGTTGACCTGTGTTTTCTTTGTATCTTGTACCTTACTCAACTCATTAATTGGTTCTAGAAGTTTTCAAAACTGATTCCTCAGAATTTTTATTTTTCATTTTTTAACATAAACAAACATGTTTTCCCTTTAAGCTTGTTAGCTTTTTTTTTTTTTTTTTTTTTTTTTTTTTAATAACTTGACACAAAATAGATCTATCTGTCTGGGAAGAAGGAGTTTCAGCTGAGACAATGCCTCTATTACAGTGGCCTGTGGGCAAGTCTGTGGAAACATTTTGTTGTGGGAGGATACACCCCAGCAGTAGAGGTCTTTTGTTCTTCCTGTTCAATCTGCTAATTTATGTTTATTGCATCATTTCTTTGATATCGTACTTCCTTTGTGATGAATATCAATGGTGAGAGTTGATTTCCTTGCCCTGTTGCCAAGGATATAAGGAAATAATCAGTAAAATTATTCTGGTTTTCAATGTATGTGAGGAACTAGCTGTCGTTTCTTAAATTATGAGCTTGAAAAATGTTCCTTAATCTCTGAGCTACTTGCATCTATGTTTTTTCAAGCATCTACTGATTTTGAATTTTTTCAAAAGCTTATTTGTGTATTAAATGGTTTCCTGATGTGCCTTTTCTTGCTCATCTATTCATGTGGTAGATTACGCTCATAAGCATTTTGAAATACTAACCTTCCCAGACTTAGATTCTAGGTAATTCATCCACTTCATTATGGCTTACTGTTGCTTGTATCTTGAGTGATTCAGTTTGTGACTATGCTACTGAGAATTTTGCCTTTTTATCCTTGGAGAACTATGGTAATCGGGCTACTGATGTCTGATTTTCACAGAGCTACTGTTGCTTTAATACTGACTCCATGGAATATTAATGAGTTACAAAGTATTTTTCTCTGACTTGTCATCTACATTGTCTGACACCAACATAACCATTTTACCTTTATTTTCTGAATAATTTTTGATGTTATATATATTTCTGTTCCACTAATTTTTGCCTATACCTATGTCCTATTTTGAAGTAAGTTTTTTGCATATAGCATAGAATTAGATCATTTTGTTTCTAATCCATGTTGAAGATTATTGATTTCTGTTCGCTTGATTTTATTTAGGGTAATCATTAACATAGTTAGGATTTTAGCTGCCATCTTCTTCTTTGGTTCTGTAATTCTTTTCATTCTTGGTTTTTCTCTCTTTCTCTTTTTCTACTATTGGTTTCTTAGATTTTTTTAAAAACTGAGTTTAATTTTTTTTTATTAGTTTTGGGGTATAGCATGTGTGTATATGTGTGCATACATGTGTGTCCATGTGTGCATGGTGTGTGCATGTGTTTGTGTGTACATGGGCACTCATGCAAGTGAATTGGTTTGGAACCCATAGGTGGAATTTAGGTATCTTTCCCTACCTTTATCTGTAATTAGGATGTACCTTTAGCATGCCCCTTATCAACCTTTTATGTATGTATTGGTCCTTTTATGTTTTTGCTTAACTTCTCAAATATTTAGGTTAAGTTTTCACCAAACTGGGGATGTTTTCAGTTAATATTTCTTGACATATATTTTCTGTTGCATATATGGGCCCAATACAAAAGATGTAATATGCTTGGTTGATTTTTACTTACTGTAATTATTGACATGTTTTGAATTAGAACTTCCTTTTTGTTATTTGGTTTTGATTGTCCTTTTCATTGTTTGCTTCTCTGTCTTTGTTATTTGTCAACAGATTTCTAAGTGTTTGCTCATTTAAAAAAATTTAAACATACAAAATCTTTTAAAATATTTATCTATTTTTATGTGTATTGATGTTTTGTTTGTCTGTATGACTGTACACCACGCATGTGCAGTGCCCACAGAGAAGTGTTGGACCTTGTAGAATTGGAGTTACAGACGGTAATGAGCCACAGTGTGAGTTCTGGGAATTTAACCCTAGTCCTTTGAATGGGCAGTTAATGCTCTTAACATCTGAGCCACTTCTCCAGCCTCCATACAAAAATTTTTACATTTAGAGTATTGTATAGTTTCTGATGATGTATTTTAAAATTAGTTTTTTTCTTTTGTCAGCTCTATTCTGCTACTAGAGTCTATGCAATTCTTGTGTTTGTGTGAGGTTGGGGAGGGAACCCAGGACCTTGTGCATGTGTTATAACTGTTATTTTATGTTCCCGGAGGCTGCCCTCAAAGTCATGGTCCTCCTTTCACCGTCTCCCAAGGGCTAGGATTGCAGGATAAAGTTTATTTATTTGTAGTATCTTTTCAGATTTTCATTCATTTTTTTAGGTTGCCTCACCCTACTTTTCCAATATTTTAAAACTACAGTTAGCAGAATTGAAATACCGTATAGAAAGTTATTAATTTTAAGTTAATCTTACAAAGAAAATAACTGTATTAATGCCAAATAATTTCTGTATGTCTGTACAATAACTAAACAGGGTTCTTTATACAAATTGAGATTTTTTAAAAAAATTTTTTCTTTTGAAAAATGAATCTTAAATAACTTGTGATTATATTCTGGACATTTTGCAAGGACTATTTTGGAGATTTAAGGTCTTTTCTGATGATAGGATGATACTGATGGAGAGAAACAAAAGTGGTGTATTCATATTTATCCACAGAACAGATAACCCAGGTGTTCTGTATCTGTTTGCATTTTAATTTTAAAAATTAATTGATTATTGATAATTAATAAACTCATTTAAAATTAATACTTGATTGCCTGTATTTATAAATTTGCCAGAATTTATAAATGTAATCAAGAAAGGCCAGATTGAGCATACTTGCAACATCATATGTGGAACTGAAAAAACAGTGTTCTGTTCAATATCAGCTACAACGATTTATATTCACTATGTATATAGTACCACAGTATGTATTTAGTTTGCTATGCATCATTTTTCTCTATTTATTAGCTGTATAAAATAAAATGTCACTGTTAGAGATGGGAAAATTGAAACTTAACCAAATTAAACCATACCTTCAAGTTTACACAGTTAAAAAACAATGTTCTACCAAAGCACCAACTTAACTTAATGTGAGTCAAACATTTATTATTAGTTATCCAATATTACCACCACAGATCTCATAAAATTGTCACTAAGAATATACAAAAAGTCACAAGAAAAGAACAGCTATATGTTAGTGAAATTCAGGTGCAGCAAACTTTTTGTTGAAGGGTCTCGGCATTTTATATCGGATTACTAAAGAATTTCATGTTAGAGATATTATTAACATATTAGAGTATTTCCTTTAAAAAGTTATAAAAATTGAGTGTCAGAACTTCCTGTATAGCCAGCTCCTACTTTCCTCTTTGTATTTTCTCCAATCTATTTCTGTAAATTTTTTTTATTCTCTTCACTTTTGTGACATTTTCAAGCTGTGTGTCATATGGTGTCCATCACTTCAATAAGGAAGGAATGAAAATGACTTACCACAACCTAGTGTGTTGTAATGCAACTTGATACACTAGCTATAAAGAATTCTGAAATTTCTGCTGAATGTGTGGGTGTATATTCACTCAATGTTTCATGATCTCTTCAACAAAATGTAACTGGACAGCTTTGCCTTTTTCAAAGTTAACCTTTCAATAAGTCTTTAGTCAGAAGGAAAACCTGCTCTTTCATACTTGCAAAATCTGTGTCTCTGTGTCTCTTTCTATAAACACAGACCAATGCCAGCTGAGTATTTATTGTAATAAACAGAGCAAGGCAAGGCATGATGGCACATGTCTGTAATCCTAGCATTCCTTAGGCAGAGGCAGGAGGATTAAAGTTCAAAGTCAATCTCTGTTACCCAATTTGTTTGGGGCTAGCCTAAGCTATATTAGATACTTTCAATACCCCTACCATAACAAATAAGACACAAGCCCTCCAAGACAAAATCCAAACAACATAGTACAGATATTTGGTCAGAGAACATGGGCTTCAATTCAGTCCTGTCTTCTTCATGGGTGGTCTTGGGCAACACACTTATCTCATTGAATTTGGTTCTTTCATATCTATGTGGTTAAAATAATATTACTACATTTCTCATCTATTAATATTTAAATGGTATTACACATATAAAGCACTTTGTTTCATGCTTGGATCCAGAGTCATTAAAACACACACTGTTTATCTGTTAATTCTGTGAAGAGATGAATTTTACCCATACGTCTATATTTTTTACAAACTTCAAGCTAACATATTGATCTTATGAAGGCAAACAAGTATATTTATATCTATGAAGTATAAGTGCAACTAAATTAAAAAAATGTAAAGACATGATAATTTCTTGGGGGGCTTATCGAATTCAAATTAGTTTCCCCAGTGACTGTCTCAGCTTGTGTTTAATAAAGTGTAGGGCGTTCATACACAATGACCCTGCAAAGTGATTTGATTTCTAGCATCAAACAACAGTCATGGTTTGCTTGGAATCCATCATTAATTCTGTCTGACAGACATGAAGAGAATGTAGGAATTAAGGTTCAATCCACATGCTCCAGCAGACTTAACAAATGGCATCACTACACTCTCTACTGTCCAATCACATTTGTTCTGAACTCTGACTGATTCATGCCAGCCCCAGAAAAATAATTTTCCAAATAGCCCAGATCATGACAAATAACATTTATGTCTGAGGTTTCTATTTGTCTTGCATACCAAATAGGGGCAGAAACAGATTAATATTTTTCAACTTGTGCTGGCAATGACTTGTGGAGAATAACTAAACAGGCACATTCTATTGAAGAGGACCTGATGTTGTTATATACTTAATGTTGCTTCTTCTTCTTTTTATTCCTTTTTAAGATTGCATACATGTTGTGAGAAAAAAGGTCTAATGATTGAAGCAACTATTTCATCTTTCCAGTTTATTGTGATTTAGCCAGTTGAATTATGTAATATATATATTCCAAATCCACCAAGTATTATGTTATTTTTTTCAAAAACCTCCATTAAAATGATGATATTAATATGAATGCAGGACGCTTCAATAGGGCCCACAGCTGCTGAGAATAGTGTGATAATTAAGTTTTATAACAGAGTGGCTTCTTCAGTCAAACATAAATGAATCTGGAAACAGAAAAGTAGACCCGGTATCTTTCTGTTGTTGGAAGAGAAACCATTAAAGAAAAATTTAAAGGCTTATGCCATGATTAGTAAACTTCCCCTGAGGAAATATATTAATAGAAAGAGCAAGTGCCGAAGGGAGGAAGGAAAGGGGATTAGGGAGAGAGACAGGGAGGGAGATGAAGAGTCACTATTGATGTCTGAAAGAAAAGTAGTTATTTAATCTTGCAACCAACTAGTACCAAGGTAGAACTCATTATGTTTAAGGCGCTGAGAACAAGAAAGACACACACCTTGCGCACAGGTGAAATGTAAAGTTTGCTATGGATTTATGAAGAGTTTAGTTTGGTAGGTGTACGAGTGCAACAACAGAATCATCCCTAGCTAGAAGAGAGGAATCTGTTAGAAGGATGTGAATAATGGAGATAAGAATGCTGGAGAGGTACTCTGTGGCTCATTTCTACCAGCCCGGAACCTTCCCCTTTCTCCTGTAGTCAGATAAAATGCTTCCCCACTACGGAGACCATACTTCCCTCATGCAAAGTTCTGGTTCTGATTTCCAGTTTCCATCCTCTTTTCCATGTAATCCTATTGACTTAGGGCCCCAAACTTTAGTGTTTTATATTGGGGCAATATGACATTCAGTTTCTTATTCAGTTGCTGTCAGTCTAGGGGCGAACATGATTTAAGACAAGAGACATGTTATGGTTTCCTTGGATTCCTAGTTTATTGAAGACAGTAAGTTCTTTGTCTTCTCTGCTTCCCAACTTCATCTCACTAGTCCCTATTCCAACTAATTTTCAAGGTATGAGAAACATAAACCATGAATAGTATTTAATACCTGACGTGTTGGTGAGTCATCCACCTGGGGGCTTTCCCAGGCCTCAAAACCATCCTCAGGAGACTGATGCTCTCACAAGCAACTTCAGATTGATGGTCATACTTCATTTTGTTGTTTATACTTCTCCAGCTGATTACTAGTTGAAATATGCTGGAATATGAATAAGCAGGCTTAGGGATATAAAATTTGTTAGAAATAAATGGGGCGCTACCTTTGAGAGTATTCATTTCAGTTAAAGATCAGTGAAAAGCATTAGTAATTTAAGTTGTAGGTGGCCCAAAATCACATATACATTAAAGTGAACAGTGGCATAATAATGCAAATGTAAATTGTGCCTATTTTTTTTAAAGATTATACTGACATTTCAGGTGGCATCTTTGGGTTATGTTTCTAGGCTCTCTAGGGGCAATATTTGTTCATATGTGCTCAGTGAAAAGTTGGAGTGGAATATTCCAGGCCTTCTTGACTTAAGAAACAAAGAATAGCCCAGATAGTTTGTATTATCCACTCTACATCTTTGCTGAGTAGCTAAAGAGCTCCAGGTCCTTCCCTGACCTCACTGACACTTCTGTGATCTCTTTTAGAGGTGTGACCAAGGACTCCAGGAGAAGCACAGGAGCTGAGCAGTTAACCACAGGATACAGGCACAACTGAAGCAATTTTCTATTTCTAACTGACATCCCTAGAACTGGAAAAAGCTTAGCACATGCTCTGGTTTTCCCCAAGGAATTCATTGAGTGTGCTTAGTAAGGACTATGAACTTTCATTATAAAGTGTCTTGATTTCCAAAATTTCTCTTGTGGCTGGAGAGATGGCTCAGCAGTTAAAAATGTGTCCTGCTCTTGTAGAGGATCCGAGGTTTCCTTGGAGCATCCATGCACGTTCTCCACTCAAAAGCACTTGGACCTCCAGCTCTAGGAAATATGAGGATCCTCTTCTGAACTCTGTTGGTACCTGTACACACATGTGGGCACATGTGAGTACATAACAAATACATACTCTACAGATAACATGTGACATAAAATAAAATAAATACTGTATTTTATAATAGTTTAAAGATTTAATTTATTTGTATGTGTGTGTGCAAGTGCATGTGTGCATGCGTGTGTGTGTGTGTGTGTGTGTGTGTGTGTGTGTATGTATGTGTGTGTGCAACAATTAAAAAATGAAAAGGGGTCATGATTTTTAAAGAGAGAACTGGGTTGTTGGTCCATGGACGGGACTGGAGGGAGGAAAGGAAAAGGGGGATATAATATAATTATATTTTAGTTAATTTTTTATGCAAATAGAAAGAACTACTAAAATTCGAATTGTATTTTGATTATTGAGTAAGTGGCAATGAATTGGCATGGCAATGGATTCAAGGTGGAAATTGCCATCACATGGCAAGTCTGTTGGAGGAAAGTACTTCATTAGCAATATTATTTTCTTTGCAGACACCAGGGTAGAATAAAGCAAAACCCGGAACAGTATAGCAGCAAAAAAACAAAAACAAAGATGGGGTCATAAAAAGATTTTGTGCTTGAAATCTCTTGTGGAATAATTAAGAACACAAGTGTGGTTAAGCTGAATAAAATTACTTTGACTCCTGGCACTTTTATTCTAGATTTAAAAGAAATTAATAAACACAAATAATTTGAGGATGACAGAAAATATTCTTTCTCAAAATAACAATACCATATTTGTATCTACAAATTGTCATAACTAATATTATCCAACGTTCAGTCCAAATTAAAATTCCACAGTCACTTCAGAATGACTTCAGAGCTTTCTCTTGTCCACTTACTACTAAACTTTTGATATAATAAATGGATCTGGGAACCCAATATTGGCACAGCTTCAGTGGTTTTTCTTTAAGGAGGGAAATATGAGCTACATATCTGGTACTTGAGATTCTGTTTTCTGGAATGTCAGATTAAAGCTTATAGTTATGGAAATTGTCATGGAACACCTAAGATTAGATTATAATTGAAAGGATGTAATTGAAGCAAAGCCCTAAAGCTACATTGGTTCTCAAGGCAGCAATAGAAAAACCTTTTGTATGCAGCCTTAGAACTGAATGGCATGAATCAATCCTGGTAGTTATGAGGTGTCTGCTGTGACTCTGAAGGTATAAAGGCACTTTGGAAGGTCGTACCTTAAACACATTAACAGACAAGCCATTCTTATTTAATGCTACACCATAAAGCTTTTAGGCCGCAAATAAATCATGGCAACATGCCGAAACTCTCAGAGCCCGCCCTAAAACTGCTTAGTACAGCCCTATCCTCTACATCATTGCCATCTACTGATGACCGAAGAAAAATTGCTATGGTGCCTGTGAGCAAAGTGCTGTGTAGCTTTTAAGAGAAGACGTAGTCAGGTTTCCAGAATTTTCCATTCCGGCCGCTCCACAGCCTTTGCTATCATCAGCAGATACACTGTGACTCTTTCTTTGTTATTTTTCCTACTGCTCGGATTCAAGGTGGAAATTGCCATCACATGGCAAGCCTGTTGGAGGAAAGTACTTCATTAGCAATATTATTTTCTTTGCAGACACCAGGGTAGAATAAAGCAAAACCCGGAACAGTATAGCAGCAAAAAAACCCAGAAAAACAAAAAACAAACAAACAAACAAAAAAACAAAAAACAAAAAAAAACAAAAACAAAAAAAAAACCAAAAAACCAAAACAAAACAAAACAAAACAAAAAAAAACAAACAAAACAAAACAAAAAAAAACCCTTAGTGAAATGGTGTGATTTAAAAAGTATTGTGGCTCAGGCTGTAGAAACATTAACCTTGGAGAGAAGACTCCATAAAAATGCTGCATGATGCTTCAGGTTCATCACCTATAAATTTGAAAGTAAAACCCTGGAATTTCCCAGGAAAGATAGAAATCAGCTGAGTCCGGAATCCGACTATTTTATGTATTACAAATGGCTTCCCACATACAAAATAATGGGGGTGTCTCTGTGACCACCATGGCCAGCAGGAAGTCAGCACAACAGGACTCAGTAGACAATGTTGGTTCAAGACTCCTAGAATCTGTCATCAGAATTTTTGGCATATTTAGGTACAGCACAATTTGGAAATTCCAAATCCCCAAGTGTTCACAAAGCTTAAGATGTGACTACACTGAAACACTTTTTAATTTACATGTGCCCTCTTCCATAAAGGATGGGCTCCATAGATTCACTACATGTGACATGTTAAGAGGCTGTGAGAGGATCTTGTGTGGTCTCAACTCATACAGATATCACAAAGGTCACCAGGCTGTTGACAATCTTTGCTCCCATTTTTAAAGTATGTGTGACACTTCCCATAACGATGGGTTCTAGTGACTGAGAAACAATGCTCAAGATAAGGGTGTAGAGAGTATGACTCCGATAAACATAAGAGTATAGGAGAGCCAGCTGTGATCTTGCCATGCAGATAGCGCAGAGATCACTACGCTGTTAAGTACATCCATTTCCAGCCTTCTGGTTGGAAAACAGATTATACATGTCTTCTTTTGAAGACACAACAATGCATATTAAATATTCCTGCTTTCCTTCATGCTTATCTGTGAGCACAAGGACTTCTGTGCCCCCTACAATATTGTATTATTATCAGTATGTTTCCAAGAACCTGCAGGATGAAAAAAATCAAAAGAATCTCTTAAAGATATTTACATAAATCAAGCTACGTAGACTTCAACACTTTTGTCTGGGAGACTCTCAATACATGATAATAATTCTTTATGTCATTTCTTCAGTCATGGGCCTTAGAGTATTCTAATGATTCAGAAAAGATATTTGCTGTGTTTTATCTATTGGGAGCAAAGCAGTTGATGCAAATATCTACTTTAAATTGACGTGGAGACCTGAAGCAAGAAGGGCTAGAGAGCCTCGCACTGTTGTAGCTACAGCCATTTGGTCCAGATCTTTACTGACAAGACCCACACGGGGAGGAGTCCCTAAGTGCTTTACAGAATGTGAAGCTGTTTATTGGTTCCTAGGTGAAGGTTGGCTGTTCCCTGCTGTTTCCCCAAGCAGAGCCTGGATTCCAGAAAAAAAAGAAAAAACAAGTACGTAACACTCCCAAGCACAAAACTGAATAACAGTCTAACCTTTTCACCAAACTCAATGAGAATAGCACTGAGTGCCCAGGAAGGAAGCTAAGAAAGAATAGGGCCTTAGGAGGTTTATGTGAAAGGATTTGATAATTAAAAAAATGTATGAAATGAATTATATGTGATAAGAGGTTGAAATCAAACTTTTTCAAGGAGAAATTCTCTTAGTTCGCATTCGCTGTGTTGGAACTCCTTCTCATCTGATGTCAAATCACTTTAAAGGATGAACTGTGTATAGAAAATCTGATTCTCCTATGACTGAACATTTAAATTTCTAGTTCTGCTGTTTTGGAGAGAATGAGAGAAGGAGAGTGGGGAGAGGACAGGAGAGGAGAAGAGAGGAGAGGAGAGAGAGAGAGGAGGGAAGCGGGAGAGTGAGAGTAAGAGGGAAAGACAGACAGAGAGAGAGAGAGAGAGAGAGAGAGAGAGAGAGAAAGAGAACAACAAAAAGTGAACTGGAGTCACCTTAGTAAGAGCAGGTGGAGGCAGTTGGTTGAGGCAGGGATACTACCTAGTGCTCTATCTAGACACTAAGCTGCCTTGTCTGTGTCAAGGCAGAAATAAATTAGTATTTAGTATTTACACAGAACATTACAGCATTTCATTTATTTACAAAATCAAAGTGACAGTAATATTTAGACTAAGACATAAAGAAACAATCTCACAGTGATAACACTAGTACCCACTTTATTTATTGCATTTCTTTTCTTGGATCAAGGCTATTAGGTGTCAGCACTTTAGCCCCAACAATCTTCTTGCCAGGCTCATGAAAACAAGGGTAATATGGTCGAAAATGTAAAGAACCAGGCATCCCAGATGTTGGTGAAAATTGCCTGTTGGGAAACAGAGATTTAAAATTTCCACAACAGCTCTATGCAAACAAAGCTGAGGGGCCCTCTAGTCAGGCTAGTGTACAAGCTACATTTGCATACCTTGGGTGAGCTAATTAGGAATCAGATGTCTTTCAGGGGATCATGGATTTGCAATTGTTCTGCACCTGGTCAGCACTCTGTTTAGTCAAATGAGTGGGTCAATATGTTGGGATTCATTACTTGATCAAATAAAGTAGAAAACAGAAAGGTGGACTTTCTTCTTAAAGCAGATGCTTATCTTCTTGTTATAGTTGCATAGATTGTTGAGGGGTTTTCAATTGATCTCCAACAGGAAGGAATGGGCAAATATCTTTTTTTAACATCTTCATTAAACTGCTACCAATTCTAAAATGAGCTTGTTCTTGTTCTGTCTTCTAAAAACCCAAGCCTCCATCTTTCTCTACACATAGTATTCTCCTGTCTCCTGTTTTATTTTATTTTATTTTATTTTATTTTATTTTATTTTATTTTATTTATTTTTTTATTTTAATGCGGAGGGATGCTTTGTTAGCACAGGTTTGGCTGCTTTCATCCCACCATCCTAACCTGATTCTCATTCTCCACTCTCTGTCCTCCTTTCTTAGGGAACACAGAGCTGCCTGCCAGTGTGGTCCTTTGTTCTCAGCACTCCTCCACCAAGACACTGTTCAAAAGAAACTCACGCCTGAAGACTGAACTGTGCACTACTTTCCTCTCTCCTAAACCTGAGCGCACAGACCTTCACAGCATCTTCTCTCAGGTCTCTCAATGTCACTGCAAGGTGAAGTTTCCTTCTTCACCTCACACACGTGGCTTTCTTCTTTTGCAAAGTCAATTTTAAATACAACATGGAGATGCTGATTTGCATTTTTTGTACCAAGAATTACTTAAGTACCTTCTAGTTTTGCAAATATAAGGCAAATAGACACCTGGTGGAAAAGTATAAATGACCTTTCCTATTTGCTTATTTATTATTTATTTATTTATTTATTTATTTATTTACCTATTTGAAGCCTTAGCACAGTGGTTCTCAAAGGGTAGACCCCGTACCAGCAATATCCACTTTACTTGTAGAAGTGTATTACAAATTGAGAGGGGTTACCTAGATCAGATGCTTGTGGAAATAACAGCCAAGAAAATCATGATTTAACAAGTCTCTCAAAGATTTCTGATAAATATGCCCAGAGGTTTGAATCTATTGATTCATACTCCAGAAAAGGAAACTGAAAAATTTGACATCTGGAATATATGGCCTTATGGGAAAAAAATTCCTGAATACCTATCTTCACTTTCCGAGATCCAAAAGCATAGGGACCGTGCTGGTGAGGTTTTGTAAGTTTGACACATGCTAGTGTTGTCTGGGAATATGTCTTGTGTTCATTACAAGTTGGTGTGGGAAGCTGAAGAGACTCCCAAAATGATGTATGCACTTGCTGTTGCTTTCCGTTGTCTTTCAGAACTTGGAATTAAAGCCCGATTGCTGAAGATACCATATACTTTGGACTTGAGCCTTGGACAAATCCAAGAACTGGCCTGGAGCTCCTCCCTCATGACAAACTCTCACACTATCTGTGATTATTATTGTAAAACTGATATATTCAGATGAATAGAGCGGACCTACTTTATCCCCTTTTTAAAGGAAATTTTAGCAGTTATTCTAGAAAATCACTTTACTGAAGCTTTTTCTCAGCTCAATTTTATTTATCCAACCACTCTTCTTCAAAGTTGCTTGATAAGTGAAGACCACATGCCCAGTACATCATCTTAGCATCTGGTTCAATAGCTCTTCTGACTCTGGGTTATTATCATTCCTTTTATGTTGATATGATCTTTAATTTTAATACATCTTAATGTATTTTATCTATTCAACATTGAATTCTATTGACCACCTTAGAGCATCTCTGTGATTGGTGGGAAAGAACATTTATTTTATCCTTTGCATAAGAGAGGTGAGCCACAGGTCCACTATTCCCTTACCAGGTTGCAGAGCCACCTTGTGCCTGTAGCGACTGCTGCCAGTTGCACCTAACCCCAGTTTCAGAGAGATAGTTATGGCTGAAACTCTTTTTTTTTTTTTTAAATAACACTTAGTAGAAATGATAAGCAGACAGATATATTTTATTCAAGAGGAAGTATAATACCTTTCTAAAAAGAGAATTCGGTAAGAAATTACTTCACTTTAAAGCTCACTAGGGATTAATTAACAATGAAGCATTTTCCCCAATGAGCATATTTTTACACCAAACTCAAAAGTTCAGTATAATACGTTTGTTTCCCAGTCTGTTCTTATTTAATCAGCTGCATGGTTTTGATTACTTTTTAGAAAATAATTTTGTTTCCAGCCACCAATCCTCTGGCTCATTAGTTTGAAATGAAAAGAGAGCAGAAAAACACATTTCTTAGATCATGCACTTAAGTCTTATTATTTAATCTCATTGCACTTGTGTTTGGACTAGCAATAGGACTGCGGCAGTGGGCTTCTGGAAATAAACATTCTTTTTCTGATAAATATATATACTTCGAGCTGAAGAGAAGTGTGTGTGTGTGTGTGTGTGTGTGTGTGTGTGTATGTGTGTGTGTGTGTGTGTGTGTGAATTTGTGTGTGTGTGTGAATTTGTGTGTGTGTGTGTGTGTGTGAAATTTAAGGACTTAAATTTCAGAGTCATTTTATTCTTCTCTCTTGAACATCCTGTTCCCCCAAAAGATTACTTTCCCAGAACTGCCTTTTTTCTTCTTCAGTATGGGCAAGGCACTTATTGAAGCTGTAGAGCTGATATGGAGCCATCGTTCGTCATATACTTTAGCCTGAAGCAGCATGTGTGAGTAACTTTGCTCCAGTGCCTCATAGAGTGCTGGTTTCTGTGTGTGTGTGTGTGTGTGTGTGTGTGTGTGTTTCCTTAAAACTCACATACTATAGCCTTATCTTCCAGTGTGATGTGGTCTGTCTCTCTGTATCCATCTCTCTCCCTTCTTCTCTCCTCTCTCTCTCTCTCTCTCTCTCTCTCTCTCTCTCTCTCTCTGCACTGCGAGAGATAGACCATTTACAAAAGCAGAATGAAACTTCATAGGAGAAAACTATAATGTCATCATTGTGATATCTGATGTCCAAACTTTAAAATAGTTGACAAATAGTTTCCTGCTTCTTAAAGAATGCAGTCCGTCAAAATACAACACAAAACTAGACTTCCGGGTTGTCTTAGTTAGGGTTTTACTGCTGTGAACAGACACCATGATCAAGGTAACTCTTATAAGGACAACATTTAATTGGGGCTGGTTTACAAGTTCAGAGTCCATTATCATCAAGGCAGGAATGTGGCAGCATCCAGGCAGGCATGGTGCAGGAGGAGCTGAGAGTTCTACATCTTCATCTGAAGGCTGATAGCAGAGTGCTGGCTTCCAGGCACCTAGGATGAGGGTCTTAAGGCCCATGCCCACAGTGACACACTACTCTAACAGGGCCGCACCTTCTAACAGTGCCATTGCCTGTGCCAAGCATATACAAACCATCACATGGGTTGAACCTTCCATAACTCTGCATAACTTCTGAGCCTGAAGGTTGCTACAGCTTCTTGAGGCTGCAGCTGTCTGGACTGTGTTCTCTCATTTTGTTAGACTGTTCAGCCTTTTCATTATCTCTGTGAGCAGTTCAACAAGGATGAGGAGCTGTGCAACAGCAAAGCCACTGTTTGTAGGTCTGGCGAGATTTGCCTGGAAGATGAATGCCCACATACTCCAGATGCTGTGATTAGTTTCTTGTTAGTTTCATTCTTTCTTTCCTTAACAGCCATTTTCCTTGTCCACAGCCCACTGCAACCCTTTCATAACACAGAGATGCTCTTTATGGCTCTTCCTCCTCCTTTTTGTGTAGACATTGCTGTTAACACTTCTCATTGTTTTCAGCAGTCATCAGAGCCTCCTTGGTCCTATGTTCTTGGTACTGAAGCACTACTGACAGGAAATATTTAATTTTCTTTACAGTTTTCACCACTGAACTTCATCTGGGTCCCATCAGCAATATTTTCCTTACTCTATACTTTAGGTAACTTTTAAGCACTGTCTGATATATTTCTGATTACCTATCTTCCTTTTTGATGTTTTATCTAAGTTCTGATGGCTAGACTACTGACCCAAAGATTTTTTTTTCAGAGAACGACTTTATGATAATTTCTTACACATCAACATAAATTTAATGCAACAGCAGACCGTTGTTTTCAATTGTTCACTAAAAACATCCTTCTCTGTATCTTAGAGACATCCTTGTAAAAACATCCTTCTCTATATCTTAGAGACACCCTTGTAAAAACATCCTTCTCTGTATCTTAGAGACACCCTTGTAAAAACATCCTTCTCTGTATCTAAGAGACATTCTTGTGGATGTCTAGTTACCATCTCACACTCACCCACTCACCCTACTCCAAACAAAAGTAGTTTCTCTTTCTCCAAGTGTTTTTTTTCCTTCCTATGTAAGTGTTGTTAAACATACTGCCAAGAGTCTTCTCTGTTCAGCTCATCCTCCTCAACCCATAACTCACGAGATATTGTCAATTTTGTCACAGAGAACGTTTTGAAATTATTTCAGACAGTTTATCATGCTGTGGCAATAATTGCAGTGCTTCCTCTGGTCCTGATTTTTACTGTTTAGTATGTATTAACCGTACAAAATGAGGATGGCCTCCATGATGATGTATCACATGTGTATACAATATACTTAGCATTCACCTCCATGTTTCCCTCTTTGTTTTTATTTCCTTGTTTGCATTTCATTTCTACTTTAACGCTATGTTCTAGGGATTCATACATACACTCACTAACACACACACACACACACACACACACACACACACATCATAGTTAGATTACATATGAGTTAGTATACATATGAGCTAAAGCCTATGATACTTCTGAGTCTGGCTTATTTTGATTAACATAGTGAGCTCTATTTTTATACATCTTTCTGTAAATGACATAATTTTATTCTTCATTACTGCAGATTCAACCTCCCATCAGGCCATCAGAGGACCTTATGAAAACCAACCAACCAACCAACCAACCAACCAACCAACCAACCAAAGAAAACTTCTACTCCCTTGTTCCCAACAAAACTCAAAACAGTATAACAAACATAACTTTAAAAATTCAAATATCATTACATTGACGTTACCTATTAGCTAATAGAATTGAATTGAAAAGGCTTCAGATAGACAAAGAAAACTATAGATTTTAATAAAAACTTTAAGAAAGGTTTTATATTTCAGCCTTGTGGAATTATTCTACCAACTCAACATTTATCATCTTTTCTGATCTCTGCTGTCTATAATCTAGCCATTATTTTCATTCATTAACTCATTTGTCTCACACAAGATTTTCTGATTAGCTTAGATGACCATTATCATCTCTAGCTTTGGAGAATTAATATTCCCGTGGTGACTCAGACAATACTAAAGTAAATAGAAATAAAAAGCCAAATAATATATATCAAAATATACTGATACAATGAGTGCTGTAAAGCGAATAGGGGCATTATCTTTGGAAGGCCAGGCAGACAGACACATCTAGAAGAAGAGGAAAATCAGAAGAGGCTTTAATAATAGTGGTCACTAGCTATGGGTACTTGTGGGGCAGGAGATCTCCATGTAGGAAGAAGGGCCAGAGTAGAGACTGAGATGGTTTGATCTTGGCATCTTTTAGCAGGATCAGAAGGCTAGTGTGCATATAACATGGTGCTCAAAGGGAACATGAAGGGATTGAGAAAGGAAATATGGTTTGTAAAGGTGATGGCAACATAGTGGGCTATGTCACTTGCCTTTCCTCCTTCCCTTCCATGCTCTCTCCCTTCCTCTGACACTTCCTCTTTTCCTCCCTCCCTTGTTACTCTTATTGTATCAACTGTAGTTGTTGTACTAGGATTATTCTACAATGATATGCATATGTGTACATATATCTAAGTATGTACATTGCACATAAATATTTCACCTTTAACAATAGAATTAGATGTAGTTACCTCCACTCCCCATACCGTGTGCATTTGTGTCTGTGTGCTCAACCTTCTCTGTGCATTTATGTGTGTTGAACTTAGGTATCTTTTTTATTGCTCTCCACTTTACCTGTTTTGTGACAGAATCTCTCACTGAACCTCAAGATGTTGTTTAATCTGGATTGGCTAGCCAATGAGCTACAGCCCATCTGCCTTGGACTCCAGTGGTATGATTACAGGTATGGGTACCACACCTTGCCCAAGGCAACATAAGAGCCTGACAAATACCGAGGCGTATCCTTGCAACCAACCACTGGACTTAGCATGGAGTCCCAGATGGAGGAGTTAGAGAAAGGACTGAAAAAGCAGAAGAGGTTTGAAACCCAATAGAAAGAACAACAATATTAAACAACTAGATTCCCCCTTTCCAGAGCTCCCAGGGACTAAACCACCAACCAAGGAGTACACATGCAGAAACCTATGGTTCCAGCTGCATATGTAGCAGAGGATGGCATCAATAGGAGGAGAAGCCCTTTGTCCTGTAGAGGCTAGATGCCCCAGTGTAGGAGAATGCCAGGATAAAGAGGTGGGGGTGGGTGGGGGAGCATCCTCATAGAAAAGAGGGAAGAGGGGATGAGAGAGAGTGGATACAAAGGGGAAACTAAGAAAGGGGATAACATTTGCAATGTAAATACATAAAGTATCCAATAAAAATAATTAATAAAACAAAATAATAAAGTAATCTATCCATCTGGATGTGAAGGTGTTTGCCTATAATTTCAGCACCAGGGATGATGAGCCTGAAAAAGTCTGAATTGAATGCTGGTGTAAGCTACACAGTAGGCTCACGGAGTCCCTTTTAAAAATTGTAAAGGATGACAAACATGAGAAATAAATCTTGAGCATCAGCTATAGGTTATCCCATTGTATTGTAATCAAAATTAAGAACATAATGCTATTTAGGATTTTTTTTTTTTTGGTTTATTCTAGCTGATGAGTCATTTTTTATGTGGTATTGGGTAAATCTGTAAAACTTTGAGGACAGTTCGTATTTCTTTATAACTATTTTTGGAGTCCTTATTCACTGATTGTTAAAACATAAAAGTATCCTCATTAGAACTAAGGACCATGTATTTTATCTTAAGCATGCACTGGACTAGATGATTTCTATATGAAAGGTACTATATACTATCATGAATACAAGTAGAGTGGATAAAAACTGACTCAATGTGTTAAATCAGATTACATAAAATTGTGTGTCAATTTTTTGAATAACTGTACAGTTTCTATATAACTACTTTACAAATAACTGAAAACATAATAAAACTAGGTTAGAATAATGTAATTTAATAAACATTTTTAATGTTAGATTTTATTAATTTTATAGGTGCTATAACTGGGTTTTAAAGAAAATTTAATAGGAGTTGGCTAAGATTTAGCAAGGAATTTTCATGCTTGCTAGGCCTTATTACAAGGCAATACAAAGATGATTTTTCTGAGTTTTCTAAAATGTAGGTAGAATTTCTATTCTATACGGGTTTGTATGGAAGCATTGTGTTGTATACAAACATTTGAGAGTGTATTAAAATGCTATATATCCCCTTCTATGGAGGATGGTCTACTTTATTTTTGCTGAGTTTGATTCCAAACTCCAAGTTGAAATCAAATGATGTAATGTGCTTGAAAGCATTTAGAGAAATCTAACATCAAACAGATTTAAAAGGCAGTATACACTCGTTGATCTACGTTTTAGACATTTAACTTTATATAGTGAGCTTTGAATATATGCAGTGATGAAAACTGTTGTGGGAAAAGTTTAGATTTTAAAACGGCGTTTGCTTTTTTATTCCTTTGACATAGGACACACAACAGTTTGTATTCTTCGTGCTACTTAGTGTTTTGACAAAAACTCAAAAAACAATGGCAACATTGACTGCTTCCCAAAAGCATTTATGTGAGGAAGAGCTTTAAGTGGCTCACCTTCACAGATGGGCATATGAAACTATAGAAACTGGAGAACTTGAGAGGGTTTCTATAGAAACCACAGAGCTCTTGTGTTTCTGGTCATGGTATAACTGATGAAAGTCAGGAAGATCAATGAAACTGCAGAGTATGACTTAGCAATAATTACAATATCTTGTTGGTTGGAGGGACAAATTGCCTTTTGCTTATAAAAATAAGTTTTTTTTTTAAATTCAATGTACCCGAGTACAGACACCAAGGGGTAGGATCTACTAAACAGCTACCATTTAAATCAAAGGAATTCATTTGTTTCATTTAAAACTAGATTTCTCTAGTCACCAAAGGAAGGCAGTGTCTCCTGGGTGTCATTTTTCATTTAGAGATGAGGCCATCAGTTCAGTTTTTTTTTTTTGTTTGACATTCTCAGTCTCATTTAATTTAGAAAGAGTTTTTTTTTCAAAGCTTAACAATATTTTTTCTCACTTGTTTCTTAATACTTGTGTTGTTTGCATGACTGCTATTAATCCAACAGTACAGATTTGCTTTGCATATGACATGCTAAATAAAACGTATGTAATTTTTAAGTGAATTTAGTCTTGATTAATTTCTTATGAATCTAGAATAGTTTCTAGTCATTAGAATGAGCATATACACGTGTGTATTTGATCATCGTACAATAACAGACACCTTTGTTCTTAATGTCATGTCGCTTCACTCATTCCAAAAGTCTTATTTTGATTTATGCAGTTAAAGTCACTAAGGCCTGGTCAGGTATGATGGTACATGCCATAATTCTGGTACTTGGGAGTTGGATAAAGGCAGATCTTTATGAGTTTGAGACAAACTTGTTCTACATAGTGAGATTCAGGACAGCTAGAGTTACATAATAAGACTTTAATCATAAAAGAGCAAACAAAAATTTTATTGAGGCCATATTGCTAATCCATAAAACTATTGTATAGATAAGATTATATACATATACATTATATTTATACACATACATACATGTATACATATACATAGATTCCTCTTATCCCACTCAATCTGATTCATTCTTATTTGGATGATAACAACAGATTTGCATTTATCATGGTTTATCTTAAAACTCAGAAAAGTGTGCCATGATAATCAGAAAATGAAATTTTAAGAGAATATTTTAAATTTTTTAGCTTCGTACCTTTAAACTTATTTAAAAACAATCTCATCTTGTTAAGTTTACAAGTAACTATTTTTTTCCCTGTAGTTATAGCTATTAGACATACCGATCATGCTGAAGAGTAATTTGCAGCAAGCCTGTGACACATTATGGTCTTTGACTTGTAGAGATAAGCTAACATGACATTCATATATCTGATTAGTTCCCATGCCCTTTAAGTTTCTGTCACTGCTATGTGTATCTTGCAGTGTTGCACAATAATGTCCAACGAAAATATTGGATTTCTTTTATAATTGTATAAGGTGTGTGTGCACGCGCTCAAGCGTGCGCACGCAGACACACACACACACATGCACACACACACACAAACACAGTGTCATATGTATTTAGTGACTTAAGTTAGTCCTTTGACAAAGGCCACCACCAAAATAGTGACAATGAGGAATTTCAGAGGAAAAAAATAGAGTCCCAAAACAATACAAAACAAAACAAAACAAAAACAAAACCCAGCACCACCACCAACAAAAAACCCGTTGTGTCTCTGCTCTCAGAGAATGTGTTCTCATCAAGAACATACTCAGGAGAGCTTACAAAATGAATGATAGACTATTTGTTTGAACTGTTCTTCAGTCAGATCATTACTTTATCAAACTGATGACATAATCAAAGTGTAGCTTGCAGTATTCTCTTTAGTAAGCCATATTTGGTCTCATATGCTATTGGTTAGGAAAGTTTGTCTCCCACTTTGTACAGACAATGCTCTGCTCTAAC
Source organism: Rhabdomys pumilio (assembly GCA_030674055.1). Lineage (NCBI taxonomy): Eukaryota > Metazoa > Chordata > Mammalia > Rodentia > Muridae > Rhabdomys > Rhabdomys pumilio. The sequence goes on from JANHMN010000014.1 coordinate 38,770,165, forward strand.
ATTTTAATGGGGCAGTGCTTATTCTAAATGGGCCTTTATATAACAGTAGGAGAGTTTTTTCCTTAGACAGCAGAAGAGTTCCAACGATGACCTGTATTGGATTGAACAGATGGTCATTTTTAAAAGTTCCTTTCGTATTTTTAAACATTTGGCTTTAGGTATCAAAGTTTTGTCTAGCTAGGCAGATAAATTGGACACTTGGGGTAATTGTCTGATAAGACAAACCATGGCCATTTTTTAACTCCCTTACAGGTGCAGACAGTGAGGTCTGTCCTGATCTCACTGAGGTCTAAATATCTGATTTGAAAACAGCCAGTGAAAAAGTGCTTAGATTTACATATCAGGCAGCTTGAGGCAAGTGATGGGCCAAACTAGCTTGAGAAGAGTCTGCCTGAGGATTTGTTCTCCAGATTTCTCATGTAACTTCTTAAAAAAATACATTTGTAAAGGAATTGCCTGCCTTAAAAGTGCTTTAGCACTTTTTTTAATTTAAAAAAGACATGGTAAGTGTCCAGTCAAAAAACCCAGGCATGGTTTCTAGGACACGTGATACTCAGTGGACTAGTAGATTTCCAGCATCTTATGACCAGAAACTCAACCCTGTCATTAAACACAACCTTGACCTGACTTGAGTGTACCGAGTCACACTAATGAAAGTCATGAGAATCATGACAAACCATAAGACCAACTCATTAATTTATAATTGGAAATAAATAGATCTGCCGTGAGAGGAAATAAAACTGACCAGCATATTATATTTCAAAGTAGAAACGTAAATGCAGATGTGAAAAGGTAGCTTGGTAGATCATAAAACAATGTGGAGTCTGAGCTTCTCTGCCAAAGGCTCCTTTTCCCATGGTAGAATAAGCCTAAGATGAGGAAAAACTAGATCAAACCATGTCTTTGAACATTTTCATATCAGTTTTTAAACAGTATATGTAAAGGATTATGTTTATTTACATTAATGCTATATTTATGATATTTTCTGAATAACCCTTAATTGAAATTTTCTTAATTGGAGACTAAGATAATTCTGGTTTACTCGGCAACATCTTATTTATAAACTATCCTTGTGTTATTTGAGACTGACCAGTTCCTGTACTTTTTAAATTACCTTTTATTTGTTTATTTTGTGTGTATTTGTAGGCACATGCTGTGGTATAGATGTAGAGTTCAGAAAATAGATTCTGGGGGTGAATTTTATCCTTACAGTGTATGGGTTACATGAATAGAACCTAGGTGGTCAGGTCTGGTGGCAAGTGCCTTTCTCTGCTGAGCAATCTTGCTGGCTCAAGTTACTAGTTTCATTATATACATATCTGCTAGCTGAAGAATTTATGTTTTGGAGAAAAGAATTCTGAATTATATGGTTTCATATTGTAACAAATATTTTCTGCTAATGGTCAGTCTCATTTCAAAATATAGGAAGTACTAGTGACCTTTTTTATACTTTTATCTTGCTACTACTGATTTGAAATTTATGATGTTTTGTGAATATTCTTTCTGTTAGAAAAGAATGTGGCATATGACAAAGAAGGGAAGAAGAGTAGCTCTGTGGACAATTCCTCTTTCTTTTCTTGGATGGTGACACATTTCTGGTGTGTTCAAGGCTTATATTTATATTTAATTTCCTACACTAGACACACATACAGAGAGAGAGAGAGAGAGAGAGAGAGAGAGAGAGAGAGAGAGAGAGAGAAAAGGAGAGAGAGAATGTTGAGAGAGAGAGAGAGAGAGAGAGAGAGAGAGAGAGAGAGAGAATGTTCATATCATCAATAAATTTCTCTATTCTTGTGACAGAAGGGATTCTGAGACCAGTATTGTGAATATATGTCATAACTTTAGGTCAACAGTCCTTGACAATGTATTCCCTTTAAAATTATATTATAGGGCTACTAACTGGTCAGATTCTTGAGAATCAATCCAAGGGTATTAGATTCACAGCAGGATTTTTACATATTCACAGGTGACCTATGAGTTAAAATAAATTAGTAAACATCAATGAATACTAAAAATTTATTTCTTATAGAGATACCCTCACATTGAAAAACAGAGAATTTTTCACTTTTTACATTATGAATTTGTAAATATTGAGATGATTAAGATAAATTTGATCTAAAATTGATCCCATTTTCTTTAATCATAATAAATAACTGGCTTAAATTTTCAATCATTTTTATAAAATGATGTTTTGTATATAATTTATCTGTTTTTTTTATTTAAAGTAAGAATGTTCTTTCTTTGTAATTTTATATAGCTATTTAGGGCTGGCACACTTTTATTTTTCTAAATCAGAGACTAGTAATATGTGAACAAAATTTTTAAAAATGACACCACTAAAAATTCTAGAAGAGAGATTATTTTTAATTCTTTCAAAAAGCTTTTTATACATTTTGGTTTAAAAGATGAATCATGCATAGCACTCTCTATGGATGGCTCTGGTCTATGGATACTGTTCATTAGTTAAGAGCCAGTTATGAACAAGTGGATAGTTACTGAGGGTCATCCGAAAGTTGCAAACAGATAGATACTTCCAATATTCTGCTCCCTGTTCATCATGCTTTAGTGAGAGGAGGTCATCAAAACTCATGGGAAAGGACAAACAAAGAGTACACTGGAGGGGGCCACAGTTGACTTACAGTACCATGTGCGTGCTTGCTCCCATGTTCCCTAGTCACATCCCTGTCCTTCAGCTCTGTGATACCACATGGCCGCTGCTGGCCTCTCTCCAGCTTAAGAAGTTCCACGTGCTTAGCAAAGTCTAGGAATCGGAAGCATTCTGTTGGATATGCACTTTTACAGAACAGCTGGCTTTCCATGTCTTCTGAATCACACTACAGTCAGCAAAGGGTCCAGAGGAAACTCCAGACATGGTTCACTTATACCTACTATGATATATGTCTTCTGGTTTCTAGTCTCCAAACTCGTAGATACTTGTGACTTACTAAGAGATACTATTAAAAACCACACAGTGTTAGGTGACAAGTTCTCAGCTTTAACTGACATCAGCAGCAACAAACTAACTCTCTGCTAAAAATGTTTGTTGACATTTGTCAGTGTGCTTCATGGTTTTATTTATTTTTTTTGTATGATTTAAATGTAAATCTAGTCTTCACACTCCTGTACATATTTCTGTCCTGGACTCTGAAATAGAATGAGAAACAGTTCATTAATGCTGTCCTGACTATAGAATTCTGTACAAGTTACATGCTCCAGCCAATACTGACACCAAACAAATTTTGTTAAAACAACAACAACAACAACAACAACAACAGCAGCAACAACAACAACTAAGCTTCAGGTTTGAGTGTGTTCTAAGTACAAATTATTTTATAAATTCACATAAAGCATAATAACCAACTCTAGATACTGGGAGACTATTTTAAACCTCTGTTGAAACAGCAACTTCTCAACATTTTTTTTTTTTTGAAATCTTAGGTTTTTGTGATGTTTCCAATTTTGCAGGAAGCATAACACTTTTTGCTGATTAAAAAATAGCACTTTCCCAGACTAGGAATGCAAGTCAGTGATACAGCATTCACTTGATGCAGTGAAGCCCTGGGTCCAACCCCAACACTAGAGAGAGAGAGAGAGAGAGAGAGAGAGAGAGAGAGAGAGAGAGAGA
>JANHMN010000014.1:38773799-38837721 GCA_030674055.1 Rhabdomys pumilio
AGAGAGAGAGAGAGAGAGAGAGAGAGAGAGAGAGAGAGAGAGAGAGAGAGACAGACAGACAGACAGACAGACAGAGACAGAGAGAGACAGAGAAACACACAGAGACTGAAAGACACACAGACACACAGAGAGAGACAGAGAAAGAGAGACACACAGAGAAAAAATATAAGGAGAAGAAAAACAAAAGTGAGAAAGAGACAGACTGGCAGTGTGAGGCTTCCTGGCCAGTTACTGCTGAGGTCACAGAGTGACATACTCTGTAGTTGGCACAAGGAAGATAGAAGAGAGCCCGTGCATCTTTCTCTGCTCTCCACTCCCTCTGAACACACTTCCCTCAAACCAGAGACTAAAGAGAAAGGATAAATTCTCCTTCTGCATGAGTCCTGCAGCTGGAAGTACGGCAGCTGGACATTCACAGTGGCTTTGTGTGCACGTGCCTAATGCTTCAGTTTCTGTGGGGTCTAATTTCATCAGAGAAAAATTGGATTCTTTATGTATGTGTGCACATATATCCATGTGGAGGCCAGAGGCCTCGGTTGTCCTCATTAATCACTCTCCAATTTAAGGTTTGTTTTCTTGGAGACAATTCTCACCTACAGTTCAGACTGTCCTGGACCTTCCCAGGTACCCCCGATTGATTCCTCCTACCTCCACCTCCCAAGTGCCGAGACTACAGGTTTGACTGACCATAACTTCTACCTAATTTTTGAGACAGGTCCCTCATTAAATTTCTTGCTTGCCAATTTAGTGAAGCCAGCTATTCATCAAGCCCCAGGGATACATCTGTCTCCACCACTCTGTGCTGGCATTACGGAAATGTATGACAGTGCCCAGCACTGGTAACAAAGATCTCACTCAGGTCTCCATGCTTAGTTAAGTCTCCATGCTTATTCCTTAAGCACTTTACCAACTGATGCATCTCTCAACTCCTTTCTTGTTTAAAATCATTCAGTTTGTGATAAGGCATCAAAATACTTTCCATCTTAAAAGGACGGTTCGATGATTTTTACCATATTTTCAGAACTGCTTGAAAAATCACCAATCCAATTTTGGACTAGTCTAGTACTCCGACTTCTGTATGATGGAGCAGAGGTTACATGAAGACTCTCTGTCTTTCTCAGATATTACAATCTCATTTGCACACCGACATTTCCTACAACCTGTAAATTTATTATTTTACCCCATGCCTTCACTCTGTTCAAATATATTTCAAGGAAAATTTTATATGATTTCTTATTTGACCCATAGGTTATTTTTAGAAACGTGTCATTTAATTGTGGTTTTTCTTGCATTTCCTGTTGTAAAATAAAGCTAATGTAGTTTTGTTCCGATCAGAAAATTTGCATTCTTTTAGATTCTCAAGAATTCATAGAGTCTTGTTTCATGACCTATAGTTTTATAGAGTATACTTTTTCTGTATTAGAGAATGTTTTATATGTACTAGCAAATAATGCATAATCTGTCATATCTGAGACGGTTCTAGGATTATCAGTCTGTACTTGTGGCTGATGATATTGCTCAGGGTAGTCATTATTTGGTGTCTAGTGTTCAATATTCACTGAGGAAACAGTGGTGGGAAATTCTGATCATATGGTGTCTACTGCTTCAATATCCAAGGCTTTGTTCTTCCAGGATTCTGTTGTTATACAGATATACTTATAATTTTTCCCTGGGATTCTTATACTGCATCTTAGGATGCAAGAAGCAGAAACTGATCTTTAATAGCATGGAATCATCTGTATCTCATTCTGTTTGTCCAAGAGGTCACAATCCAGCCAACTACAAAGAAGGAAACGACAGACACCATCATTTATTAAGGAGAATATATGGTAAAGTTCAATATCAACTACTCTGACAATAAAGTGAGTATTAATTATGCTTTGTCAACTTCTTTTGAGTAAACACAAATCAATATTTAAAATTAATAGCTTTTCTATTAAAAATAATTTTAACATAGATATGCATTTCTAAATAATGTATTGTTTGGGTTAGGTGTTTTGAATGTCTCATTACTTGGGATACATTTTATAATTTTGAACAAACTGACTTATATTCCTCCATTTCTCTCCTAGAACTCTTTGGAGTCCTGTATGGAACTCAATTGGGCTTTGGTTGTATTCTCTAAAGTTATTCTGCATTTCCATTCTAAGTGCAGCCTTTTCTATAGCACATCTTGGAATCTTCATCTTATGATCCACTGAAATTAGATTCTCAGAACTCAAAACTTCCTTGGGTTGATGGACACTTGTCTTATAGTTTCTTAAGCTTGTGACCTTGACAGACTTCACTTGTCTTTGGATCACAGAGTGATCTCTGAAGCTCCCAAACAGGAGACATGGATTAGAAAATATGGCACCTTTTATAGAAATGTTCAACTTGCCACAAGAAATTAATTTTTTCCAGTCTCACACATGTTGAGCCTTCATTTTGACAAGGAACATATTTTTAAAATGTAGGCCTTCGACATGCTAATTCAGTGTACTTACTGGCTACTTGGGACTAAATAGTACTGAAGAGAATGTTTGTGACAGGTTGATGCATAAATGTTACTGTTTTATGTGTAATGCAGAAAAGTATGCTCCATTAACGAGCTCAGTTCAGTGTAATTCAACTATGTTACTTGAATTAGCCTGTCCTGGTAGAACTGGAATGTGATTTTCTACTTGATAATTTTAATTTTCCTAGAGTCTGAATATACTAGCTAAGGCAGTTAGTGCATACTGACTTGTGTTCACTGAAGGTTTTTTTTTTTTTGGATTTCAGCAACAAATGCTATTTGTTTTCAATTTCTGTTGGCTTTGGGATTGTCACCTTAAAATATTTCTCCTCTTTTTTCATCAACACACTAAAACTCAAAGTGAACATATGCCTCTGTAAGTAAACATAAATTCAGTTCTCCAAAAATTCCGAGTTAAGGCTAAATATAATCTTGGTTTTCACCCATCAGATGTTTGACATCTGTACTGATTTTACACTCACAAACTAGATATTTCTTGGAAAATTCTCATGTTAGAAAGTGCTGGATTTGAAGATACTTAAAATACCCACTGCTTCTTCAGGTAGTCTTGGGCAAGAAAGCCAACTTTCTTTAGGGCTAGAATCTACAGTAGGTTACCCTTACTTCACTGGGCACATAAATATGGGCAAAATTAATTGGACTTAGTAGGTTTTAAGTTACACACACACACACACACACACACACACACACACGCACACACACACACACACACACACACACACACACACACACGAGAAGACATGAATTTGGGAGAGGGATGGATGAGGGAAACTAACATAACAGTGGAAGGTGAGGGAGGATTTGGTTAGAATAAAATAAATTCACATATGAAGGAAAAATAGTAAACAGCTGAGATTAAACAAAATAGTATTTCTGAAAAAGGTCAACCTTGTGCATGACAACTTCATAGTTTTGACCATGTACTCACAGATTTATTTTTTTTCCTTCATGTGTATATGTGTTTGTGGTCTGTGTATGCATGTTTACAAGAGTGTGAGCACACACACTTGTACACTTATGTATATGAAGGCCTGAGACTGATATTAGGAATCTTCCTCCACTACTCTCCCATCTTATTCTCCTAAGAAATTGTCTCTCAGTCAGACCACAATTGCCAATATGGCCAGTCTCAATAGCCGGCTTGCTCCATGGACACTGTCTGCACCTTCTGAGGCTAGAATTGCAGTGAGTTGCCACGATGTCAGTGTTTATGTGGATTCCAGATATTTGAACTCTGGTTCTCTGTCTTTCTTCTTGTGGCCTCTGAATAATCTCTCCAGCACTACAGCTCTGTCTTTAATGTGTCTTTTAATATGGCAACCTTCTATGCCACTTAAGAATTTTGTCAGCTTTTATTGCTCTCTCATTGCTATACTAGCTACTATTTTTGATCATCTAAGTATTAGCGTGACAATCAGTATGGAAAAACAAGTAAATGATTGAGAGTCAATCCACTTTCAAATTTCAAATATACTATGTAAGATTGTGCTTAGGTTAAAAAGCACATTATTAAATGAAAAGGATGGAGTAAGTTTTTTATTCTAGTACTTCCTTTATTATAAAAAATGTCCTTGAATAAAATATGCTTTTCTCTCTAACTCCTTTGCACTTACCCTGACAATTTCTGCTCACTTAGGAATTCTATTGTCTATTGTGGCTCAGGCTTTCATCCTCCTTTCCTTTTGCTGTTCCACCAACACTTTGACTCCTTCTCCAAAATTAGTATGAATATATTTCGGAAAGGTAGGATATAACTCTTTTTTGACATTTTAGTAGTAGGCCATCTAAGATTGACTTGATGGTTCTGACTTTTGATGTTTCCCCTTGCTGGATGTTAAATTGGTTTCTTCCTTCGTCATATTAAACTTCTTCACCAGCATCCTGTTTTTGTTTGGGGTCTACTTATCACACGACGTTTCATTTGTATCCAAAACAACATGACACTGCCATTTTAAAGTTTATTACGTTTTGTTTCTGTTTATTAGAGTTTTGCCTGTAAGTATGGATGTGCATCACAGGCATGCCTGGAGCCTTCAGAGTTTATAAGAGGGTACTGGATCCTCTGAAATTGGGGTTTCAGATGGCTGACTGGAACAGATCTGTCTTTCTAAGAATAGCAACTTTTTTTAAACCTTGACCAACATTCCAGATTCAAGACTGACATTTTAAGTGTTAAAAGTTAAGGTAATCAGAGATTTGAATTGGATTCATTTTTTTTATTATGAATTAAAATATTGGACAAGGAGAGGACACAGTAGTTTGTGTACCCATTGGGGCATTAATTTGAGTTTTAAGTTTCATTTTATATGGACACTTGTAACTTTGGTGGGTCTACTTCCATATAGAATATTACACCCCTTTGATGATACTTCCTCCATATAGGAAGGATGAAAAATATCCTGGACAGTACAAGTTGTTATGGAATCTATACTTTATAATCAGTGTCCTTTCTGAATTGTACTGATCTGAACTGTTTTCTCTTCTGCTAATATCTGCTGAAATCTTTGTGATGATAAGTTGAGCTGATTGACTGATATGTGAAAACCACAATCATTTCAGAGAACTACTATTTGTTTTAGTCAATGTCTATCAGCTGTGTCCTGTCTTTACACCTTTTAGACAGTTTATCCAGATAGCTCAGTTCTCAGACCAAAGTCTTTTATTTACATATCAATTCAATCATTAATCAAAGTTCCCTTTTGGCTATCCCACAAATCAGTATTTTATGACCTTAGCTCTTTGCTTCTTAGAAAAGACAGCAAGTACATTTTTTTTAACATAGCAACTGAATTCAGAGATCTGCCTGCCTTTGTAAGCACAGACAATAAATTAGCTAGGTGGGATCTTGTCCTCAAATTACCATTCCCAACATGCCTAGCCTAAACTTGCTTTATCCCAGGCTGACCCTGAACTCAGGAATCTGCCTTCCTTTGTCTTTCTGATGAGCTGGCTTATTAGTGCAGCTGCCTTTGTTCTTTTAGGTCAGTGAAACCCTCATATAATTCATATTGCATCCTTTTATTTTATATAGTTGAGAAACCTGTTTATATATTTTTGAGCTCATGTTTTTAGAGTTTTTTTCCACAGTCTTAAGGGCTGTCCTAAATGTTACAGTGTTAAACATTTTGTTAAGGGCATTAGACACACCCTTGCCTCCTGGACTCCTACTTCTTCTAATTATCATGGAGTCATTAACCTTGCCAAAGAGAACATTCCCCAATAATGCTGTCAGGGGGAATATTTCTATAATGAGGGACATAAGTAAATTATATACATTATTATATAAACAAGCCTCAATCTTAGCAACTGTCAACAGTTGTAGAGACCAAAGTCCTGCTGGCTCTGCTCCAGGGGCAGGAAACTGTGTCATGTTGTCCCTTCTCAGGTCATGTATAGGACATGGCAATAGCATACCAAGAAAATAAAATAAATTTATATCTAAGGTCCAATGGCAGACTGATCCAACCTGTCACTCATATATTGCATATTATTTTTCTTTTTATGTTCAAGCTTTTTGTTAGAGATTAAAAGAAAAGCTTCAGGACAGAGAAACTATAAATTCACTGTTGCCTGGAGGAGTACTATGGAGAAGAGAAGGAAAAAGAGCCTACAAAGTGTGACATAAGTTGCATGCAGGTTAGCGATGTGGTAGCAGACAGCTACAAGTGAAGAGAGCAGCTTTAGAGAATGAGGAAGTAACAGAGAAAACCAACAACTGTATTTTGGGTCTGGCCAGCATCTGAAATCATGAAGAAGAGAAGAAAACATATCAGAAGCAGGCATATCAAACAGAATCTCATGGACGTATGAGTAGGGACTGCTCTAGGTAGTTATTTACATGGTCTACAAAAATAAGAGTATAGACTCAGGAAGAAAGAACTTTTTCTGTGTAAATGTTGACTCAGAATTATTTCACCAAAAGTAAAGATTGACTACCTTACTATATGCCGTAGTTGTCCAGAAAAAGGTAAATTGAAAAAAAGTCCCAAATGAAATGGAGCCAGTCAAAGCAGACAGCACTCGCCACCATTGAGGATGATTATCACAGTAGCTCAAGAGCCAGGCTTTTCTCACAGAACTGCAAATTGGCAGATGTGTTAATATAGGGTTCTAAAGATTAGTATTCTTAGGACTAGTGGTCAGAACATGGATATTTCTATGTCTGAACCAGCACTGGCTTAATACAATGACACATTTACCGGTGTTTGTTTTTTGTTTTTAATCTTCTCAGACTTCTTTATGACAATTAGAATTACTGATATTGTGCCCATAAGTCAGCATTCTAGCTTTACTGACTGTCTTAGGGTTTCCATGGCTGTAAAGAGACATCATGATTGTGGCAACTCTTACAAAGGCAAACAAACATTTAGTTTGGGCTTACAGTTTTAGAGTTTTAGTCCATTTTCATCATGGCACGAAGCATGACAGCATGCAGGCAGGTATGGTTCTGTAGGAGGAGCCAAGAGTTCTACATTATAATCTGAAGGCAGCCAGTAGAAGACTCCCTCTTCTGCACTGGGTGGAACTTAAATATAGGACTTCAAAGCCCACCCCTATAATGTCCCACTTCCTTCAACAAGGCTATACCTATTCCAACAAGGTACACCTCCGAATAGTATCACTTCCCATGGGTTAAACATAATTAGACCACATTGCACTCCCTGGCCTCCTTAAACTTATTCAAACACAGGAGCCTATGGGGCCATACCTAGCTATAACATAATGCAAAATACATTTATTTTGTCTAGTTTCAAAAGTCTCCATAATCTATAGCAGTCTCAACAATGTTAAAGGTTCAAAGACTCTTCTGAGATTCATGCAATCATTTTACTATAATCCTCTCTAAAATCAAAATCAAAGCAAATAATATACCTCCAACATCACAGAATATGTATTACCATTCCAAAAAATCACAGTGAGGAAATACCAGATCAAAATAAGACCAAAACCTGCTGGAAAAACTCCAAAGTCTGTATCTCCATCTGATGTCCAACTCCTTTCGTTTTGTTGACTGCAACAAATTTCTTTTTCTTGGGCTGGTTCCACTCCCTGTTAGTTAGTTCTACTACATGCCTCAGCAGATATATCACTGCTCTAGCATCTCTCACATCTTGGGGTCTTTAAGACAAATTCAACTTTACAGATTCTGGCTTCAGTGTCTAGGATTCACACATGGCCTTCAGGTATCCTCCAAAGGGCTTAGGTCACTTCTCCAGCTCTGCTTTCTGTAGCACTCTAAGCTCTGCTTGAATCCATTCTACTGCAGTGTCTGATCTTGGTGAACATCTCATGCAGGGGTTATCCAATACACTGGGTCTTCCACCGCAACTTGGCTTTACCATTAGCCTCTCATAGACTCTCTTCAAGGTGCCAAGCCTCAACTTCTTTGCATGACTCCTTCAGTCCTGGGCTATCAACTGAAACTAAGGGTGCACCTTCACCAATAACTTTTCCTGTTCTGTCACTCTCCCAAGCCATAGCTGCTCTCCATGACCCCTTCATGCCTTCAAAACCAGTACCATCTGACTGATTCTTGCTCATTACCCAGTACAGCTACAGCATGAAGTTCAACCTTGGCAACTTCTGGAATACAGCTTCTTTGTGCTCTCAGAAAACTCATTCCAGAAGATTTCACCTTAGTGACTCTGGTATCTTCTTATTCACTGCTAATTTTTCAGTTCAGGCAATAAGCATCAATTGTCCCAGAAGTCCCTTCTGTTATTGACTTTAAGGCCAGAACCACATGGCCAAAGCTGCAAAGTTCTGCTGCTTGTTGGGCTGGAACATGGTCTTCCTCATTTTACTACACCATTACCAGCTTTCTGTCTTCCAACTAGTCTATTTTCTAAGCTTGACTGTCCTGGAACTTGTTCTGTAGACTTACCTTGAACTTAGAGAGCTGCATACCTCTATCTTCCGAAGACTGGGAGTAATGATGTGTGCTATCATGCCTGGACCTAAGCCTATCTTTACCTGGAACTTGCTCTGGGCCAGTTGGCCTTAAATTCACAGATCTGCTTGCATTTGTCTCCTGGGATGAAAGTATTAATTAAGATTTAAAATTCCTAAGATTTTTCATGGCCACTGTGCTTCAAGAAGCCTGTGTTTTCCAGCCTCTGGATCACAGCCCTGCATTTCTGGATTTTCCAGATATTGTCAACTTGACAAACAAGAATGGCCATCACAATCTATTCCTTGTCAGTTTGACACACAATCATATCTCCTTATATGCAAATGAAAACAATGACCAGGTCATAATGCATAGATATAACTATCCCTTGTTCAACTGCAAAGTCATAAACAATAAGCTTATCTGGATGGGATCTTACCTAGAGGTTAGCACTCCCGTAATTCCATTTTAGCTTAGAACACAGGATTTAGCTTTATTGCACTTCCTTGTTCCCCTTTAACACTTGAACCACACTTTTGGTGTTTTCATTTCTAATCTTGCTATGCTTGATCAAAACTCTCTTTATGAGAGTAAACCAGAGGACAAAGTCTAAGCTGGTGTTTTGAGACATCTTTTCTTAGTGAAAGCATCTTGAATCTCATTACCTTAGCCTTAGGCAGACTCAAAAGAAAAAGGCAAAAAGCAGCCACTTTCTTCACCAAAACATCGTAAAAATGATCTCCAGACATTTCAAATTGTCCTTAGCACCAATGTCTTCCATATTCCTACTAGGATGGCCCATTGAAAGCATTCTATTGATTTTCAAAACAAAAGTTCTAAAATCCATGTTTCTCCAAATAAAATATGATCAGGCCTACCACAGCAGTACTCCAGTGTCTGGTACCAACTTCATTCAGTCTTTGATTTTTATTGCTTTAAAGTGATACCATGACCAAAGCAACTCTTATAAAGGGAAACGTTTAACTGGGGTTGGCTTACATTTTCAGAGGTTCAGTCCATTTTCAACATGGCATGAAGCATAGCAGCATCCATGCAGACATGGTTCTCGAGGAGGAACCAAGAGTTCTACATCATAATCTGAAGACAGTCAGGAGAAGACTCTCTCTTCTATTCTGGGTAGAATTTAAGCATAGAACTTCAAGTCCCACTCATACAGTGACAATTCCTCCAACAAGGCTACAAGTATTCCAACAAAGTCACACCTTCTAATAGTGCCACTTTTCATGGTACGAGCATATTCAAACCACCACATTGCCTTAGCTACCATGAACTTGAATCTGACTCTCAAGTGAGGAATGAGGTCCTTTGGGTTACTTCTTTCTCTGGAGCACATATTCTTTTTTTGTAAGTAGATTTTAAAATAAATTTCACAAACATATTACAAACTGTAAAAATCAGCTACTTTTTTTTCTATCCATTCCCAAATTTCTTACATTAACCTAAGTTCTATCCATACGAATAAGACATTTTATTGTCTGGATCATTCAAAATGATGTGAAAGCAATTAAAGACATTTATAAAAAACTGGATAATATTGGGCAAGTGTCTACTCAGGGTATCCTGCTGTTTTCACATGCACAGTAGGGCTTTCCATTTATCATTTTATTGCTTCCTCTCCAAGCATAGGCTTATTTACTTTTCAAAGGCACAGTGGTTTGAGTTTTGAAAATGTTCATTGACTATTACAAGTGAAAACTAAAAGTAGTACTTCATAAATAATAAACTGTCTGCCTTTACAGGCTTATTTCCTATTTGTGTATTCCTTAGGTCAAGTTAGCTAGGAGCTTTACATTCCATGACCACCACCAAACTCAAATAACTCATATTGGTAATTCACAGCAACTTTTGCTCAATGAGATGAACATTCTTTCCTTGAGGGCATTGTAAGAGTTGGAATGCTGAAGGCATGATGTATTCTTTTATCAGCACAGTTGGTATTAACAGTGGGAATCATATTTCCTCTGTGAATTCTTTTGTCACCCTTGAGAGAATGCCATTTGAGCTCAGTGATATTCTTACATATAATATGTCAGTTGTCCCCAGATCCCCTGTGCCACAGCCTTGAATTTGTTCTGTAGCCAAAGAGGAACCTATTATGATGACTATTATTATTTAGTAAGGATTGATCTTTTTGTACATTTAACCTGATAATTGAAAGGTTACAGGCAACATTCTGATTTTTCTTAAATTACTGATCTCTTTAAATAAATATTTGATTAGATTTATTCCAGCAAGAAATGGAGAAATTGAGAGAATATCCTTATAGATCATTTTAATTGAACTTTCTTCCATTCCTTTAGTGAAATGATAATAATTCATTTCTATAAAAGCCTCATTTAATAAGTGTTACATAATGTTAGTACAAATGTATTTATTACTATTTTTTCTGGCTTCTGATATCATACTAGTATTTAATTAAAAGAACGTTTTATTATTTTTATAAAGCAGTGTTTTTAATGTCATAATCGTGGACAATAGAATATTTAATAATATAATGGAATATAGAATTATAATATAATTTCTCTAAAGTTTTTTATATAACCATAGCTAAGGTTTTTGAAGTATTTAAGTTAAGATTTGTTAATTCAAGTAAGAGCTTTGTTCTATGGCTGATTTACTTGAGTCAACACTCGTTACTCTTTTAGTTTGACTTTTTGTTCGTGGATCTTTCTTTCTTTCTTTCTTTCTTTCTTTCTTTCTTTCTTTCTTTCTTTCTTCTTCATTTTTTCATCTTTTTGCCCTTCCTCCTCTTTCCTGGTCTCTTTATTTCAGTTAAATCCACATCCTATGCTATAACCACAAAATATATAAAAGACTATGTTCATAATGGTATCTTTATCTCTTGATAGTCTTGCCATTCTAACTTTGTCTTATATTGATATACCAGAAAATAGTTCCTAATGTGGTCTGGATTTCCAGTATAATGGCTAAAAAAATAGATTACTTTATTTTTTCAAGAATACAGACTTTCCTAGCACCATTGTATAAGCTCAGAACATTCAGTACTGTGCAGTATTTACTCTTTTGTTAATGCCACACATGAATCATCGCCATTTACAATATTTAGTACTGTTAAGAGTCTGGGAGTAGTCATTATAGCAACCACAAATTACAAAGCAGAGGATGCTGAAAAAGATCAAATTTGAAGATCAGCTGAAGATCAATTAATCTCACTGAGCCACTTATAGCTATGCCGTTCATAGTTCAAGGTATTGAATAGGCAGTTGTCCCTCTGTGGCCTCTGCTTTGGCCTCTAAATGTCACAGCAACTGTATTAGAAAACATCCCCCGAGGGTTAAGTTCCTGTCCTCTCTGGATCCTTGCATATGAAAAGTGATCTCAGCATGTAGTACTTTTTTCACCATGTAATACGTTTTGCTTCATATTTCTAACTTCTAGACAATTTTATAAACAAGAAAATAGGATGACTTGTCCCTCTATTTTGATCATGATTCCATTATTTATCTTTCACCAATACGAATATAGGACAGAAAAACACTAGGGAAAAGTCATGACAATCCTACAAGAAGGGAAAACTAGATGGGTTAGCAGGCAAAGAACATTTTGCTCAAGCGTGATGGCTGGCATTACATCCCCAGGATTCTCAGAAAGCTGGAAGGAGAGACATGAGTTTACTAAGGCAACATGTGACCTCCACATGGATGTCCTGGTCCACATGACCCACTATCAAAAACACACGAAAAATAAGTAATTTAAAAAGTAAATTATAAATAATCATTTAAATAATCTAAAATCGAAATATTTAAACCTTATTTTAAAGTTTTATTTTTAGTATTTTTAATTATGTGTCTGTGTGTTTTTGAGTATGTGCATGTGAATGGAAGTACCCTAGGAGGCCGAGGCATCAGATACCATGGAGATGTTGGTATATACAGTAGGGAGCTGCCTGCTGTGGATGCTGTGAGCTGAATCTGCTGGAAGCCAAATCTAGGCCATCTAGACAGCAAGCAACAACCTTAACCACTGAGTCATCTCTCCAGACTTTGTTTTTACCTTCTTGTGGTGATACAGTATTATGAAAATGTTTTTTACATCTTAAGAGACTGGAACTTTTGTTGGACCTGGTAGTAAGAGTTTAAAATACCCTTTCAGGTCACTGAAGACTTAGTCTGCTTGCCTAACCTGCCTTTAAGAGAACAATGTAACAACCAACTTTGCTTGATTTGAATTTCGCATGCGATCATCTTTCACAACCTATGTTAACGCATATCTTTAATCTTAAGGTATTATTTCCCATGCCCCTGACCCAAGAGTAATGCATACATATTTGTACACGTGTTATGAGGAATCTAATGTAAACAGAAAATGCAGGCTGCAAGCGGTCTTTAAAATCAACACCCACCACAAATGTTGAAAGCAAAATTGATTGATAAACAGCCATGTTTGTTATCTGTGCCACTTGGGGTCAGATGGAGTCACTTAATTCCTTATATAAAGATCTGTTAAAAATTTTGGTAAAGTATCTCTTGGTTCTTTCCTATGTGGTGCTTCTGTGCTGTTCAATAAACATGGAACAGTGTCCTCTGTTAGGCACAGACAGACAGACAGACAGACAGACAGACACACACACACACACACACACACAAATACACACACGAACATACATTGAAGCAGAGATAATTCACAAGACAACATTCAGTAAGGCACAGATTTATACAACAAACAGAAGATGGAAAACTTAGGGAGAGAGAAGCAGAGAAGGCATTTCGGGCTTGAGCTTGGCTAAATGATCCCAAGGGGTAAGTGATTACTGGTGACTCTGAGTTTATTACACATTCAAACCAATTGGCGTTCGGTCCTTCCTGAGAGGAACATGAGAGAAATCTTAAAACGTGTTTAATTCACACACATTGATGCCCCATGTGAGGAATCTGCAATGTGTTCAATAGATCCACTTTCTTACATGCAATTAATTAAGGCTGGCACACATTTCTGTTTGGTGTTTACCATGAACTCACCAGAAAACAGTACCCAGACTACATTACATTATTAGTGCTTATTTTATTCTATCTGAAACTTCCAGGAACATATTGACATTTACATAATTGTGATTGTATAAGTCTTTTCCCTTTCCTAGGACACTAAGGAGAATTCTACATGCTTGTTTATTTTCCCTGTTCTCTTGGAAGATGCAGTATGTTAGGTCAGGAATAAATAGAGAAGACCCTGAGAGCTGGATTACTTGCAGAGGAAAGGCCACTCATTTTAAAAGAAAGACTTGATTTTTTTAGCCCCCCTTTGCCCTACTGTTAAATTTGTGTATCCTTTTGTCCTCTCTACACTCAGTCTGTGGGACTATGGAAGGCCATCCTCAGAATGAAGGAAATATTTTATTTGTTTGTCAGAATTTTTTTCCCTGCATAGCCTTTAATCGACACTCTCTCTTGCTGCAAATTGATTCTGCAGAGCCCTCAGAATGACAGAGCCAAAGTGACTGTACTGTTAATATGTCTTTTAAAAACTGCCCTCATTCCTCCCCTGTTCCCAGTGCAATTTCTGTGTCCTGTGCTAGCAGTGCATACCTTCCTAGTGAATCACTTCCTTTGTGTGTTTGTGTCAGAGTCTCTTTCTGAGGAGTTTAAGCTATCAAGCTATCAAGAGAGCATGAACCACAAAGGCAAAGGGAAGGAGGGATTGAACAATAAGTGCATGAGTGTGGGGGGCAGGGAGAGAAAGTAAGAAGCTGAGGAGATCTCTGAGAATAAAAGCTCCTCCCTTAAAGGGGAAGATCATTTGAGTCATTTTGCTGACATCATGAATGCAGGCGTTCGGCTTTAGACTAAAACAGTTACAGGCAGACTGACAGTGGTGGTTGAATTCAGACTTGTCACAAGATACAATTTTTTCCATCCTTGCTTTTCCTGGACTGGCATTCCTTTTGAGTTCGAAGCCATTAGCGTAACAGAGTTGCTATGTAACCTAGTTTTATGTGGCTTATTAAAAGATTATATCTTTGTATATGGGACTGATCAAGAAATACGAGGTTCAAATAAATATTTTCTAAGCAATAGAGGCCAAAATATCTCAATAAAGCAGGTACTTTGTCATTTCATACTAGCAATGCTGTTGGACTGTAAAGGTCATCTCAAAAATTAGAGGATGGTATGTTACAGTGGAGAAAAGATTTACATTCAAGTTAAACACTTTAAGGATGGTTTTGCAATGCATTCAGGGTTACCTAGCATTTGAGACCTGAGAGAATGTTGGTGGTTTTAGAAAGCTGTTGAGGACATTGGTCAGTTTCTGGGTGATGTCATCTTTTGGTTGGAGGTGATGGGTCTATATTAATCTAAAATGTAATCAAGCATTATAGCATTAGTTTCACCCATATTAATTTGTGTTATTTTGAATCACCTATCCAAATCTGACTATTATGATTTTTCTTTAAAATATCTGAATGGTCAGTTTTGGACTAGGTCCCATTCCTTATTGGTGAGATATTAGCTACTGACAGACCCAAGAAGTCAGTTGTGTGCCCATAAATAATCTTACCTAGATCCAGCTGATACTTCCAAATCCATGATCAGAAAGATAGCCTTAACTAAACTCGATGGGTCACAAAGCAAACCCAAAAGACAGCTGTAGGAAGAGATTCATAGAAAAACAAATGGGATGGGCAGTGATGGAAATGAGTCAAGATAGAGTGTACGAGGGGTGAGCAATTAGAATACATTTATAAACCCATGAAATTGTCAATGAGAAAATTTAATAAAAATATTTGGACCTGGAATTTGAAGTGCCTGGTGTCTCCTTGAGCAGCTGATGTAAAAAATAAACACCAGAGCATGTAGAATTTCTCTTCCATGAAGACCAGAAAACAATTTAGTCTGAGGGAGGCACTGGTACCAAGATGGAAATAGAGTACCCATAGAGAGGGATGATGTTTCTATCTAGCTTCTACTTGTTTTGGAGTTACAGGCTTTCACAGTGCTTAAAGTATTTAGCTTGTCCTTGGGTATCTTCAAATTGTCAGTAGGAAGTGACTTTCAAGACCCTCGTAGATTTGCAAAAGATAAGTAAGAATTGTATTAGAATCAGTACAGGAAATGGCTTTTAAAAAGCCATAAAAAATAGGACATGTTTTAAAAACATATTCAGAAGAGATAATCTTGTCCTTGCTGTTCCTAACACCACTTTTATCAAAACAAAACAAAACAAAACAAAACAAAACAAAACAAAACAAATCAAACCCCTATAAAAAAAGCAATGCTACTGTTGTATGTGGTCTACGTATCAATGTCAAAGATGATAAGCATAAATTATCAATCACACTGAAAAGTTTAGTTTTATGTTCTGAATATCAATGCTCAAAAACAAATTTTATTCGTGATAGTTGAAATGAAATTAAAGTCACACACAATATATAAATTATATCAATTAATTCAATGAATATGAGAAAAACATACATTTCTACCAATGAGTATTAAAAATTTCAAATGAAGCCTGCTATATTCATGGATTAGGACTGTCAGTAATTAAAAATGTGAGCATGTCCCTTTATGCAGTTCTATCTTCAATGCAATTTCAATATATTTTGTTTCAATGTTTGGAATATGTTTAACAGGTGATTCAGGAATTTATAGAAAACACAAAGCTAGTTAATATTAATAAAGTTTCTTGGAGAGGAAAATGAGAGGACATGCCCTCCCAAATTTCAAAGTGTACTATAAAGCTGGAATGACTTTGCAATTGGAGAAAGCATGATTTCCCTTCCTGATTTTCAAAGAGTTTCTACAACTCTGTATACATGTCAGAATAATTTAGTAAACACATTTATTTTTAATACAGTTTAAATTTAATTTTTATAAATAGACATAATTTTAAAGCAAAATATTTGTGTATGAACTCTAATATAAGCAAGTGGTTTCCTTTTTCTCAATTCTTTTCATATGAGTAATGTTTTGAAGAGACAAACACTTAATATTTGCTTCTGGGGAGATTAAAAGATGTCAGTTCTTAGAATTTTGGTTTTCAAAGACACTGACTGCCCTTATTCCATAAAAGTAGAAGATAATGATTTAAGCTTTTTATAGTTTCTTCATTTTTATGACCATATTGGAGTCCACTGTTGTTCAATTGTAGCAAATGTAAACATTCTTCAGAAGTAAGTTCTGTTCCAAAATTTCAATAAAATTCTTTTAATTGACTCTTGGTGTTGAAATTTACTATAATTCCCTGTTCCTCTCTACTTGTTTACTTCTAGGTCTTCCCATTTTTATTTCTTAAGAGGAATTGTTAGAATTCAGTGTACTCCTGAAGACACAATGGAAAGCCCAGAAGACATTGACTATAGAAAAAGTCCAAAAAGACTTGCATAAAATTGCTTTTTTTTCTTTTTTTATTGAATATTTTATTTATTTACATTTTAGATGCTGTTCCCTTTCTCCATTTCCCCTCTCTAGAAACTCCCATCCCTTCCTCCTTCCTCATTTTTTTCTTTTATATCATTTAATTACATGCAAGTATTAAGGTCAGTTCTAGGTTCAGGAACTAGCAATACAATAGATGCAAATAGTCAAAGAACAAGCAAGGCAATAATCAAAGATTCATGAACACTCCTGTGATCACTGTTTCTAAGGCTTATCAGGATGACCAAAATATCTGAGCCAACTTCCCTGCCTTGCCCCAAAGTCATTTTCATGTCTGAAGCCTACTTTCTTGTTCTAGCCTAAAATTTAAATTCCTGCCAGAAATTACTTCTTTTCTCTAGCCTAAGATTCAGATTCCTTTCTGAAATTACTTCTTTGTTCTAGCCTAGTTTCAAATTCCTGCCTGAAGCCTACTTCCTTGTCCTTGGCCAATGTCATATTCCTGCCAAGCAGTCCATTTCCTTGTCCTTGGCCCATGTCAGATTCTTGCCAAGCAGCCCCAAAAGTTCTCTGCCTATCCTACTTTTTGATTTTAAAAACAAGACTGAGCCTGTCTCAGGTTGTTCTGACAAGAATGCCTTCCTTACCCATCATCAAATATGCATTATCAAAAGCAATGCATTTCCGTCTTAGGTTGGTAAGGCTCTGTGCAGAATCTACTCATCCTTGGCTTGCCAGCCTGTTAATTTAATAACTCTGTCTGGGAGTCCATTTTCAGGTTCAAGCCATGTACTTTGGCTGCCAACATGTTGATGTTGTTAAAGACATGCTTTAACAGTATGGGCAGAAATAAAAGTATTTCCAGGACAAAACGGGCTAGCATGATCAAGCTATATATGCCATTTTTGATGCTTGACCAAAATAGAAATACTGACCTCAGGCCATCGGTAATGTTATCAGCAGCATCTACTGCATCAATGCTCAGTAGAGCAGCATTCTTTAAATTCATAAGCTCAGTATGCAAAGTTAAAACATTCAGAGAGGTGCTAGAATTGTGCCAAAAATGCTGCAAGTTTCTTTAAACTTTTTCCTAATTGTAAGGAGCAGGTCCTTAACAGAACTGACTCCATATTGTAATAGGAAAGAAAACAAGTCTGGACAAGTCCAGAAAACAAGTTTGGACATGTTTTAAAATATGATGATAACTAAAAGCCCACCTGCTATGAAGTTATAGCCCACAGATAACAAGACACATCTGTTATCTGCCGTGTACGTCAGCAGTAACCCCAATTCAAGCATAAAAAAGGAGTCATTGGCCAGAGCATTTCATCACACTGGTAGCAATGGTTACCTAGCGTGATCCCATAACACTGGTAGCCATGGCTGGCTAGTGTGATCCTTCGTTCAGGCCTCCTTTGCAGCCAAAGAGACGGAGCACTCTGCACCTGATCATCAAGAAGACAGCCGAGAGACCGAAGCCTCCAACTTCGTGGTCAAGCACTCTCTGGACCTGAGCTGCTGGAAGCCGCAGAACACCCTTATCTTCGTGGTCAAGCATCCTCTGGACCTGAGCTGTTGGAAACTACAGTCATAAGGACACAGGTCATATAACTCACGAATAATAATGTACTTACTGCTATGTTTATTTCTTCGGTAATTAGCAATTTACTATTTGTGTTTATTGTATTGATATTGAGAGAGGCAATGTATAGGAAATGTGGCAATACCTCGTTGTTATAATAGCTTTAGCGTTGGTGATAATATATTGTTTGCTGTGCATTTTTAAAAAGCAATTAAATATCAAACCTCTGTCTCTGGCGTACTTTCTCCCCTCTCGGGGAACTGACCATCTCACATCCAATTCTGTATATGATTCCTGAGTGAAGAGGGTCTGTCTCTCCTCTTCCCACAGGGACCCTAAAACCTTATCACAACCTAACACTAATTATAATGATTACCACCATAAATTTTAGAACTAATACAAATCCAATGGTATTTGGCATGACACTTGAGATGGCTCCTTACTCTTAAACTCTCAACCTCCTTCCAATAATTTGAATAGGATAAAGAGCATCAATCCCTTGTTCCAAGTGCCTATCTAAATCCTCTTGTATATTCAACACATTAGTAACATTTTTCTGCTAAATGATTAACAAAAGTAGCTGTCTTAACTTCTTGTGTCAAAGCAATTGCAGAAGCAATTAATGTAATTAAATTATACCAGCAATAAATAAGCCTGTTACCTTCTTGCTTCTGCTTAAAGCTAGACTCACTTCTTCCAGTACTTTCAAACTTTTTTTAGAAGACCAAGGTTCTGTGATACTCAGGGCAATAAAAGAAACCTGGTTGATAGACTACCGAAACTGACATGCTGGATTTTAACACACTAACACAATTAGAAAGTGTACAATCAATGCAACTTACATTAAATACTGTAGAAGACACAAAAGTAATTTAACTTGACAAATAAAAGAGCATTAACACATGTACTAACACTTGTTTGAAATCCAGATCTTTCCCCAGCTTTATCTCTTGCTAACATAACATCATAGAGAACTGCAGCTAACTTCCAAATATGTCTCTGAAAATGTCCAGAACTAGACTTCCAAATGAAGACTGTTATTTCTAATATTAGTTTGATTTCTAGACCAGTCCATGATTGAGTCCAAATAACTGGTCAAATTTAAGAAAAATACAAGAGTCATTATAACTTCTCTTTTGATTCTCTGTTCCACAAGGTCTAAAAACTTGAGGCAAGACAGCTTGTTCCATCAGGGGTATAGGCAAGCAAAGGTGGGTCAGGAACATATGTCCAATACCACTTCCCAGTCACCATTGTCAGGGCACTCAGCAAACTCACAGGTCAGCATCATTCTTTGTCCTGGCATCAGCATGTCTCACAGGTTGCTCTGGCAGCCACCATACTCCTTCAGAAAGCACAAACATGCCCTCTTCCCCATACTGTGTTTGTTTATATAGTGGATTACACTGATGTATTTCTGTATATTGAACCATCCCTGCATTCCTGAAATAAAGCCTACTTGATCATGATGGATGATTTTTTTGATGTGTTCTTGGATTTAGTTTGCAAGAAGTTTATTGAGTATTTTTGCATCTATATTCATAAGGGATACTGGTCTAAAGTTTTCTTTCTTTGTGTCTTTTTGTAGTTTAGATATGAGTGTAGTTGTGGCCTCATAGAATGAATTGGGTAGTGTTCCTTCTGTTTCTATTTTGTGGAATAGATTCATTTAATCAAGCTTTAAGGCACAATAGTGAGCAGCATTAATCTGTTTTAATCTTCTAAATTAATCTGGCTACCTCCAACCAAAATCCCTGAGATACTTGCATTTTAATACTGAACTGATTCTCTCTGCATCAGGTGTTTTCCCACGGTCTTTTCTCCATGCTTTCCTTGGTGAATCCTCCTTTTCTCTCTACCCCTCCCCTTTCTGGGGATCAGAAGTCCAGTCCTATTATCTCCTCTGCTCAGTCACTGACTGATCAGCTTTTATTGACAAGTCAGAGGATAAGTGGGAGCAATGTTTACACAACATTGAGTCAGGAGATACTTAGACTAAGCACTACAGTGCCATGTCTAGATTACACCCAGACATGGGGCCAGGGAAGTCAGCATGAGAATAACACAAGGATAATCTTTACATGGTATACAATAACTCTATGGCTATGCTGTCCCAATTGTGTTTTCAAGAGTGCTTACTTGTTCAAGTTAGATGTTCTTATGAATGCAGAACACAGGTTTTGCCAGAACACAGGTTGCACTTCCGGCTCCAGACTTGGGCTTTCTCTGTCTTTGCCATTGGTTGTTTTCATTCTGCTACCATCTTTTCCATGATAAGAAGGATTTCATGTGACGATTCCTTGGTGCTGGCCTGTGTCACAGTGGACGGTCCCTTCTGAGAGGCTGCCATAGATCTTTTCCTTTTGTCAACTCCTTTGGTAAAGAATCTTTGAGCTTCCTTTCTGCCACTTTTCCAGTCCTTTCTGAGGCCTTTTACCTTTGTTGTTTCCATTTCAGCTTTATCCTCTTCAATGCATCAACCTAGACATCAAACTCTTATGCAACAAATTCGAGGCTAAGTATGTCTTCTCTCCCTGCTTTCTGCCTTTATTTTTCTAATAGGAGAGACAATTTAACTAGGCAAATCCAAAGTTTATTAACATTCCAATAACAAATTTATGTGATCTTTTGTTATTTCAGTCTCTTTAAAATTATTTTCTATTTAAGATTGCTTAAGTAACATGTTTTTCTGATTTGTATTATTCTCCCCATTTTTACTTTTTCAAATTCATTTCCAGTGTTAATTCTTTCATTATGTACTTCTCTGTGAGGGGAGAGACTGGGAAGGAAAGCAGCATTTGTGTGTTAGTAAAATAAAAAGATTAATAAATAAATTAAAAGAAAGAAAGAAAAGGAGAAAGGATTTTAAGTCCAAGTCAAAATGAAGTGTCTAGGTTATTGAAATATTAAATACAATCTAACTAAGAAAGTAATTACAATATGTTCCAAATGATTAGTTTCAGCAAAAAACATTCATTTACATAGAGAAGGCATATATTCCAATTATACAGAATATACTTACATTTTTCTTTGTGTTCTTATTCTAGAAGTTCATGATTCATACAATGGTTCTAATAATACATGTGGTTCTTGAGCTATTTAATTTTCTGGTTATGGAAATGAATTGCATTACATTTTACATACAATAGCTTTATGAACAATGATATATTTCTTACAAGCGAAAAAAGCCTAGGAAGCTGAGTGACAAGTGAAGGTGATTGTGCAAATGGAATTGGGTGAAGGTAAAGCAAGGCTGGATTTATTTCTTAATATTTATTAATAAATAAATATTATTTATTTCTTAATAAAACTTTTATTTTCAATAAAGTGGAAAAATCTTGGAGATTTTGTTTTAAAAAGTAGTTTAATAAGCTTTAAATTTGAGGTAGGGGCAAATTATGCACACTTTTTTGTAATGATTTTGGAATGATTTGCTTTAGCATAATTTGGGAATTTATTCTTTTTTCTCTATTTGGTTTCTTTGCTTAGAAATTTTTTCCAAAGTCTGGCAAGATACCTCAGCAGGCAGAGGCATTTGTATACAGGCCTGACTGTCTGAGTTCGATCATGGCTGTCACTAAGTGGCAAGAGAGAACTGGCTCCCAAGAGAGTTCTGTCCTCCAGTCTGTCCCCTGACTAGCCAGCCCCCTGCGAGCCCCAAGTGGTCTGTGGCAGCCAGGTACCACATGTAAAGATAAATGAATTAAATAAATAAATAAATAAACAAACTTTTGCAAGATTTCCTCAGACCATATTTAATAGAGCAACATTGCAAGCTATACTTATTCAGTAATACCATAAATCATTCGCTTCAAGAGTATAAAGTTGTGAGTGTATGTATAACAAGTGCTTAATAAGTGCTAGTGGCTATACGTATTAATTCAAGAGAACTAGCAATTGTTCATTTTTATTGATACTACTTAGCATGTACATATTTGGATGTAGTGGTTAAAATGTTGATCAATACACATCAATAAAATAAACTTGTTAATTGTAGTATTCTAATAAATTACAATAAAACTTTTATTTTCAATAAAGTGGAAAAAACCTTGGAGATTTTGTTTTAAAATATAGTTTCATAAGCTTTAAATTTGAGGTGGGGGCAAATTATGCACACTTGAAGTCCTTTGTCAAATTTATTCTCCTTCTTCCTCTTTCCTTAGAAATCTTTTTTTATACTTTGTTTTTCAAAGACATTATTCTAGTTTACTCATTAGCCTTTAGTTTCAGATGATATATCAACTATTCTTTTTCCCCAGTTTTTTTTTTTTTTAGTTCATTAGATGTTTACAGGAAGCATCAGAACGTTACCTAACTACAATGTTAAAATGGGCTGTAATAGAGTTTGTTAAATTTGTTAAAATGCACAATAGATGATGAAAATAAGTAAACACATGTTATGCTATATTGTTATTGAATCATTTTTATTGTTTGAAAATTTATACATACATACATACATAAAACATCTATCTATCTATCTATCTATCTAATCTATATATCTATACTGGTCTGTTTATCTCTATCTCTATCTCTATCTCTATCTCTATCTCTATCTCTATCTCTATCTCTATCTCTATCTCTATAATGTGTTTTGATCAAATTCACTTCCTCTTCCTTCCCCTCAGGTTTTTTCTGTATCCCCTGTTGGTCAGTTGATGTAAACTTGACACAAGCTAATGTCTTGGGAAGAGGGATTCTCTGTTGAGAAAATGATTCTGTAAGATTGACGTATAAGCTGATCTGTTGGGCATTTTTTAAATAATGACTGAAGTAAGATAGCCCAGCCTACTTTGGGTAGTGAAAACCCTGTGCAGGTGGTCTTCCTAGGCTGTATGAGAAAGCACACTGAGCAAGCAAGCCAGTAAGTACTGTTCTTTCATGGTCTTTGCTTGAGTTCCTGTCTCCACTTTCTGCAGTTTCTTTCTGGTTTCTGTTCATGGCTGACTACAACTATGGGCTTAAATAACAATTTCCTCCCCCAAATTGCTTTTGGTCACAGTGTTTTATGACAGCAATAAACTCCTAAGACAATTATCTACTTTTTTCTGTCCAACCTCATGTATTAATTTTTCCCCTTACTAAGTCCACTTAGTGTGGTATGTGCAACGGTGCATGAGAGCCTACTGGAGCATGGTTTCTCAGAGAACTCTAGTGCAAGTAACCTGACTTTCTTTTCCCTGGTAGACATTGATTGCCAATGAGGGGTCTTCACTAACCATTCTGGGATTTTGTCTGGCTTGAGCTTGTGCAGATCTTATGTGAGTAGTCATGGACTCTTGACTCACCTGTGAAAAGGTCCTGCCATTTCTGAAAAATCCAGTTTCACTCTAGTTACCCACTATCCCTCACACATACAATTTTTTGCTTTCACTTTCCGTGATGCCCCTGAGACATGGGAGGAGGAAAGAGTAGGATTTGGATGTCCTATTTAGGGCTGATCACCCCAAAATATCTTATTCTCTGAATACCAACCAGTTGTGAGGCTGTGAGTGCCTTTTACTGCTGCTGAAAATGACTAAATCTTGAGGTGAGTGCACTTTGATTCCTATTTTGAGTAACATTTTATGTTGTTGTCCACTTTATTTATGTAGTAGACAGAATTCTAAGTTCAAAAAGTCATAAATCAGTGTTTTAACTGAAGCTATTTTCTATTTATGAAATTACATAGAATTTTTACTACTCTAGTAGTAGTTTATGTTAAGTCAGTCTGTCCTCCTTCTTGAAGTTGGTTCCAAATCTTTAAAAGACAGCATTGTGCTATGGTATCAGGTTATTGGTTGCTATGGTATCAAGTTATCTGGTTGCTATGGTATCAGGTTATCTGCTTCTTAAATGCATCATCAGTCAGTGTTGTTCCATTTAGGAATCTATGTGCATTGATCCTTCTCAGTAGTTCCTGTTTCAATGAGTATGTAAGATAATGTGAATGACCATTTTCATAGAAGATTTTTCTCAACCTCTTTAACGGTTATGGCCACAGAGAACAGTGAGACAGTGCAATCCTGTCCACCTTTACCTATCCCTCATTTATTTCCTTAGGACTTGTGTGGCAAGCTCTTTTATTGATGAGTCATGTCTCTGGTTAGGAATTGAGATTCAAATCTGTCTGTTTCATCCCAAAGCCAAATAATTCTATGTGCTCAAATAAATATCAAAGTCCATACACATAAATTAACTATATATCAAATACATGGATTATACATTTTTGAACTCTGTTCTGTGCATTGGAAGCATCTCTAGTAGGCTACAAGTGAATTTATGTGATTAATGAAAATGAGTTTACATTATTAGCCACATTTTATTTTTGGAAAGCAGTGCAAAACTTGAATGATCTGTACACATTCCTTAAAATATCACTAAATGTAAAGTTGGATTCATGCATCAATAGTATTTATTTTTAACTTAAACAACATTCAACATCTATCTAAATCCTAAGCTAAGAATAGATTATGCTGTTTTAACAGTCTTAGGAAAGAATGCTTTACAAAGATCTGTCACAAACTTAGGCGTGCATATAATTTCCCCACTCCCCCCAAGTAAATAAGTAAACAAAGCCCACAGCAGCAACCTAGTTGGCCCAAAGCTAACTAATGTGAATTAAGTAGAAGATGCAGTATCTTGTGTCATTAAGTCAGAACTGAACATTGTGTAAGATAGTTGTCCAGTCTCAAGAATGTATTTGCTGTATATTTTAGGAAATGGAGGTCAATTTTAAAAGCACACAGGAAAATGAATTTCTGTCCTTGTTTTCTGAAGTAGCCACACCGTCCCTTGCAATTGAAAAGCATGTTTGTTGCTGCTCAAGGAAAATCTTTCTGTGAAATCTATATGTTTCTGAAATATCTTTCTTTTTTTCTGAGTTTATTGATGAAACTATTTAGTAGATAGTGTGATCTCACCTGTAAATAACCAGTATCAAAATTCATATCATTTCATCTGTGGAGGGTCATAACTTGATCCTGGAGTGTAGTCGGACAAATAGAATCATTGGTAGGTGAGGACTTAGAGAGCATATCAGTTAACGAAGACCCAGTGGTTTACTCTCAGGTTGAACTGCTTTACACCTAAATTTGAGCTCATTTTCATACAAGCTAGAAAGTGAGCAGATGATCACAAGTGAAAACCCGGAAATGAGCTTGGTAAATTATACATGGGTTCACAGCTACTCAGCCACTGGCGTGACATCAATACCAGTTGACAATGTCACCTGTGTGTAAAGCCAAGGACAACCAAATAATTTATTGGCCAATTGGTGTCAAAGATACAGTAGATCATTTTTCTTTAAATTTACAAAGTAACAACTAACTCTCAGTAATCAGAAACAAATCAAATTTGAAACTTATTTTTGATGGTAACTTTATTGTATGTATTCAGTCAATCATCATAGAAAAGAACTAATAACTAGAACCTGGGTATTTAAACATAACAAATTTAAAAAGGCAATCTATATGTATATATATTAGATAAGATAATACAGATAACTAGTTTACTTGTTGGGGCTGAGCAGCTCAGTTGTCCTTCAGATGAAGTTGAAAATTTGACACCTAAATCGTAATACAAAATATTTTAATGAAAAATTCCACTGAAACAAGCATATACCTGTCAGTCAAAATGACTGGGTTCAGAATGGCTATTTCTAAATTGTATAGATGGAGATTTATATAAAAGACACCCTTTGAATAAATCTGCAGTTCAAAAATAGCAGTAAATATTTATTTCCCAAAAGGATCTGAACCTGAAATGTTTACCTGAATTGCTATTTCTATTTTAGAAAAAGTAATTATGAAAAGCAGACGTTCTTCCTCTTATGATATCGACTTATAATTGTTTAGGATTTGATTAACAATGGTATGAAAGGTGAAAGTCCTCACTCTCCAGCCTTCTCATCTTGTTACTCATTAGCACCTGTCCCAGGAAGAGAAAAAGAGCCAGGGAAAGGGATGAAGTTCCAGGCAGTGTTTCCGCTTGTTACTAATAATCTGAAAGGGAGAAGAGGACAACAGAAACAAGGTTTCCCGTCTCACCCCATGTGACTCACTGCAGAAGACAGAAAGCAGAGTGATGCCTCACGCATCCTTCATTAAGGGCAGTATGTATGACCTTGTTAAAGAAAATGATCAGCTATCTTCTGAGCCTGTTAATGACAGAAACACAATACCCTGTGATTTACAGTATGACGTTAGCTGCCACTTCCGATTATTTATGGTATTGCTATGATACCTTCAAGGATGAAGCTGAAGCCGACAGCCTTTCTGTTGCAAAACATTAAAAAAAAAAGAAAGAAAGAAGAGAGAGAAAGAGAGAGACAGAGACAGAGAGAGAGAGAGAGAGAGAGAGACAGAGAGACAGAGAGACAGAGAGACAGAGACAGAGAGAATGATGTTCAGATAGAATTCTTTTTTCAGGTTCATATTCCTGGAAAATATCAGACCAAGAATGAGTTTTATGACATTGCTGTAATCACTGCATTTATTTTAAATACAGTTTTAAGTGGGAAATGAATGGACTGGCTGATGAGTTTCCAGAGGAAAGTTTTATAATAGCTGATTCCAAGAAGTGCAATACAGTCTTCTAGTGTGTCCACCTAGATTCCTGCTTACAGATCAAAAGACATTATTATTATTATTGTTGTTGTTGCTGTTATTATGGAATATTTTGGCTTACTAATTTAGCTTTTCTTTTAAGGTGAAAATACATTCTAGAACCTTCCATGGGAAGTTAAACTTCCTCCCATCAATCATCCTTCTCTAAATTACTTGGAGACTAGAGTACCTAATTCTATGCTGTATATTTCTGAGCATGCTCATCCCAAGCAGGTTTGCAGGGCATTCAAACAGCAAATCAGTTAAACAACAAATTAATAATTTTGATGTCTCAGGTCAGGGGTGCTAAGGTTTTAAGTAAGGAACTACCATTCCTTCTCCCCTGGACTATCTTTAGGAGTGCATTTTTTTTATTTCCTAGTGAATGGAAATTAATATTAAAATTTGTGAGATTTACCTCCCCTCCCAACTCTCACTCTCTTTCTGTCTCTCTCTGTCTATGTCTCTGTGTATGTGTGTGTTTTCTGGTGGAAGCCCAAAGACAACCCTAGGTGTTTTGTTTTGTTTATCAAGCTGCAATCTTCCTTATTTATTTTTCGACCCAGGATCTTTCAGTGGGAGCTGGGGTCACCCTGGCACTGGAATGACAAACGGGCATCACCACACACATTTTTGTTCATTCTTGTTTATTTTGGTAAGAACTCTGGAGATTGAACTCAGGTCATGGACTTGCATAGCAAGCACTTTATTAGCCCTCACCGGTGCCCGTTAAGTTAGGGACTGGCGGTCCTCTTTAAGACAACCTTCAAAGTAAAAAATGAAATTGTGATCTCCACAAGGAAGTCACGCTTACAGCCATTGGCTACTAAACCGTCATGATAAACCCGTCTCTTATTTGGATTAAAGCAGTCACGTTTCCCTTGGCTGTCTTCTCCTACTGACATCTACATAAACTCAGAGAAGTAGAATGTATTTCAGGTTCAGTTTTTGTGACGAGTTAGACTTAGTTTGTTAAAGTACATCAAGGAATGCTTGGCCTCCTCACGTTAACTTACATGAGCACAGTCACCTTGAGGATAAGATGATCTTGAGGTGAGCAAGCGGAGCTCTAAGGTTGAATAACTTCAATGATAATCCTTCACTGACATGTTTGGATGTCGGTAACTGGGATAAATGCTTAACAGAGGGAGATGGTCTTAGTCCAAAAAGAAAGATACATGATATACGGACAGTGTCTTTGTCATCAACACAAAAATGATTTTTTACTATAAACTAAAGCTCCTTTCCTCTGCAGCTTTAGTTGAAGAAACTAAAATGGTTCTTAACAACTAGTTCTTCTATTAATACAAAGAAGTCTACTTTACAAAGCTGCTAAGGACACACAAAGTTGTCAACACCCTGAAGAGTTTGCTGCTGCTATTATCAAATCTCTGCTCTGATTTTCCAAAACATAGCTGTTATAATGGCACTTACTTCCATTTTCTGCTTGGAATAAAATTATGTTTTTTTTTTTTTTTTTTTTTTTTTCATCTCTGTCTTGCAGGTTCATGTGGTGTGTGAGGTCAGGGTCTGGGTTGTATTTGCTTCAGGCTTGAGTTGAATACCTGTTGAATAAAAGAATGACCAAAAGTTCAGCATGAAGGAGACAACAATGTTCGTGTGTTACTACCTCAGAATCAGCCTGCCCTGACAACTGGACCTAGGAAGCTGGGCTACAAGAAGGACAGCTAAAAGGAGCATGTGCTGTCTGGACCTAGGGCCCCTGCACATATTCAGTATATGTTTTTTTCCTCCTCTTTTATTTGATATTTTCTTTATTTACATTTCAAATGTTATCCCTCTTCCTGGTCCCCTCCTCAAAACCCCTATTGCATTCCCCCTCCCCTGCTTCTATTAGGGTGATCCCCGACCCACCCACTCCCACCTCCCTGCCCTCAAATTCCTCTATACTTGGGCATTAAGCCTTCATAGGACCAAGGTCCTCTCCTTTCACTGAGGCCAGATAAGGCCATGCCAGTGAATTATATCTTGGGTATTCCAAGCATTTGGGCTAATATCCACTTGTCAGTGAGTGCATACCATGTGTGTTCATTTTTGATTGGGTTACCTCAGTCAGGATAATATTTTCTAGTTCTATCCATTTGCCTGCGAATTTCATGAAGTCATTGTTTTTAATAGCTGAGTAATACTCCATTGTGTAAATGTACCATATTTTCTACATCCATTCCTCTGTTGAAGGACATCTGGCTTTTTTCCAGCTTCTGGTGATTATATATGAAACTGCTATGAACATAGCGGAGCATATGTTCTTATTATATGTTGAAGCATATTTTGGTATATGCCCAGGAGTGGTATAGCTGGATCCTCAGGTAGTACTATGTACAATTTTCTGGGGAACCACCAGACTGATTTCCACAATGGTTGTACCAGCTTGCAATCCCACCAGAGCATAAGCTGTTGGTGTTCTGTTCAGGAAATTTTTCGCTATGCCCATGTGTTCAAGGTTCTTCCCAACTTTCTCTTCTATTAGTTTCAGTGTATCTAGTTTTATGTGAAGGTTCTTTATCCACTTGGACTTGAGTTTTGTACAAGGAGATAAGAATGGATCAATTTACATTTTTCTACATGCTGACCTCCAGTTGAATTAGCATGTTGAAAATGCTGTCTTTTATTCTGCTGGATGATTTTAGCTCCTTTATCAAACATCAAGTGACCATAATTGTGTGGGTTCATTTCTGGGTCTTCAATTTTATTCCATCAATCTACCTGCCTGTCTCTGTACCAATGCCATGCAGGTTTTAATCACTACTACTCTATAATACAGCTTGAGGTAAGGATAGTGATTCCCCCAGAAGTTCTTCTATTGTTGAGAATAGCTTTTGCTATCCTGGGTTTTTTTGTTATTTCAAATGAATTTGAGAATTGCTCTTTCTAACTCTATGAAGAATTGAGTTGAGATTTTGCATGCATTGGCAGGATTAATGTAGTAAAAATGGCAATCTTGCTGAAAGCAATCTACAGATTCAATGCAATCCCAATATTTAGCATATGTACAGCTCGGTCTTCATGTGGGTCCCTCAACATCTGGAGTGGCAGATGTTCCAAAGCTGTTGCCTGTCTGTGAAATCTGTTTCCCTAACTGCAGTGCTTTTTCTGGCCTCAGTGGGAGAGGATGAACCTAGCCCTGCAGAGATTTACTGTGCCCGGGTAGGGGGATACTAGTGTCGGGACTCCATCCTCTCAGAGAAGAAGGGAGGAGGAATGGGATGAGGGACTGTGAGGGGTGGATTGGGTGGGGAGAGGCAGTGTGTAAAATGAATTAATAAATTAAATAATGGAGAAAAGGAAGAGCAGGTAAAACATTATAGACATAAAGTAAAAATGAATAATGGATTTAGAAATTAAGAGACAGAAGTGCTCTTGAATAAAATGTATTATGAGAATCAAGGATTGTGTGGCAGAAAAAAAGACTGGTAGATGGGATGTAGATAGACCCTTCAGAAAGTGAGGAAAGGGAGGAGAAAGCCATCAATGGAGTTGTTTAGAAAAGATATTTATAGATTTAAGCCAAAAGAGCTTATGGACACTATTTAAAGATATAAAGAAAGACAGAGATAACAGAGTGAGTAAAGTTCCTAGGAATTTCATGATGAGAAGTCCTCTGGGATTGAGTCATGTGGAAAAAACATTTTGGCCCATTTTCAATATAATTTAAAGATCTGTTCTTTTCATTCTTATCATAGGATTCTAGGATCTGTCAATACTAGAAGCTATGGACTTCTGATACTGCAAGGGCTACTAGTGTGACTCAAAAATGTGAGTTTAGTATACTTGTGGTATTACCAGGCTAATAATGTCCCCTTTCATGACAGATTTCTTGATCAAGAACATAAGACGAACAGGGTCTTTAACAAGGTAAATAAAGTGAAGTCATTAAAGGTGGACCCTAATCCATTATCATGTGTAGGTATCCTTTCAAAAAGAAAAGAATATGGACATAGACGCACAGAGAAGAAGCCCATTTAAGAGGAAAGGAGAGGATAGTCATCCATAAGCCAAGAGAGCCTGGAACAGAGGTCTCAGTTCACAGATGGAGCACACCCCGCTGATGCTCTGATTTCAGACTTAGAGCCTGTAGAACTGTGGGAAATAGATGTCTGCCTCTAATAAGATGAAAATAAATAAATAAATAAATAAATAAATAAATAAATAAAGAAGAAAGATAGGGAAGAGAGAAGGTAGAGAGAAATTATACAGACAGATAGGTCTATGTCTGAATATAAAGAAATTTAGGCTTTCTGAGTCACTGAGAATTTGAGACTGAAGAATAAAATCAATTGATCAAATCTGATCAATTGTAGTCATGAAAATTAAATGTAAATGAATTAAGAGGACAAGGAAGAAAATACTATATATATTTTTTGATCATGAACTACTTTCATTTAATGAGATTTTTTTCATATATATACATTCATATATATGTATATATACATATATACATACATATATATGTATATATGTATGTATACATATATGTATATATGTGTGCGTGTGAATACACACACACACACACACACACACACACACATATATATATATATATATATATATATATTTGAAATTACAACCCTCAGAATAACATGGAATCATAAGAATAATTTTGGTAAATTGTGCGTACATTCAGTTATGCTCAGTTTTTTTTTCTGTTTATCTTTTTAAAGTTCTTTATTTTACCTCTGGGATCTTACATAAACCCTTACGTTATTTTAGATATAGTGTCATATTTGTCATAGAGTTTAGGTTGAGTACAATTAAAGCCTTTGCACACAGAGAGATATAATGAAGGGCAATAGCTAGTTCCAAAGGTAGGGCATATCAACACTGAAAAGAAGACTTGTTAAACTCCAAACAGAGGTGCTGCACCAGAGGGTTTGATTTACAAGGCCTGGTAGACCCCAGATGATATATAGCAAGTCTTCAGACAGTTTGATTAATCTTGAACTACACTGGGAAAATAAAATTTCACACTGCTCTGGAGTGTGGCTTTGTGCCCATGATGTGGAGGAAAGAGATTGCCCATTGTCCATTAGTGGGATAAAAAGGACGACTGCCTATATAGCATTTTTATTTTTCCCTTTGACTTCCCAATCCCATCTGGTGGCGGAGTAAGCTATCTCAGGGATGCCTGTGGGAAGGTTGGGTCAGGGTTCATCATCTTGCAATTCAGAAAAACTGATGGTTTCTTTCCATTGCATTTACATTTCACAGTAAGAAGGCATCGGTCTACTTTGTGTTATTTTTGATTGAAGGATAGGATACAAACTTAGCAAAGCTTCTTTCTAATACCATGAAGATTCTTTACCCTGCAAAACTTTCCAATGCTTTAATTTGAAAGCACAAAAGAGTAAAATATATGACAAAATATCGCAATGATTTAATTTAGTTTCAATTGCTCCGAAAGTGAAAACTGCCTATTATTCTCTTTAACTCTCCAACATTAATTATTGATTATTTTGTTCCCAGTGGGTTCTGTTTAGAAAAGTCAATTGTTCTGCTTGTCCCCAGATAGCCTAATGTTGTCCTTATGATTGTTCTGACTTTACCTGTTCATACCTTATATCGCTTGCCTTTCTTCTCTTGACTTATTTTTTATGTGTGTAAATGTGACTGCAAAAAAAAAAAAATCAATATGGTCTGATCTGTCATCTTTATTGATTGCATGGGAAGACTACTTTGTAGATGACTCAATACATCATTTTACCCCATATTTGTCATTGCTTCGGTAGCTCGTTTTTGGCTTGATGGTTTTTAAAGCTTGTCACACCATGGCGTATTTTCTGTTGCTGAAGTTTTGGAAAACACAAATTGTCCATCATCTTTGATTTAAAGTAGGGGTTACAAGGCACATAAAATAGCCTCTTTTCTTTCTGAGAACACAGAATCATAAGGCACTGGAATTTTAATTAGAACAATAGGAGAACAGCTGTGGGTCCCTGTTCTGGAGGGCTTCCTATGAAGATCTCCTGCCCAGCCAGGTGCGGGAATCCAGGCCAAGGGGATAGACTCTGTGCATGGAGGGGGAATTGCCTCTGCTGCCTCCACTGCCTCTGCTGCTGCCTCTGCCAGCATCTCCTTTGTCTCCCAGTTACTCCCGGGTGCTGCACCCGCCTCTGTGCTGAGCCTGTCCAGGCTAGGTGGGTGAGAAGCTGGGAGCTAGCGAAAAGGGGAGGGTTCTAAAGGTGCTTAGGGAGAGTAGATCTCTTCCCAAATGTTACAGCTCTTGTGACAGAAACTCTTGGACAATGGGATGATTATTGCACACCTTTACTTCTCTCGAATAGGGTTCTTAAAGACAGTTTTGGGGTGGGCTAGGGTCTAACAACAGATAACTCCTATTGGCTTGGTCTGAGAGTTTGGAGATACCTCATCTACATGTGGGAGAGCCTGAGGCACAGTCCCTACATTACTGATGGACACAGACCTCTCTATGGGAGGGGATATGGAGGGCTGAAGCTAAGTGAAAGGAACCAGGGGCCCAGTAGCAAGGCCGAAGACTACTGTCCCATTAGGGTCTGGGGTTTGAGGCCTGTGCTTGGCTGCCTTTCATAGCCCACTGCCCCACAAACAGCTACCACACAAAGCAAACCTGGCCTTTAGTATGAGTCCTGTGAAACTAATGACTGGGAATACCCAATCCCTGCCTATGTCTAGTCACAGAAAACCTATGGAAGCAGCATAGACTTATCATTGTGCATTATTTTTTACCTGGTGAAATCTTCAAAAATATTTTTAAGTAACTAGGAACAATAGAATGTTTAGTTGACTCCCACCCCTACACACAATTTGGACCCATGTCTGTCTTCCATCTATAAATGCAAAACTGTCAGTACTGTGTTTATGAGACCTTAAAACATCTAGATTATACTTGATGCATCCTTTGCAAAGAAATCACATTAAACCATCTATCAGAGAATGCCATTATAACAGGGGAGTGATGTTTGCATGAGGCAAACTGTGGAAAATCAAAAACCTCTTGCCCTTTGTTTTATTCTCTAAGTGAGCAGATTATACATCAGTCTACAGATAGGGAAATGGACTTAATTCTTGTTCAGTCATGAGATGCTATGATAGGTGCTGCTAAAATAGTGGAAGAAAAAAGAAAACATGCCAAGGATGGCATAAAGCTTCTCACATAGATTAGTAGAAATGTAGAGAAAGTCCGAGGAATCTGAAATGAGTTAAAGGGTGAAAAAGCACATAAGTGGTTCATGAAAGAGGTGAACATGAATATTTACAGGGAATGAAGGGTGAGAGACAGTGTGTGCAAATCAAGTGAGAAGATGATGGTTCTGTCTCAGAAATATGGCGCTGCATCTGGTCTGAAGGGTGGCGTCATGTTGTAGAGAAGCCAGAGATGAGAGAGAGAGAGAGAGAGAGAGAGAGAGAGAGAGAGAGAGAGAGAGAGAGAGAGCGAGCACTTTGAGGACAGGATTCAGAAGAAAACTTTGAATTCCAAGCTATAAAACTGAGTAGGATCCGATGATAGGAAGAAAGTGTGATTTGTTTATTTGCTCATTTTTTTTTCTGTTCTCAGCTTCTTGCCCAGACACAAAAGCGAAAGCACAGAGGCTGGTGAGATGGCTCACTGAGCAAAGTGCTTGGAATATAAGCTTGAGACCCTGAGTTTAGATGCCAAAGCCTACAGAAAAGCCTAGCATATTAGAGAATCTGTAGCCCCTGCAGTAAGTGTGTGTGTGTGTGTGTGTGTGTGTGTGTGTGTGTGTGTCCTTCCACGTGTGTATACATGATAGATCCCTTAAGCTCAAAGCTCATTAGCCAGTTTAGCTGAATAGATGACCTTTAGGTTTAATAAGAGATGTTAGAAATAAAGTTGGAAATGAAGTTGAAAAAGATATCTAATATCAATCTTTGGCTTCCACACCTACCAAAATGAGGCAAGTACACTGTACACACACACACACACACACACACAAACACACGTACTCAGGCACATCTTTTGCTACCAGCTATTTGGTGCTATTTTCCAGCAAACTTATCTCTCTGGCAATTTCCTCAGCTAAAGCACCAAGCCTGGTTCATTATTGGCTTTTCAAAGTCTTCCTTTGAATGTCTGGGTACAAAAGATTGATCCATCTCCATCTTGTTTAATTTCTAACAATGACATTTCCTCTTTTTCTAATTCCCTTTGCCTGCTTGGCAAACTCCACCTGGAACCCATTGGCAAGCCTTTGTGAAAAAAATTCAGCACTGGCTAAGAAAACTAAAGACAGAAGCATTGAAACAAAACCATCTCTATAGATTATGTAAGCACAACTTTCAAGAGTATACTTTTGTTTATATTTGGAAAATTTCATGGATGTACACGATGTATTTTGATCATATCCATTCTCCATCCCTACTTCCATGTCCTGACGTGAAATTTCAGAACTGTTTTTTTTTTAAACCTCTGCATTTCTTTGGCAGTGGTCTTTGCAAATTAAAGACTTCATCTAGCTTGTTTAGCCTGCTATTTCTGAAATACAGATATTCCAACACTTATTAAATGACTAAAAATTTAAATTACAAACCTAACACCTTCGGTGTAGGAAATTACCACTAACTTGAAGCACTAAGGCTCAGCCTTAACATGAGAAGTGCACATTCTGTTATTAAGTTTGTGTTTAAAAATACGTAAGGTAATGACTGGAGAGATGGCTCACTGGTTAAGACTGTGCACTGCTCTGGTAGAGCAACCAAGTTCAGTTCCCAGGATCCATGTGGGGTGGCTCTCAGCTGTCTATAATTCCAGCTTCAGCAGATTCAATGTCCTTTTCTGGCCTCTGTGATCACTACAGTCAAATAATAGGCTACTTCTTGAACTTATTTACACATTTTTGTAAAAAATTAGATAAACTTTGGTACAATCTTGAGTTAAATTATATATTATTTTTATGAATAATTCTCAATATCATTTTCAGATTATGCTTTTGGTACGTACTTAGCTTGCCAGTGTGAGATGACTTTAAGAAAAATTGAAATTTCTTGGTCTTTGAAATTCTATTATTATATGCTTTTGCAAAGCATTAACTGCAAAATAAAAATGAAAAACTCCTTCTCAATATTTTAGAAATATGTAAAGGCATGGTATAAAAATGTTTTTCCAGTTTTTGAAAGTTGTATTTTAAAAATACAAACCAGAGAAAATAGTTTTCATTTTCTACATGTTTGAATTATTTATTTTCTAAGCTTAGAATAAAGAATGCTAAAGATATTTTTCTGCCACATATTAAAACAAATTACAGTAAGGTTTATTAAAAACTACTGAAGTAGTGTATTATTTGTTGAAGGGGTTGTTAATCCTAATTAAAATTTCCAATGTTTATAGGTTATATTTGTTTTCCTAAGCATTTACTTAAACACACACACACACACACACACACATATACACGGGGGAGAAGGAGGGGGAGGGAGAGGACCAGAGGAAGGGGGAGGATACACAGAGAAAGACAGATATTAAGGTTGAGTAATGGCATTAAACAAGAGCACCCCTTCAGCTGAGTGTTGAGAGTTTGAGCAATCTCCACTGCAAGCAGAAGTAGACTGAAGGCAGTGTTTGCAGAATTATTGGCAAATATAATAAATAAAAGTCCATGACTATCAAGGGATTTGCAATCTCATAGGAAAAACAACAATATCAACTAGCTAGAACCCCTGGAGCTCTCAAGGACTAAACCACCAATGGAAGAGTACACATGGAAGGACCCATGGTTCCAGCTGCATATATATCAGAGCTGCCTTATCTAGCATCAATGGGAGGGGATACCCTTGATCCTGATAAGGCTTGATGTCCCAGCATAGGGGAATGCTAGGGTAGTGGAGCAGGAGTGGGTGAGTGGTTGGGGGAGCAACCTCATAGAAACAGGGGGGAGGGAGAACTGAATGCGGGGGTTGAGGAGGGGAAACTGGGAAGGGGGATAATATTTGAAATGTAAATAAATAAAGTAACCAATTTAAAAAAAAAGAAAAAAAAAGGAGTCAGTAGTAAACAAGAATTAGATGATTATCAGGTGGACAGTTACAGAACCTATAACAGCAACAGACAATCTCTGCACGAAACAAACCCAAGCTAGTGCCAGGGCAGGCTCAGGTTCCAGACCTTGGTGTGAGATAGGGCTCTGTAGACAAGGACACAGGAATGAAGAAAAGTCTGGAGAGCTCAGTTGCTCTGAGGACTTCTAAGCACAGACTCCTTTCGTATTTGCTTTATCAAAGCTGCTCCTTTCTTTCCTACCTATCTATATGAAATGGTTCTATTATTCTAATGCATTTTAAGATGAAGTAATTGATACACAGAGATTTTCAGTAATTGATTTAAGGTACAAAAGTAAACAAAAACATCGTCTTTATTTTATTTAGGAAGCCTGGACTTAAAAATGCACATTTTCAGTCAATCCCCTTTACTAATTGTTTCAACAACCACATAAACAAAACAAACGCAACAGTTATAGGGACTGTGGAAAAGTTCCCATATCGAGTACTTCACAAATATAAACCTATTGCATTACAACATAACCCAACTTTCAATAAGAAAGGAAGAAGCAAGACTCAGAGAGGGGATATCTGTCTTAACAGAAGGAACAAACAAATAAAAAAAAACAAAAAACAAAACAAAACAAACCGAAAAAAACATCTTCCAGAATGAGGTGGCCATGCTGCTTGGACCCAGGGGCATTGCCATGGGGAGCATTCCCATGGGCATGGAGGTGATTCTCTCCTGCACTAGCACCAAGGTAAAGTGGATATGATAAGAGTCTTTAGCTTTTCTGTACACATTAAACATTACTGAAGATGCTGAAACATGCTTGTGTCTATGTACATTGTATCAGGGTTGTTTTCATTAATGCTAATTGTAGCAATGGAAAAATTCCCCTTTAAGAAAAAGTTTGGCTTTTACAGTAACAAGCAGCTGCAAGAGTCAGATGTATATACACCCAACCAATGGACAGAAGCTGGTGACCCCTGAAGTTGAATTAGAAAAAGCTGGAAGAAGCTGAGGAAGAGGGCAACCTCATAGGAAGACCAGCAGTCTCACATAACCTGGACCCCCGAGATCTCTCAGACATTCGGCCACCAACCAAGTAGCATACACCAGATGATATGAGGCCCTGACATATATACAGCAGATGACTGCTGGGTCTGGCCTCAGTGAGAGAAGATGCACCTAACCCTAGAGAGACTTGAGGTCCTAGGGAGTAGGGAGGTCTGGTGGGGAGTAATGGGGGTGGGGACATCCTCTTGGAGACAGGGGTGGAGAAGGAGGTATGG
Source organism: Rhabdomys pumilio (assembly GCA_030674055.1). Classification (NCBI taxonomy): domain Eukaryota; kingdom Metazoa; phylum Chordata; class Mammalia; order Rodentia; family Muridae; genus Rhabdomys; species Rhabdomys pumilio. The sequence continues at coordinate 38,812,009 of JANHMN010000014.1, forward strand.
GATGAGGAACAGTCAGAGAATGGGTAGGGAAGTGATAAAGACTAGACAGTAAAAAATGAGTAAAGAATAATAAAAATGTAAAAAAGAATATCATATTTAACAAAAAACAACAAAACAAAATAACAAAAATAAAGTATTACATTTTAAAGTTAAAAAAAACAGAAAAAGCTTGAAACAAGTATTCATTGATTCATTTAAATATAAGGTCATTGAACATTAGTACACATGTTTTGTGAAGCCAACTAATATTACCTGTAGAAAGCAGAAGAATGGTGTGGACGGTGATATGCTTTTATCCTGATGCATCTAAGTGCCCTTAGTCTTAGAAAGAAAATAAAGAATCATAGCTGCACTTGCATTCAACTTGTATAATATTGTGGTTGATATGGAGTTAATAACCAGGCATACCCAGGATGGTTGTTGCAAATGAAGTGTTTAGCTGCCTTTTGCGAACATTGTAGATACTTATTGTATCCAATAACCAACTCAATAAGTGATAATTCCTTGAAGGTAAGTTGTAGCATGGAATATGAAACTTTATCAACATAACCTTTTCTTATTACATTGCATTAGAATCCACTGGATTATGTAACATTCTGGAAGTTACTCTTGCTTGCCATTTCAGAGGGGGAAATACTGGTTTGCTGAGTTATACAGATTTTACGAGTATTGATGTAGCTCATTAAAACATGGTGAAAATGTTCTCAACAATATCACCACTACTCTCAGTAGAAGTCTATTGAGAATATAATAGTTTCAGAGCTGAGAGCTAAATATTTCCTCAAGTTCTAACTTTTTGCCTCAAACCTCCAATTTTTCTCAGTGGTAATTTTAATAAGTTTTAGAAAGACAGTTGTTTTCTTTGAGAAGCTTACATTACTCAGTTTTGGATGAACTATAGATTCCTGCTTAGGTTTGGGTTGCAATGATCTGTCACTTTCAGTAACAACAAGGTTCCAGGGAAATGGTTCTCTTAGCACGTTGGTTCAAACCACTCACACAGTGGCTGTTCATTTAGATAAACCTTACACCAGGAGTGGCGTGCTTTGTGCAAATTTCCCCTTTCCATACACAAGAGTGTTTAAAATCAGTGAAGCGTGTATATCAAGTGTTAAGGTTTAATAATATGAGTGGCACATTTTCTTCAAAGATACTCAAAGAGAAGTTCACATATTCATGCACACGATCACATGGAAAAGAAGAGCCTAAAGATGACTGATGAGTCACCTAGGAACAGCAACTCTTTGCTCTGGTTTTCAGACATATTTGCAAAATTTGCAATTCAATTATACAGTTATTTTATTCAATATCATACAAAATATAATACAAGGTATTGCATAATACTGTAAAAATTAAATATTGTATGAATATACAATACTAGATTATTTACTTTAGAATTGCTGTTAGACACTATGAACTTACAACATGGAAAACATAGTCATTGTGCCTACTCTACATATTAAAACCTTGAATTCAGATTCATTTGGATCTGGATTTAATGTGATGACAGTAAAGTATTATGTTGGCCTTTGCAGATGTTTTTCAGGCACTAAAGGGATGGTTAATTAATTCTTTGTCTGCAGCTAAACTGTGGTTTTTCAAGTAAAGCAAAAAGGGCACATTAGGCTAAAAGGTCAGAGGCATTTGTTATAGTTAAGACATTGTAACACAGAACCTTGACTGATCAGTAACGTTATGGAGATGCTAAACATGAGTAAACTTTCCAGTGTGTTTGGAGGGGCTGAAATCTGCAGTAATAACAGTAACACCTGCTCGAGGATCTGATGTATACGTGACAAACGAATGTATACATCGTGAAAAATTAAAGAGAATCTGAGTATTGAATCTAAGAACAGGCTCATCTGTAGAACTTGACCCGGTACCTCTCTAATGGCACAAGGCAACCGGCAACCAAGTATACACTGTTACAGATGGAGATTAACTGATTTCCACCAATTTCAAACAATATAAAATCGAGTAACAACTGTATTCCAGCAACAGTTGGTATAACTGAATCTATGCACCCTGAAGTTATGCTTTTCTATACAAGGATACGGAAAGTGTATTACAAGTATTGATTTCACCATTCAGCTTAAACCAGTTTCTCGAGTTTTCTTCAATGTCAATGCAAAATAGCTTAATTTTCCACATGAAATTCTCACCATGTTACAAGCATAGATGGGGTTGCAGACTAATTTTTCTCTGCTACACAGAATCCGGCTATAGGAATTTTCATAGGATGTATTTCTAGAGAAACACCGTCAGTGTCTTGTCATAGTGTCTTGTTTTAAGTTTGTTTGTACATTGTAGGTTTCTAGTTGCTTTAGAATCCAGACTACATTCTATGTCTAGTAAGGCATACTATACCTAGAAAGGCAATTCTGAGGAGTAGATAAGGTTATTGGTTTTGTTTTGTAGGGGACACTGGTGAAATTGCCATCTCCGTTTTCTAGGGAAGAGGATTGAGGATGAGCATGACTTAAACAACTTCCCAGACCTTAAGTAGTGGAGCAGCAGTGTGCATGTGAATGTGGCTGCTAACCTCAACGCTAGATTGCTTCTGTAGGTCGGTCACACTTCTTTGTAAAAGCTGTGGTTTGTTTTTCTGTGGGCGAACCGTTGACTCAGTGTACTCTAGGATGCATGATGTGCTGGGTATCTTCAGTTTTCCTTTCAAGTTCATTGTATGGTCTTCTCAGTGAATGACCTTTCCTGAGTTTCTGTTTTGCTCTATTATTGATCCTTTCCCTTCCTAGTTTGTTCTAATAAAAAGTGGCATCAGGCAGGACATCACGGGTTTTGTCTTTTTGGACAATACTATATGTATATAAATTTATATATATATATATATATTTCTGATTTCAGTAGACTCTGTTCAGAACTTGGCAAATAGTCACCGTAAATATGATAACTTTTTGAAATGTGATAAACAGAATTATTTTTCGTTTGTGATCTGATTAATATACATGCTACACCATACACACATATGTATATGCATTTACATGTACATAGAGACATTCTTGCTTAGGGCATGTGTAACACTCTAGAATAAAAGCCTAGGTAATAAGTCATGCATATATTCATATGCCCATTTTTATGCTTGACATAGTGGTAAAATATTTTAACCTCATTATGCAGAAATCAGAGATGAGACTATTATTGATTATAAGTATGGAGACATGAATCATAAGATTCTGAAATGTTTTCTGATTAGATTTAAAATGATCAAGTGCTTCAGTTGGAACGTTAGGAGAGTGTGTGATATTGATTTGGATTATCTCCATTATAAGGATGCACTTAAAAGAATGAACAAAGGAAACATCAATGTTAAAGAAATTGATCATTGTAACTATATTCTACTAGGGTAACTGTAGACACAGTGGCTTGTGGAGTTTTCCTGGCCATGACTGTTTCCTCCACGTTCATTTTAGCTGATTCCTCACTTGTTTCCAGGACTCAATTGGGCTACCCATCTTCTATTTTATATTGTCCTCTGGTCTTGCTGACATCTGCTCATTCACTGCGACCAGTTATTTTATCTATGGCTTCAAAGTGGTTCTGCATGGAGAACTCAGTCACCAATCACTACATTTTAAAAAAATATATTCTTCTCTTCTCTTGGAAGCACTCAGCTCCAAGTATGGGCGTTCAGTCCTCAGTGAAATTGAGATCTACAATATAATTTATTTGATACCTTTTCTAAATTTATGTTTCTATGTAATTCATTTGCCCAAACGGATGCTCTGAGGGTAATAGAAAGAATACCACATATTTATAGAGATCAAAGTATTTTCTAGCATTGCTAGACAGATGGTGATTCTAGATGAACCATTTGAAATTGTGGCCACTTCAGATGGTGGGGAGTCCTTCCAGGCAGGCAACTACTCTACCATCTAAAGAACCATTGTCTCCTGCCACTTAGGTAAACTCCTTGTGTGTCTCATTTTAATCTTATCAGTTTCCTTCTTTCTTAGTATAGCCATAGGAAACATATAGAAATTTAGTTTTGTTGTTTTCCTTCTGAGACAGATACACAACGTGAGTCCAGTTGAGAATGTTAAAAAGTGTGTACTTTATCAAATGAATTCATGATGAAACTGACTTGCTGACTTTGGATGAGTGGAGTAAAATAAATGGAGGTTAAAGGATGAACATAGGAATAATAATTAATTAAATTTGAAATTCTTCTCCTGTGTGAAATAACAATGGTATTCCTAAGGTATCTCTTTATATGCAAAAATATCTACAATGGCAATTAACACTTATGGTTGTCCTGGGAACTAAATAAGCTAATTTATGAAAATGCTTATGTTTACTCCCACATATAATTTCTTTCTTTTTTATCAATCATTTTATTTGTTTACATTTAAAATGTTATCTCCCTTCTCAGTCACCTCTCCACTAACCCTCCTGCCCTCCCTCTCCCCTTATCTCTAAGAGGGTGGTTCCCCACCTGCCCACTGACTCCTGCCTCACTCCTGTATCATCCTTTCTCTGGGGTATCAAGCCTTTACAGGACCAAGCACCTCCCCTCCCACTGATGATAGATAAGGCAGTCCTTTGCAGTTTATCAGGAGCTATGGACCAGCCCATGTATACTCTTTGGTTGGTTGTTTAGTCACTGGGAGCTCTGAGGGGTCTGGTTAGTTGATACTGTTGTTCTTCCTATGGGTTGCAAATCCCTTCAGCTCCTTCAGCCTTTCTCCTAACTCTTCCATTTGGGGTCCCTGAGCTCAGTCCAATGGTTGGCTGTGAGTATCTGTGTCTGTCTTAGTCAGGTTCTGGCAGAGTATCTCAAAGGACAGCCATACTGGGCTCCTGTCTGCAAGCACATCTTGGCATCAGCAGTAGTGTAGGGGTTTTGTATCTGCAGATGGAGTATATCTCAGGGTGAACAGTCTCTAGATGGCTTTTCCTTCAGCCTCTGCTCCATTTTTGTTCCTACATTTCTTTTAAACAGGAACAATTCTGGGTTAAAAAGTTTGAGATGGGTTGGTGGCTTGATCCCTCCACTGGGGGCCATGTCTATCTACTGGAGGTGGTCTCTTTAGGTTCTGTCTTCCTGCTGTGGGGAATTTCTGCTAATGTCATCCCATTGGTCTTGGGAGTTCACATCCCTGGCTGTCTGGGACTTTCTAGTGGTTCCCCAAGTCCCCCGCACCCCCCACTGCTACTTATTTCTCTTTGTTCTCCTGGCTCTCTGGACTTCTCTCCTGTTTCTTCATTTCTTAGTATGTGATGTTTCTTCATTTTATCACTTTACTGACATTTATTTCTCTTTAAGAATAAATACATATTGTTGGTAATTTTGAGATAGACTGCCTGTCACTGACCAGCTCCCTCATTACTTGGAAGGTTATTAGTAAAATATTATATTTGTTGCTAAAGTAGTCTTAACTTTATTTTTTTCAAATATAGAAGTACAGTTCAAATACCATAAAATTTGGTGGTACTTGGTATATTCACAGAACTCAGCAGTACTACAGTATAATCTAGTACATGTTCATTGTCCTTCCACCAAACCTACTAACATTCATTGAATTCTGTCTTCACCTGCTTCCTTGGGAATCACTAATCTCCATTTTGTTTCTGTGGATTTGTCGGTTCTGAGCATTTTATATTAATTCAATTCAGCCTTCATCAGATGACTTCTTTTGCTTAGTATATGTTATATTATTTAATTTGTATAATCTTCATTTATTTGAATAATAGATGTGAGCCAGAAGTATTTTAGAGATTTGAATTTTCTAGATTTTTGAATATTTGTCTATATGTATTATAATGCAACAGGAGATGAGATCCCACAATTCCTTTGTACAGATGCTGAAAATAATTTTTCAGCATTATATATATATATATATAATGTTTTTTTTAAAGTAGAATACTTTGATGTGGGATATTCTACTTTACCACCTTTGGCATTCTGTCAATTGTCAAAACTTCTTTTTTTTTGATCCATAACATTTTGGATTTTCTTTTGACTTCTAAAGTAAAGATCTCTAAATTCTGTTGAACACTATTTATTTGTTTGTTAAGACTGTTTTTTCTTAACCTTGCTGAATATAAATTTCATCTCTTATAAACAATGTATAGCTTTTAAATAAATTTCTGCTTTAGTTGGATGATCTAATTTATTTGTTCATATATAAGTAATTAGAATAAAGTGGAATTTTTTGTAATTTTCCTACTGCCCACATGCCTAACCTACTTCTATTTGAATATATTCCTTTGCTATTTTAATTTTTTTATTTGTTTCAATTATTTTCCTTCATTATTGTCATAGAAAATTAAAAAAAAAACAGATGTAGGAGACTGTATTTATATAATTGTGAGTCTCTCAATCACTCTATTTATGTAACAAAGCCCCCAAAGAGGCCAATGATTAGAGAGAGAGAAACATGGAGCAGACATAAGAGTGGTTTGAGGGAGGAAAGGAAAGAAGATAAATGATGTAATTATATTTTACTTAAAATATATAAAAAACCAAAAGCAACATGGTAACTAAAGGGGAAATTTTTAATTTTAGCTTGTATACACACTGGAAAACAGATTCATTGCTTACTTAGACAATTACTAATGTTGTCTTAATCTTCCAGATACTACAAGATATATTAGAGAATTTCATAGTTCCATAAAGGCTTCATATTGCTCAATGTTACCTTTTGAGTATTTCATTAAAAAACACTCAAATTAAAATTTGTTAATTTCATATATGTGTGTAGTACATTCTGATTACTCTCACCCTCCCTCCAATTTCTTCACACCTCCAACTCTCTTTGCACTTATCTGTCCCCTTTCCCTCACATGTTGTCCTTTTTGTTTTGTTTTGTGACTTGTGGAGGTAACAGTGGTCATCTATATGACCATGGGTTTGGAACTATCTATGGATCCTGGTGGACTCAATAGTAGGCACATAGCTGAAGATAATATCTTCCCTAATAGTCTTCAGTCCATAATTCAACAGTAGTTATTAATTCAGCAGGGAGAGATAGGGTCTCTCCTTGATGACACACTATTGCCTTTTGACAGGCCCAATTTTACATAGGCCCATTGCAGGTAGTCACAGTTGCTGAGTGATCATGACTACTGATTGTCTTATGTCTAGAAGCTAACAATTTACAGACCTTCTCCTTACTTTCCATATTTTTCATTCTCTCTGCTTCCTCTTCCTTCATAATCTCTGAGCAGTAGAGTGGTGAGCACCCAACTGCTAGTCATTCTTAACACTTGATCATCCAACAGATTTCCTTTCTAAGACTGTTGTGTGCTCTAGTTGTTAATTACTGTTCAGTTAACAGAACCATGTAGTATTTATACCTGGTGATTTTCAACAATTGTTCCTGAAGAAAAGGCATCATGCAAAGTACTGGGTTGTCATCAGTCATGCATACTCAGTTGTGTGCTGTCATGTTGATGAGAGACACAGGTGAAAGGCATGGTAGGTCTCTCAGGGACTACCAGGATGGTCAAGTCATAAAACTTCTTTAAGAACAGGGCTGTAAAGTAATTCCAAATATGTTCATTCCTCTTGACTGGTGACAAGTTGTTAGTTTCCATTAAAACTGGGAGTTGCTAGAATGTGAGGTGGTTGTTGAACTGATAGAAATAATAAACTGGGAGAAATAATAAGGCAATACTCAGTGTCAGGTTTTGTTTTTCAAATCAACTCTATTTAGATCACCACAATTTTGATTAAATTTCATAGTCCAAAAATTGGATTGATATTCTTTTGCTAGTATTTCTGCTGCTTTTTGGTGAAAGAGGTTATTTATTTGAGCTATCTCTCTTTATTGGTAGGACCTTTTCAATCTTAGTTCTAAAGTCTTTGTACTTCTGTATCACTTTGTAAGAAAGCTCAGATTTCTTGTTTTAACAATGTATTTGAAAATTTCTGCATCAGATTTCCTATTTTATTAACTTTTTTGGTAGTTTCCTGAACCAGATTTTCCTACGCATTGGCCACTTATTCCCACACTGAGACCCTAGGTACCCATGATGCTCTTAGTAATGGAGGCAGCTCAAGCCAGGGGTAGGCGAATGGAGCTTAAACAAAGCTCATTGTGAGCTTCCCAGTGTCAATAGTTGTTGGGTTTAGAAGAACATTAGCCTCTATCAGCTGGTGTTTCTGTACAACTTGATTTTATGCACTTAAAGCATCTTGATGTGTCACTTAGAAAATAATTCACGATGACATTTCATCCACCCAAATCAGTAAATAAATATCTAATTTACACATAGCTTCCAGGGGAGATTTTATTTCTTTTCATTAGGCCACTAGAAAACCTTCATATTTGTTCCAAGCATTAATTTATAGATTTGTGTGTCCATGGGTACTTCTCTTCCATCCAAAGATGGGAATGTTTCACAAAGAACGCATGCTTTGCTTAATGCAAAGTAAAGTTATAATGTATTAAACGGATTACTGTGAAATCAGAAAAGAGTAACAAATGATTAAAGCAGTGGTATTTTGGAGAGAAGGCTTGCTTCAAATGAAAACTTGGCTTCACCCACTGTTCCAATCTATGTACTAAGTACAGAATCAATCACCATCTGTCTTTCCCTCATTCATTTGGTTTGCATCAACATATAGCTGTGCATGAGTTCAGAGGAAGATTAGGCTGAAGTATTTAAATTGTCTGTTCTTCTGAAGGTGGCAAAAGATTAATATTAGCACTTTTTATAAACTATATAATTAAGAGAACGAATAAATTTATTTAGTCTTCCATAGAACTGCAGAATGTTTTGGAAAATTAATTTGCTTATTTTACTGTGAAATTTTCTTTTAAAAGGCAAGCAGTTTTTGAAAACTATAAAACAGAATGCACAGAAAATATTGAAATGACTCCTTATACTTAGATCTACAGAAGACATTATCAAAATACTTGAAATAATACTCAAAAACACAGAGGAAACATTTGAATCTTATTTTTATTCCCTTCCCCTGCCTGGGTTTTATGTTTTATTTTGTACAGCTATTTGTTGGCTACTGGCTTGTTGTATATTGCTTTTACTATGTTTAGGTATGGGCCTTGAATTCCTGATCTTTCCAAGACTTTTAACATGAAGAGATGTTGAATTTTGTCAAATGCTTTCTCTGCATCTAGAGAGATAATCATGTGGTTTTTTTCTTTGAGTTTATTTATGTAGTGGATTTCATTGATGGATTTTCAAATATTGAACCATCCCTGCATTCCTGGGATAAAGCCTACTTGATCATGATGGATGATTGTTTTGATGTGTTCTTGGATTCGGTTTGTGAGAATTTTATTGAGTATTTTTGATCAATATTCATAAGCGAGATTGGTCTGTAGTTTTCTTTGTTGGGTATTTGTGAGGTTTAGGTATGAGCATAATTGTAGCTTCATAGAACGAATTGGGTAGTGTTCCTTCTGTTTCTATTCTGTGAAATAGTTTGAATAGAATTGGTATTAGGTCTTCCTTAAAGGTGTGATAGAATTCTGCACTAAAACTGTACGGTCACGGACATTTTTGGTGGGGTGACTTTTAATGACTGCTTCTAATTTTTTTTTTAGGAGTTATAGGACTGTTTAGATGGTTTATCTGCTTCTTGTTTAATTTGGTACCTGGTATCTGTCTAGAAAATTGTCCATTTCATCCAGATTTTCCAATTTTGTTGAGTATAGGCCTTTGTAGTAGGATCTGATGATTTTTTTAATTTCCTCAGTTTCTGTTTTTGTGTCTCACTTTTCAGTTCTAATTTTATTAATTTGGATACTGTCCCCGTGCCCTCTGGTTAGTCTGGCTAAGGGTTTATCTATCTTGTTGATTTTCTCAAAGAACCAGCTCCTGGTTTTGTTGATATTTTGTTCTTTCTGTTTCTACATGGTTGATTTCAGCTCTGAGTTTGATTATTTCCTAGCGTCTACTCCTCTTGGGTATATTTGCTTCTTTTTGTTCTAATGCTTTCAGGTGTGCTGTCAAGTTGCTGGTGTATGGTCTCTCCAGTTTTTTTGTAAGCACTTAGAGCTATGAGTTTTCTTCTTAGTACTGTGTTCATGGAGTCCCACAAGGTTTGGTATGATGTGTCCTCCTTTTTATTAAATTCTAAAAAGTCTTTAATTTCTTTCTTTACTTCTTTCTTGACCAAGTCATCATTGAGTAGAGCGTTGTTCAGTTTCCACGTGTATGTGGGCTTTTCATTGTTTTTATTGTTATTAAAGACAAGCCTTAGTCCATGATGGTCTGATAGTGTACAAGGGATCATTTTGCTCTTTTTGTATCTGTTGAGGCCTGTTTTGTCACCAATTATATGGTCGATTTTGGAGAATGTACCATGAGGAGCTGAGAAAAAGGTATATTCTTTTGTTTTAGGATGAAATGTTCTATAGGTATCAGTTAAATCCATTTGGTTCATAACTTCTGTTAGTTTCACTGTGTCTCGGTTTAGTTTTTGTTTCCATGATCTGTCCCTTGCTGAGAGTGGGGTTTTGAAATCCCCCACTATTATTGTGAGAGATGCAATGTATGCTTTGAGCTGTAATCCAGATTCTTTTATGTATATGGTTGCCCTTGTATTTGGGGCATAGATGTTCAGAATTGAGAGTTCTTCTTGGTGTATTTTTTCTTTGATGAGTATGTAGTGTTCTTCCTTATCTTTTTTGATTACTTCTGGTTGAAAATCAATTTTATTTGATATTAGAATAGCTACTCCAACTTGTTTCTTAGAACCATTTTCTTGGAAGATTGTTCTCCATCCTTTTACTCGGAGGTAGTGTCTGTCTTTGTCACAGAGGTACACTTCCTGTATGCAGCAAAATTCTGGGTCCTGTTTATGTATCCAGTGTGATAGTCTATGTCTTTTTATTGGAGAATTGAGTTCATTGATATTAAGAGATATTAAGGAAAAATGATTGTTGCTTCCTGTTATTTTTGTTATTAGAGGTGGAATTATGTTTGTGTAACTATCTTCTTTTGGGGTTGTTGGAAGACTACTTTCTTGCTTTTTCTTGGTTGTAGTTTCCCTCCTTGTGTTGGAGTTTTCCATTCATTATCCTTTAAAGAGCTGGATTTGTGCGAAGATATTGTGTAAATTTGGTTTTGTCATTGAATATCTTGGTTTCTCCATCAATAGTGATCGAGAGTTTTGCTGGGCATACTAGTCTGGACTGACATTTGTGATCCCTTAGGGTCTGTATAGTATCAGTCGTGTTCACTTTTTCTTAATTCTTTCATATATCACATCCCACCACAGTTTGTCCTCCTTTCACTTCTCCCAGCCCTTCCCCCATCCTTCTCTCTCCCCCCAAATCCACTTCTCTTCTGGAAAAGAACAGCCATTCCAACAATATCAACTGAACATGGCATAACAAGATGCAGAAAGACTAGGTGTATGTCTTCCTATCAAGGCAAGACAAGGCAACTGAGTACAGGAGGAAAAGAGTCAGATACTGTTCCTATGCCCATCAATAGGAGTCCTACAAGAAGATCAAGCTACACAACTGTAACATATATGCAGAGGACACAGATCAAACCCATGCAGACTCTGTGATTATCCCTTCAGTCTCGGTGAGCCCTTTTGAATACAGGTTAGTTGATTCTGTGGCTTGTGTTCTTGTGGGAAAACACTGTACACTCTTTTGATGATTTCCTTAAAGAACCCCAACCCCAAAACACTATGGCAATTGTAACTTGTGATCCAGTCTTCTACAGTACAAGATTTTCCATTTTCTGTTTCACAGGCATGGACCTGGTTTAATAACTGCCATTTTTATATAGTGCTGTGAAGCCATTTAATTGATTTTCAAAAATAACAAGCTTTTGCGTCTATACTTTGATATGCTGGGTGGAAAGATACTTCTCATAAGAACATTTTCAAGGCTGAAAATTAACTAAATAATTTAAGGTTGGAGTTGAAAAATATAGGGGAAATCAGTGTAGCTTATGTTTTATCACGTTAAGCTTGCCAAAATTGTTTTATAATGACAACTTGTTCTGACCCAGTTAAGAAATGAACAGGAAAAAATGAATGGAACATATGAGAATCAATTACATAAAGTTATAATAGGTTTTCTATGGATCTGCTTCCAATTCCTGCTTGGTTGGGCTTTTCTTGTTTTTCCAGTGAACTCAATTAATAGACTATTTCCCTTTGATGAACAAAACAGTTGTTACTCTAGGAAACATATTTGTTTAAAGAAAAATGCCAAGATTTCAATAGATGATAACATTAACGTATTTGCCTGTGTTACCTTCAGCATTTATGTTTAGTTCTCATCTGTAACTCATCTAATTTAAGGATTGGAGATGGCTGAAGAAAATTTAAAAGTACTTCATAGTTTAGAATCTTCATAAAATACATAATGTATGAAGTCAATGTGAATAACAGTGAAATGGAGCCCCAGCTGGCATCTCTTGCCAACAAACATAAGCTTATAGTACTGGAAATAGTTTGTATCTAATTGCGTTGTCGGCCAAAGGAGCTATGGAAACCCTCAAACAACTCAAGTTATTGCTAAGCCTGTTGGTAGCTTTCCACATTAAGGGTATGATGGATCTATTGCTGAAGACAACACCTATAGAACTCACAGTATCCAAGGAAGTTTCATAATACCTAAGTATAGCCTTCATTCCTACTGACTAGTGTTCACGGTACTGGAAGGTACTTTACATGCTACCAAAGGAGAAAGGTAAACAGCAACCTAGTTACAAATACTTTTAACTACACTGATGCCCTGGCTGAAATATGGTACAGTGGTGGCACAAAGCTTGTAGAAATATCTGATTAAATTTAAGGCACATTCCATGAGACTAAACCCATGCCTGACACTGATTGGGTAGGAAAACCTTGAGACAATGTTGTCCAGAGACTCAAGGAAAAGCCACAAACTAGTCTTCTGCCGGGGGCCACTCCACCCGTGCCCCGGCTTGGGGTGGCGAGGGGGAGAGAGAGAGATGCAGCTTCTTCTTCTTTCTTCTCCTCCTCCCACCGTCCGGTTCTTCTCGAGGTAGCCCCTATGCTGCTGCTGTGTGTTGATCTGCTGTCAGGGATCCTGTGGCCTGAGACTGGCACTAGTATCCCAGCCTTAAGACCATCAAGGGGTTAAGTAAATAGCTTTGTATTATCCTAAAAACTTCTTCTGAGGGTAAGAGACTGCAGGCTGGGGTGATTAACACCTGCAGCCTAACTGCAGAGAATTAGGCAACTGGCCTTTGTTCTATCTCAGCAGGAACTGCTGGGCTCTAACTTAAGGCTGGGTCGCAGGAAGAAAAGACACTTAGAAAAGTTGCTATAGAGTTTATTAAGTGTAAAAGGTATCCTATGAAAGCTATCTGAGGGGAAACGTGGAAAGTCCTAAATGGGAGGAAGAAAAGATTCTAACAAAGTAAAAATTCTAAGGGAGAAGAATTCTAGGCAGGGGGAAAGGAAAGGGCAACAGGGTTTTAACTGACTAACTCTATTCTAACTCTACTAACTAAACTTGCTCTCTGTCTTTGTCTTCGGTATTTGTACACCATTCAGAGTACATGATCACATGTTACAAAGTTCATCACAAGTTCACACCAAAAATCGGATCATAAATTGAAATAGAAGTTTACAACACAGAATGTTTACATGAATATCCATTAGGAGTAATTATCTAGCTAGACATTCATCACCTGTCTAGCTCCACAGGTTCGCAGAAAGTTTGAAACTATAACTTAAGAAATTGGTGAAGTTTTGTATAGATAAACCCAGGCAATATTTTCTCTTCTGTCCTGGTACCTATAATAAATTGTGAATAACCTCTATTGACCTAGGCTAATGGTTATGACTTCTAGGAATGTGCTCTAAGCAGGAGAAGGTCTAGGGGCAATTAACTGATAACACTCAGGAGACTGGCAGAGTTCTCTTGGCAGTTTCAACTATGCCTGAGGGACTTAATAGCAGTCCCGATATAAAAAAGCTTAATAATCATTGATATAATTTTAGGAATTCTTATAGGATCATCATTAAGACTTAAGAAGTCATCTATTTGTCTATATAGTGCCACTACAAGACAGTACATCTTCGTGGGTCTGCAGAGATCTGCTACAAAGGGGTGTGCTATTGCTTAGTGATAGTAGCAAATGTCTAATAATAATAATAATGGGAAAAGCATATTAATAGCAGGAATCTTTCCTAAAATCACGTCCACCACAGCCTTGCTAATGGGGCACACTCGTCGCAGATTATATAATAATCCGAGGCAAGCATTTCAGGATGATCATCTGCCAATTATTAGCTTGTCCCATTATGGCTCCTGACAGTCTTCTGTTAATGGAACTAAGCAATAACATGACCAGTAAGGACTTTTTTGTATTCATAAATCAGTAACTTCTCAGCCTTCATCAGAGAAGCTTCCTCCTGTAGTAGACAGTAACAGAGACTCACAACCAGACAATGTGTAGAAAGTGAAAGCCCTTGGAGCACACAGTCTTAAACAAGATGTCTTCATCAAATCCTTCCTATCAGAGTTAAGGGAAACCCTTGGAAGAGGGGGTGGAAAAAGAATAAGAGCCAGAGGGAGTGGAGAATACCAAGAAAACAAGACCGTCTAAATGCTGATGAAAATATGAATTCTCAGAGACTGAGACAGTATATACAAGGCATACGTGGGTCTGTAGCAGATAGGGTCTAAGAGCTGAGAGAAAGTGAACCCAAGCCCCATTGCTAAACCAGAAGCTAGGTGCAATTAATAATCACTTGAGATGAATAACTTGTTTTCTCCAGTTGAGTCTGTTTTTTTTTTTAAATTTAATTTATTTAATTTAAATTCTGATCTATAACCTCCCTCCTGGTTGTCATTTTCTACAGTCCCTTCCCCCATTCCCTCCACTTCTCCTCTGAGACAGTGGAGGTTCCCCTGTGTATCTCCACTGACCTTGGCACATCAAGTCTCTGCAGGGTTAGGGGCTTCTTCTCCTACTGAGGCCAGATAAGATGCCTGAGTTATGGGAACTGATTCCACAGACATGCAACAGCTTAAGGATAGCCCCTTCAGGACTCACATGAAGACAAGCTGCACATCTGCTACATATATGCTCAGTGTGGAGGTTAAAGGGATAGGGAGGTTAGGTCCAGCCCATGTATGCTCTTTGGTTGGTGGTTCAGTTTCTGAGTGGCCCCAAGGGTCCAAGTTAGTTGACTTTGTTGGTCTTCCTGTAGAGTTTCTATCCCCTTCAGGACTCCCAATCCTTCCCCCAACTCTTCCATAAGAGCACTCAAGTTCCATCCAATGTTTGGCTGTAGGTATCTGCATATGTCTGAGTCAGCTGATGGGTAGAGCCTCTCAGAGGACAGCTATTCTAGGCTCTGTGTGCAAGCATAACAGAGTATCATGAGTAGTGTCAGGGATTGGTGCTTGCCCATGGAATGGGCCTCTGGTTGGGTCAGTTATTAGTTGGCCATTTCCTCAGACACTGCTCCACCTCCTTCACTGCATTTCTTGTATGCAGGATAAATTTTGGGTCAAAAGTTTTGTGGGTGGGTTCCTGACCCTATCTTTCCACTGGAGCTCCTGCATGGCTACAAGAGGTGGTCTCTTCAGGTTTCGTATTACTACTGCTGTGAGTCTCAGCTAAGGTTATCCTCATTGATTATTAGGAGCTTCCCCTATCCCAGGTGTCTGGAACATACTTGAGATGTTCTCCCACCCTACCCCCACCAGCTGCAGATTCAGTTCATTCTCAAGGCCATCTGCCCATGTCTCTCTCCACATCTGATTATGAGCCCTTCATTCTCCTCCGCATCCCTTCTTCCACCCAGTTCCCTTCCTCCATCTGCCTCCTAAGACTATTTTATTCCCCCTTCTAACTGAAATTCAAGCTTCATTGCTTGGGTCCTCCTTCTTCTTTGTTTTCTTTGGGTTTGAAGAATGTAGCATGGATATCCTGTATTTTATGGCTAATATGTACTTATAACTGAGTACATACCATGCATGTCCTTTTGGGACTAGGTTACCTCACTCAGGACGATTTCATAAAATTCCATCCATTTGCCTGCACTGGGTGATGTCTTTGTTTTTAATAGCGGAATAGTATTTCATTGTGTAGATAAACAACATTTTCTTTATCCATTCTCTAGTTGAGGGACATTGAGATTGTTTCTGGTTTCTGGCTATTACAAATAAAGTTGCCATGAACATGGTGGAACACTTATTCCCAGGAATGATATAGCTGGGTCTTGAGGTAGAACTATTCCAAGTTTTCTGAGAAACCACGAAATTGATTTCCAAAGTGGTTGTACAAGTTGACACTCCCATCAGCAATAAAGGAGTGTTCCCCTTGCTCCAGATTTTTGCCAGCATGTGTTATCTCTTTGAGTTTTTGAACCTAGCAATTATTATGGGTGTAAGATGGAATATCAGAGTTGTTTTGATTTGAACTTCCCTGATGACTAAGGACTTTGAACATTTCTTTAAGTGCTTCTTGTCCATTTGAGATTCCTCTGTTGAGAATTTTGTTTAGCTCTGTGTCCCATTTTTTATTTGGGCTATTTAAATTGTTGGGGTCTAACTTCTCGAGTGCTCTGTAAATTTTAGATATTAACCCTCTGTCAGATGTAGTGTTGATGAAAATCATTTCCCAATCTGCAGGCTGTCATTTTGTCCTAATAATAATGTCCTTTGCCTCACAGAAGCTTTACAGGTTCATGAGGTCCCATTTATTGATTGTTGATCTTAGAGTCTGAGCCATTAGTGTTCTGTTCAGGAAGTTGTCTCCTGTACCACCAGGTTCAGGGCTATTCCACAGTTTCTGTTTTATTAGATTCAGTATATATGATTTTATGTTGATGTCTTTGACCTATTTGGACTTGAGTTTTGTGCAGGGTGATAGATACAGATTTATTTGCATTCTTCTACATGCAGATATCCAGTTAGACCAGCACCACTTTTAGCCATTGTATGGTTTTGCCATCTGTGTAAAAAATCAAGTGTCCATAAATGGAAACACACTACTGTTTAGGGCAGGATATGCATATATACTATGTATTGGTTTCTGGTTTTATGTTTTAATGATGTTCCTGTGTATGAATCTCTGTGTCTTTATGTGTTTCTTGTGTCTATACTATGGCTTGTTTTATTCACTCTGTTTTCTCCTATTCTGATTTGTATTTTTTTGCTTTACCTTTGTTTGTCTTATTATTATTTTGATGCCAATTTGTTGTCTTATTTTTAATATTTTTTATTTAAAACAATTTTAAAAATTTAAATATATTTCAGTCATATTCTTTCCCTTCTCCAAGTCACTCCAGTTCCTCTCAAAACCCACCCAACTTTCAGTTCTTTCTTTACTGTTTTTTTTTTCAAGTACAACATTCAGGGTAGTTTGTGAATAATAGAAATTTGCTCAGTTTATGGATCTAGAGTCTGAGAAACTCAATATCGATGGTTGTTTTCTTGTAGATGATTCTGGTCAGCTTAACATGGCAAAAGGTATAAAATTGTGAAGGATCTCAAGAGAGACAGGAGGAGGTTCACACTCTCCTCTTCCAGAAAACTCTTTCTCAGAGCATCTAACAGCTCTAATCTTGCTGTTAAGCAGTGTCAACTATCCAAATTAGAAGGCTGTTGGGAGCTGACTTTAAGCAGAAAGCGGCTAGAAAGCAGCTATCAGCTTTGCAGCCAGCCATCTTGAGCCATATACCCTGACATGAGACTTGGTTTTCAACAGCCTACCACAGCTGAAGCACACTCTGATATCCCACATATCTTATTTTGCTGTTTAGTGCCCACAGCTGCAAGGAGTACGCGGTATCCACACCTACAAAGCTTGTGGTGCACGTGTTATCCACATGCTATCCACGCCATACATGCCTGTAAGGCTCATGTGCTGTCCACGCCTGTAAGGCTTATGTCATATCCACACCTGCAAAGCATGTGGTATCCACGTGCCTACAAGGCACATGGCAAAAGCCTATAAATACCCCATATTTCCCTTCAATAAAGGAGACGTGAGAGACGTGAGTCTTGACTACAAAACCTCTGTCTTGTCTCCATTCCTCAAGTCTCTTCCTCTTCTTCCTCCCAACTCTCTCTTGCTAGGCCCTTACCCGTGGACCGGAGCAGCAGCGCAGGCTGAGACATTTTGGCCCCCAAGCCTGGCAGCGTACAGGTCTCAACAGAAGGCCCCATAAATGTTTTATTTTCTTTGAGCATCAATTAGCTGACTTACCTCTGAGCAAAAAATATTGTCAAGTACTCAGAGCTGAAAATTGTTATTCCTATCTGTGCTGAGGTCTCTATTACCAGCCTTTTGAAAATTAATGACTTATTTCTACCTATTTCACAATGTGACTGTTTGGAGAAAGGGGATTTTAGGAGGTAAGCATGACAGAATGAAGCTTTTAGGCTGGACCTTAGTCCAGTATTACTGGAGGAAGGACCTAATTGATGTCTTTATCAGAAAAGTAAAATTGAACACACAGTTCCCAGAGAAAAGCATAAATAGAGACAGGCAAACAAAAAGGCCCACAAACATCTGCAAATGCTCAAGAGAAACCATGTTATAGAAATGTTGATCTCGTCTTTCCAGTCCTCCAAACTGGTTGGAATGTCTATTGTTTAAATCTCACCATCTATGAGAATTTTAGTAATCTTTAAAAACTAATACAATAAAATAAAAAACCTAATAGTCTTTAAGACTTTCAGAAGAAGGAATTATGAAGTAAAAAAAAAAATGCCCTGGGTACAATGGCTCACACCTGTAATATCAGCATTTCCAAACCTGAGACAAAAAGGTTGGGCAAGTCTGAGGGCCAACTTGGGCAGCATAGTGAATTACAAATCATCCTCCGCCCTCATACTTTACAGATGAGTGAAGACTTCTTGGTTCTTTTGTTAAAGGCAGCAAATTCATAGGGGACAAAGAGGTTAAATAAGTCTATTTGACAAAGCAAAACCAAGTCAATGTATTAACCCCTAGTGGATTTGGAGTGAGCTGATTTAAAGATTGAGCATGGACAAGATCACATTGAGTTCTGAGCTGTAGATTTTTGAAGTCATTTTTGAATGATTATGAGGTGTGTAGAATATGGGGTAAGGTGAACTCTTTAACCCCTCCAATCATAGACTGGATCTTTCTTTCAGAGTACTTTTGGGGGTCTATCCCAATGAAGCAAATGTTATGACCAGTCAGAGTCATTTGACTATACAGCAATTAGGAAAATGACCTGACCCTTTAGTTTCTGATATGGCTGGATGAGACTAACTGAAATATTAAAGATACTTAACTACAAAGTATGAAGAGTGTCATGAGACACAGATACCCAGGTACAACTCCAGTTGTTTTTGGTTATATCAAACTCATTGACCACCACGTCTTGCATCGTGCATATGCAAATTTATATTTGTATGTTTGCACGTGAATATGAATATTCAGACATATTCTCTACTAGTAATTCTAAAATCTACACATTATTTCCTTTAGAGATCGCACACACGCACACATGCCCGCACGCACCCACCTACGCACGCACGCACGCACGCACGCACGCACATACATGACGGATGTGATCCAGAAAGCAGTTTAGCTGTTTATTAAGACACACACAGCTAGTGCGTTACAAAGGAAGATGCAAAGCCATAATGCTTTCGTCCCAGCCCCAAGCTTTTTCCGTGTTGCCCTGCTGTGCGTTGAACTAGTTTTTTTTTTTATTGACGTAATTGACCACACTGTGTAAACAGCTAAACTTTATCTCCACCTCATCTGTTTCTCAATATTTCCACTGCCTTCAAGTCTTGAGAGTTTGATAAATGATTTTTGCTAATTAGCATCTGTTTTACAGGTGGAATCACAAAATTTGGAACATATTTTATTTTCAGCCGTGAAAAACAGAGTCCCTTTTAGTGTGAGGCTATGGTCTGATGAGTAATCACAGCACAGCACACCTGTCAACATTATAAAAACACCCCTTTGAAACTTGTGCCGTTATAAAAGGACTGTCAGAAAAAGCACCAGGCTTTTTAGACTTCATGCGGCGATGCCTCATCGCCATGACTCAGCAGGCCTCCTGATGACTCCCTAGGCACAAAATTGTTTTTGGAAATGGTTGCATCAGACCTTCCAACTCAGCAATCCTGTAAATAAATTATTTTAAATTAATTTAGGTGTTATTTAGTTATTTTGAGAGGTCATTTGGCCTGAAACCAAGCCATACAATAGGACATATTTGTCTTTATTTTGCCAAGTCTATTATGTCCACTGCCTTTCCCCCGTTATCCTATGTGCTTCATAGCTTTCTCATTTTTCCTATAGCAGGACAATGAGAATGGACCACTCATTCAGATGTACCTAACGAACACAATGACATCATCAATATTTCATTTTTAAGCCCCAAATAATGAGTCTTCTCTGAAACAGATGTTGGTAATGGACACTTGCTACTGATTGAGGTTCCTTTTTAACCCCTCCAAATTGGTGTTAAAAGTCACTTCCTGTCTACGATTTTAGAGAAAGGTGTGACACACATTCTTCCACAGTCGTTTGGATTCTAACTATTAATGACTATTCCTATCTAACCTAAAATCACAACCTACTGTTAAGATTTGGTGTTTTATAAAAATGATGGCAGTTATTTCATGTCTGATTATAATCTAAGGATACATGTTTTGTTGAAGGAAAAAAATTAGTTTTGTCATCTTATATTAAAAAATTCCTAGTGTTTGTTCAACATTTCTACTTTGTGTGACTATTTAATTGTATATGTTCCTTATTAAAATCATTTGAACTTTACTGTGAAGATGAAATAGAAAGTATAGTCAATTAAATTTTTGTAGGATTAAATTCTCTGCTACATAGAAGAAACTAAAACATGTATTCTGATTCATTCATTGTTTAAAGAAAAATGCTCAATACCCAGTAAGGGCACAGGAACTTTCCTTCCTATTATATCTGTTCATTGAAAAACTGGGCTGTGAAGCTGGATTCTGTAGCTGCAGTCAATTTTCTGATTCCCATCATGGCAGTTGGCTTAGTTAATTTTTTTTCTCTCTTCAGGCAAATCACTTAAATCACACACTCTAAGATTTCTACCTTGCTCCTTAGAATTTAAAAAATCCCCCATTTTCCATATTTCCTTTCATGCTTTGAAACATGTCTTGTTTTTTTACTATAAAAATGAACATATGTTACAGATTTTACTTGATTCAGATACAATAGCTGTGTGTCATAACTTATCTAAAATTTTATATCAATTTTCAGACTTGCTTTTGAAGACTTTGAATAACCCAAGAAAAAAATTGTTGCCTATAAATTTTGAACATTACTCTTAAAAGTTATTTAGGCTGACATACTGTAAGTCAGGTGAATTTGTTAAACGATAAGTGTAAATGTTTAGACTCCTCATGCTGTCTGTGAATGTATGTTCATATACATGCATATATAGGTAGCATATGCAACATACATAAATATACACATATGCTTTGCTTATTTGCAGGCTATAAAAAAACAGTCCATTATATGGAACACTCACTGTTTATCTCATAACATGTTTTTGTAAAATGTTTAGCAGTTTAATAGATTTCTCATCTGTCCAGTCCAGCTGGACAATCAAGCGGGACCCTTAGATCCTGTGGAGAGGACTGAGATGTGTGAGAGAATAAGGAGGCACAGCAAGTCAAGAAGTGTGATCAAGCTGGCAAAATTTTTATTGTTCACACAGGTTATATACTTTGAAAACAGGATATGGGGAGGAATAGGAAAGGAAAGAGGGCTTTGCAGGTGGAGGAAGCTAACTGCCGCTGTGGGGTCTAAGTTATACCTGTTGTTTTCACAAATCCTTGCCATTACAAGGGGTTCTAAAAACATCTATTTAGCAGGATGTTGGCTAAATCTAGAGATCAGGAGGAAGGGTTACTAAGGTGGGTTGCTATGAGGTCTTGTTTGAAGTTCTGAGAACTGACAAGTGAATCATGGAAGGTAAGCAGAAAGAAGACCAGTAGATAGAAGACCCAAGGGTGAGTGTTTGCTAAGAGTAAGGCCTTGCTGTGGCTTCCCATACTCATCAACTTAGTTTATGGAAGTTCTGCAGACTTTTCAAATTGTTTTTTATCCAGGAATTTTTTTGTCAGTGCTGGAGATCAAGTTCGTGCTGGGCAAGGGTTCTACTACTGAACCACATCTCCAATCAACCACAAAATTTTGTTTACAGTAATTGAATTTATTTTCTTGAGTTTCTTATTTATAAGATTTTTTAAATTTACCATTCAAGTATATACTTTTAGACTCCTGACACTTTTGTTATTTACCATAAATGTCTTCCACTCTGTTATTGTCTTTTAATATTCTTTATGGTTTATTAATGTTAATATGACTTAAGGTCATTATTCTTGGTTTTACTTTGTGATTTCTATTTTAAAGCAGGTTAAATGTAGTACTTTTTCTAAGCAAACTCCTGCCAGGTTTTCACTGATACACCTGGGCCATTCTCCAAATTTCTGACATAGAGAAAAGAAGAAACACAGATCTGATATGGAAGGAACCAAGGCCAACGATAAGGCCAGACCACAACAGACCACATAGTGTTAATTATTGTCTTGGCTGCCTGGTAACACTTAAAAAAGGACTGTTTTATTTATTTATTTTTTTAACCTACTTATACAGTTTGAACTGTACTAAGAATAGTCACAGATTTAGAGGCAAAACCGGTATTCATTTCCGTGTGGGCACTCATAGAATGTTTTCCTTTTTGTCCTTAAATTCTTTTTCTGAGAAATTAACTCATCACTGCTTTAATTTAAAAGGTTTCAGGTCATAAAAAGTAGAAGTTATGTAGCCGATGACATAAACATTAAATTTTTGTACTTTCTCTTCTTTTCTCACAGATCTATAGTTGAAAACACCTTCCATTCTGTATGTTATTTTGTTACTCAACTAATAGTTTCCTTTGCTGAACAGAAACCTTTAATTTCATGAGATCCCATTTGGTAGTTGTTGGTCTTATTTGAAAAATAGGGTTCCTATCAAAAAAAAAAAAAAAAAACCTCTTAACACCTATATTTTTAAACATGTATTCCTTTTTACTGTAGAAGTTTCCAAGTTTGAGGTCTTGCATTGAGTTATTGAATCAGTTTGGAACAGATTCTGTGTAGAGTGAGAAGTATCGATGTTGTTTCATTATTCTGTATGTGGATATGTAGTTTCCTCATCACAGTTTGCTGAAGATACGGTCTTTTCTTCAGGGGGTAGTTTTTTTTTTATTTTTTAAATATTTATAATATATTAGGTGGTTAAAGTCAAAATATTGTAGGATATTATTTCCTACATTTTACAAACAGAAAAGAAGGAGTGAAGCACTCAATTTAAACATTATAGCACCACTATGGGTGATCGAGTTTTTACCTCTGCATTCCATCAGAAACTTCTGAAATACAAGCATCTTAGAATACACCTAGTATTAAAAACGCAGACAGAAAAGAGAGAGGAATAAGATAATGTAGACACCAAAGGTCATCATCTCGAGATATGGACTGAATTACAGTTAAGCTGAGAGTGTTTATTCTGAGCTCTCTCTAACTTCTTAGACAATAAAATAATGAAAGCTTTCCAACTATAGCATCTACTCTCTAAACCCAAGATTTAGTAAACCAGAGAAATTCATTTTGTTTTAAGCAACATTTTTCTCTATTTAGTTGTAAACATTAAGGTTTACACATAAGTTTATAACACAATTTGTTTCTAAAAGTGATTTTAAGAATTTTTTTCAGAGTAGATTTGAGTGCATGCATGCATGCCTGTGTCTTTGTGTGTGTGTGTGAGTGTGTGCATGCATGTGTGCATGTGTAATAATGGCATTAAATTCCAAACAACTGTGATGGTGATGGGATAAGGTACCAGGCAAGTAGAAAGAAGAAGGGAAAGCACAGAGAAATGTAGACTTGTGATGAAAAAAGTAAACATTACCTTTTTGAATTTACATTTTTAAGATCTTGTAGTATATTAAAGATCTACTAAGGAGTTTGGTAACATATTTATTGACTTACTTAATTTAATTTAAATAAATATTTATTAAGTACCAAATTGGGATTGATACCATGCTAGATACTGACATAAACATTGAAGGAGTCAGCCACTACCTAGAATCTCATGGACTTCTATGAGAGGAGATGGAGAAAATGTAAATAGTTAAAAGGTGTCAATAACAAGGCTCTGTGTAAGAGTCATATGGCATTTCTTTACAATAGAAATTAATTTACTTTAAAGAGTTAATAAATTGCACACTGGAATGAATATATATATATATATATTAAGGCCCTTTGTGATAGTTTGCTAAATTGCATGATAGAGTGGAGTGGAACCAACTGTATATTCACAGATATTCTAAGGAATTTTAATTGCTGACGTTTGGTTTAGAATGTTAGGAATAATCTTATTTTTTAAAGATTTAAAAATTAATCTTCTGTTAAACCCTCCTTATGTAGCTAAAAGGAAGCTACAGTATTGTTTTTAAATTCAGAAAAGATCTTTGTTCATTTTTGTATGTAGACAATCTCATTGTTGTCTACAACCACCTTTGACAAGAATAAGCATTGAAGATATACTTATGGATTTATTGAACTAGGTAATCAGTCATCCAATTAAAAATACGATGGAAAACACTTGAGTTATTGATGGTCTCATTTGCCTATTAATTATTATGTATGTCAAAGCATATGCCTAAAGATACCTACTTATGTACTTCAGCTCTTTTCTCCAATTACCTTCCAATTAAAGCAAACTGCTTTAACTCCCTCACTCCCCCCCAAAAAAATGTGTTAGAGAGTGAACACAGGTGCACATTGGCAATGTGTTCTTCTTCAGGTTCGTGATGATGTTTCAGTGCAAATCACATAACTGATTAGGTAATTGCTAAAGGTGTCCTTTAAATAAAATTTTGTGAGTGTTTGTTTAGCAGGATAATTGGTATATTTATTCTTTTTATATAAATACATTTCTACTATTTGATCTACTTTCAGGGACCATCATTGAGTAGATTTAAAATGCAGTTGCAAATGTTTTAATGCAGTAGATCCATAATACTTTCGTGGTAATTACAAATGCAAATAAAGGCACCAAACAGTGGGGACTATTTATTGTTCATAAATGTGTTTGTTTAACCTAAGTTCTTCTCTCTTGGAATACTTAAATATCAAACCATATTATTTCTCTTCTTCACTTTTTTGAGAAAACATTTACTGATACTCTTCCTTATGCAAATTAGAATACACGAAGAATATTATTTTGTATGTGAGTATGATTCATGTGTACATGTGAATCTGTGAGTGTGAGTACCAGTGCACATGCCTGAATTCCACGTATTGGGTGCCTTCCTCTGTCATGCTTTGTCTTATTCCATTGAGATGGAGTTTCTCACTGAACCTGGGGCTCATTGTTTATTTTGGCTAGGTCAGCAGCCAGGACATGGCAGCAATCCATCTGTCTATTCACTCTCTTCACCAGGCTGTGAGGGTTTGCAGGTGCACTCAGCCATGCCTGACTTTTTATGTGTGTTGAAGGAGACCAGCTATTGCATATCGTCATCTGTTCTCAAAATAGACATCATGGGAGGTACACAGAAGCATGTGTCCATACACACAATAAAAAGTAAATGAATGGTTTTTAAAAGTAAACCCACAGATAACACTGAATGCTCATCACTGACAGGCCTACCACAGAAAAGACAGGTCTCTGATATATGTCTCTGATATATCATATATATATATATATATATATATATATATATATATATATATATAT
>JANHMN010000014.1:38837731-38852773 GCA_030674055.1 Rhabdomys pumilio
ATATATATATATATATATATATATATATATATATATATATATATATGTCTCTGATACACACACACACACACACACACACACACACACACACACATATCTTTGAAAGAAAGCTTAAGAGATTATATCTTAACATGTGGGAACCAGATGCCTCACTCCCCTCTCCCTATATTTAGCGTTGTCTCTGTGAAGAAAATAAGGATGGCCGTTTTTGATGCTTCTGGATAAGGGTACAATGAAACAGGGTAGTGCAAGCACTCAGGCTGGATTTTTTATTTATGTATACAAAAATTAAAGATTTGTATGCAGTTTTTTTGTATACATAAATATTTTTTACACTTTTTTATTATGTAAATCAGAAGATTCTCTGAGCTCCGCCTAATGTTTAGCTGTGGGTCTCTGCATCTGTTTCCATTGACTGCTGCGTTGAGCCTCTTAGAGGTCAGTTATGCTATGCTCCTGTCTGTAAGTATAACAGAGTATCATTAATAATGTCAGGGATTGGTTCTTGTCCATGAGATGGGTCTCAATCTAGGCTGTCATTCCCTACATCTTTGCTCTATCTGTGTCCTTATAGGCCAGACACTTGTTCAACTATGTTCATAGTAGTTTTATTTGTAATAGCCTGAAACTGAAAACAACCTAGATATCCCAGGTACTTTCTTGAATTACACTCAAAAGCGATGAAGGCTGGCTGGAAGTCCACTATAACAAAATAATAGTCTCAGGTCTTTTCTTCTCTCTCTAGTCCAGGGGTGGTCAGCCTTCCTAATGTTACAACCCTTTGATGCAGTTTCCTGGGTTCCTGGTGGTCTTCGGAGACAACTGTGAAGGGGTCATTCGACTCTCAGGTCGAGAACCTCTGTTCTAGCAGTTCATTGTCTGCTAAACCATATTGGTGGGTTATGAAAGATTATGTTGGCAAGGCAGAAATGAAGTTTTTCTGAGTTAGAGCACCACTGTGTGCATTTGCACACCCTTGTGCATATATCTAGATACCATGTACATGTGCATACACATAAACTCAAAATAAAAAGAAAAAAAATGTCAAAGGAATTCACACAGCCATAAAACTAGAACAAGAAAAAGGCTATGTATACAAAGACACAGAGTCTTGATGATATTGGTTAAGCAAAGATTTGAAAGTCCAAACATTCTTGGATTATCTTTACAGTGATTTCCTGTGGTTTGACTGTTCTTTCCAAATTTATTTGAACAAGGAAGACTTTTCTTTTAAATGCATTGTTTTGGGTTTAAAATGACAAAAATTTGAATTTGAGACATATGATTTCATTTCGTGCTAATAGTAGACTTCTTGTACATTTTTATATATCTCAGTAACATGCCATGACAATTGTTGTTTGACTGAGTACATTATATTAATTTACTCTATAAGAGAATCTGTACAGAGCTACATGACTAAGATTCACATAGTTTAAATAAAATTCCGTTTGATTTCAAGCTCTATCTATTTGAGGGACCATGAATGTAAATTACAGTGTGCTGGTTGTTGTGCATGACTTTAAGAACCATCATGTTAATGATGTATCCCCTACAATTGTGTCACACTGTGCCTGCAAAACTGCTGTGAGCGTTTCATTCTCTCTTTGGACAAGGATGCCATGACTGCATGCATAATCTCTTCACTACTTTTCATCTCTGACAGAATTGTTGTGTGAGGGGATTTCTGTCGATAGAGGAAAACAAACAAACAAACAAACAAACAAACAAAAACTAGCCCTGAATAGCATGAGCTTTTGAATTCTTACTATATTTTAGGAGCTTAGGGATATAGTGAAACAGCTGTCTTTTGACCTCATCCAGTGCTTTTCAAAAGTTTATTTATATGTAAATTATTTGGTGATATCATAAACAGGAAGATTCTGACTTGGAAAGGCTTGGGGTGCTGAGAGATTCCCCTCCCCCTTCTCTGTCTCTCTTTCCTTTTATTGAAAATAAATTTTCTTTCATAATATAATTTTGTTTTCCTGTCCCTCTCTTCCTCCCAGTTCCTTCCCACCTTCCCTCCAATCTGATTCCATTTCTTTTCTGTCTCTTGTTAGAAAAAAATAACAGGTTTCTAAGGGATAAGTATAATTAATATAATATAGTATTATAATATAATATAATATAATATAATATAATATAATATAATATAATATAATATATAATATAATATAAAAACAGAAGGAAAAGCGCCCAAGAGATGTCACAAGAAAGAGACTCCCCACTCATTCTTATATACAGGAATTACATGAAAACACTAATCATAAAGCCATAATATATGCACAAAGAACCTGTGGGGTAAAAAGAGAAAAGAGAAAAATATACAAATAAAAATGTTTATAAATGAAAATCCTAGACATATCACTAGGAGACAGGAACCTCTGAAGACGCAGCTGAGTTCATTTTCTGCTGGACATTTTAGTGCTGGGGAAGCAGCCTATGCTTAAGAGTAGTTTGTTTCCCCAGTGAGACCCTCTTGAAGAAAACGAAGTCCCTTTGCAAGTGGGTATCAATTGGACATGGCTTCTGGGTTAGGGACATGGGCATGTATCCACTTTTCCTTTTATCTATAAGACTTCATCTGACACACACACACACACACACACACACACACACACACACACAAACACACACACACACACGTCCTGTCTCAGTCTCTGAGTTCTTTCAAGTGTTGTTCTTGTTGATTTAGAGGCCCTTGTTTTCTTGGTCCTCAATCTCTCTGTCTCTTATACACTGTTTTCTTACCTCTTTTCCTGGGTTCTTGAGACCCAAGGAGAGGGATTTCTTGGAGATACCTTGTTTACGATTGAGTGTTCCAAGACCTCTTACTCTGCATAATGTCTGGCTGGCTGTCATTCTCGGTATTTGTTCACATCTGCTGTAGGGGAAATCTCTGATGGTGGCCGGGTAAGACATTGGTCTATGTGTCAGCAGAATGTCAATGGGGACTATTGAATTGGTATTTTATTATTTATTTATTTTTGGAACAGTAGTATTTGGTTTTACACTAGGTCCTTGCACTATCATGTCTCAGGATCTTTGTCACCTAAGCAGTGTAGGACATGAGCTCTAACTCATAAAGTGAGCTTTAAATTAAATCAGATATTGCTTAGTTACTTCCACGAGATTTGTACCATCACTGAACTAACCGTATCTTGCCTGCAGGACACCATTGTAGATAAAATGACTGGTGGCTGTTTTGGTGTTTACACTTGTCCTTTGGTAGTGTATAGAGTATATCCCTGTACCAAAAATGCTAGAACATAGGGGTGAATATTCTAGGAAGATACCAGCTTGACTTTTGCATGCCCAGTGTGTTGTATATGTATGTCTTCAGCAATGTGGTCTGACTGTCAGTTTGTGGAAAGTAATCTATAATCTTAGCAATAGCCTGGTTGCTTGTGGGTTCCTGTGGGACATCTTTCACCAAAAGCTCAGTTACAGATAACCCACCAGTACTGGAATTTTCATTTGGTCTCAAGAGATGTCCAGTTTTTGGGAGGAAATTCCCTTAGATTGCCTTCACATATGTATATGTCTCAGTAAGTAATATCTTTTCATGGCCTCTGCATCACCTCCTGATTCCTGACCTGCTTGAGTTCCTGTCCTGATTCCCTTTAGTGATGAACAGCAATGTGGAAGTGTAAGCTGAATAAACACTTTCCTCTCCAGCTTACTTCTTGGCTATGGTGTTTTATGTAGGAATAGACCCTGACTAAGACACCAAGTAGCTACCACATTGATGTCCATAGTGGTTGTCCAAGTTTTCACTCTTATGAGCAATGGGGGAGTGTTCCCCCTTCTCCACATTGCTTGTCTTAGCCATTCTGAAAGGTTTTTAATGAAATCTTAACATAGTTTTGAATCTTGTTTTCCTTATGACAAATGCTGTTGAGCATTATTTTAAGAATTTCTTGACCATTTGTTCTTCCACTTTTAAGAATACTCTGGTTAGGTCTATATCTCATAATTTAATTGTGTTATTGTTTCTGTGATATCTAGTGTCTTGAGTTCTTTAAATATTTTGTATGTCAGTACTCTATTGTATGTGTAGTTGGTAAAAATCTATTCTCATTCTGTTGGCTGCCACGCTCCCCTCCCCATGGCAGCATTATTTATATTACAGAATCTTTTCAGTTTCTCAAGGTTCATTTATTAATTATTGATTTTGGAGTCTATACTAATGGTATTTTTCAGAAAGGCTTTTTCAGTGCCAATGAGCAGAAAAAAAGTAGGAAATAATCTTAAACTTATTGGCACAGTGTATCTGGTGGAAGTATTTGATCTATTTGAAGTTGTTTTGTGCAGAGTGTGTATATACCAAGTGGTATGAATCCATTTGTTTCATCTACAAGCATTCATCCATTTTGACCATTTTCATTTATTGAAAATGTTTCCTGTCTCTCTCTCAACAGTGTGTGTATCTATCTTTTGTAAATAAAAAGTCAAGATATCCACAGGTGTGTAGATTTATGTCTGTGTCTTCAGTTTGATACCATTAATCAATGTGTCTCTTTCTGTGAGAATACCATGTGGTACTCTTTAAGGTTTTTTGTATTTGTTAAAACTTTGTGTCTGAGTATATGGTCAATTTTGGAGAAAGTTGTATGAGATGTTGAGAAGAAAATCTATTATTTTGTGTTTAGGTGAAATGTTCTGTAAATATCTATTAGATCCATTTGGTTTATAATTTAAGTTAGTTCTAGCATCTCTCCATCTCTGTCTTTTTATCACTGTTTCTCAGTATCTCTTTCTAGTTTAATTAAGGATTTAGATTTAGCTGGCCTATCAACTGGTAAGAGGAGAATATTGAAGTCTCCCACTATTAGTACGTGAAGGAGAGCTGAGACTATTTATTCCTATACTTTTCTGGGTGTGGTTACCCAGGTTACCCTCTTTAGGTTAGAGTTTTATTTTTACCACCTTCTGTGAGACTAGAATTGTAGATTGATATTGCCTAAATTTGTGTTTTTTAAAACCTTATCTTATTTTTCCCACCCATTGTAATAGAAAGATTATTGGATATAATATTACCTGCTGCTGGTATCTGTGGCTCTTAGAGTTTGCAGAATATCTGTTTAGGTCCTTCTGCTTCTGAGGTTCTCCTTGAGAAATCAGGTGTTATTCTAATAGGTCTGTTTTGTTATTTGATATTTCCCCTTGCATTTAAAAATATCCTTTATTCTGTATATTTAGTGTTTTGATAATTATATGCCAAGAAGAATCTGTATTCTGTCCCAGTCTGGTGTGTTTTATGTACCTCATGCTTTATGTACCTTCATAGGCATCTTCTTTAGGTTAGAAAATTTTTCTCCTATAACTTTGTTGAAGATATTTTTCTGTGCCTTTGAGCTGGATTTCTTCCCTTCCCTCTATTCTTATTATTCTTAGTTTTGGTCTTTCTGTGATGTCTCAGATTACCTGGATGGTATGTGTCAGGAGTTTTTAGTTTTAACATTTTCTTTGTCCAAGATATATACTTCTATCATATCTTTAATATCTGAGATTCTGTCTTTAATTTTCTGTAGTCTGTTAATGAGGCTAGCTTCTCATAGTCTTGTTCAACTTCTAAATTTTTCGTTTCCAGATGGGTTTTCTTTATTGATTCATTTTTAACTTTCAGGTCTTGAGCTGTTTTATTAATTCCATTTACTGATTGTATATTCATAGATTTCATTAAGGAATTCCTTAAAGACCTCTATTATACTCACAAATGCTTTTTTAAGGTATTTGTCTTGTGTTTAACCTATGTTTGAATTTTCAGTGCCTACTGTGATTTTTGTTCTCTAGGCTCTAGTGGAATCAAATTGTTCTGGCTGTTATTGACTGTCTTTCTATGACTATCTCTAGGTGAGTTTGGGATGATTGTGATACTAGGTGCTGATATATCTGTTCTTATCTTTGTTGAGTGGGTGTTTTGTTTCTTGGTTTCCGTTGCCCTTGCTAGTTCTTAGGAGAGTGTGGTGGCTGTATGTTGCCTGGTAGGGAATTATTTTAGAATATTGCCGGGTGTGGCCACTGCGGCTCCAGTAAAATCTGTTTTTGTGTATTGAGAGGTTACACTTAGAAATCGGGATGAGCTAGGAGAAGGGAGTTCTAGAGGGGAATCCACAGGATGGAGGAAAACAGGGTGTTCTTCTAGGACCTGCTTAGTCCCCTGGGAATACAATAAGATCATGAAGAGAAGCCATAACAGGTCATCTGCTAAGTAGCTGAGGATGACACATGATATTGGGATATTTTCTTTGGAGAAGAGGAGGTTAAAGGTAAAGATCTGATGTTAGTCCACCTGCATCCCTGGCCAATAATCAGAGCCTTTATTTCTAATAAATTCTGAGATGCTAGGCTGGTGATATGTGTACACTTTAAGCAGCAATGTGGGGGAGCACCCTTATAGAAGCAGGAGGAGGGGGACGGGATGGGAGTTTCGAGGGGGGGGGAAACAGGAAAGGGGATATTTGAAATGTAAATAAAGAATACATCTAATTGAAAAAAGAATATTGAAGATCTAGATTTGTGTGTTAGATCCCATTTGGAATTTAGAGTGATTTTGGCAATACTTACTTGATGGGCAAAACCAATCTTTCCTTCTTGTATTGCCAAATCATTTAACAAACTGGAAAGCTCTTCTTTCCAGAAGGTAGTCTTAAAGTTGTCAGCTGACAAATCTCATGAAGTTTCTATCACCAGATTATCATTGTGACAGTAATTTTTATAATTTTTTTTGCTATATAAAAATAGCAAATTTTTATATAAAACATTTAACTATGGCACACAAGACTATTTAAATAATCATGGTATAGAGATGAGATATAAACTCATTGGTAAAATGCTTGGGGGAAGAGAGAAAGAAAGGGAGTGAGGAAAGAGGAAGAGAGAGGTGGGCAAGGGGAAGATTAATTTTACTATTAACATTTCGAAGAACATAATCTAATGACATTTGATCACCTAATGTTTATGAGTAAGAAGTTTTTTTTTCTTATCAAGACTATATAATGAACAGAGACAATGTTCATTATAGACAATAAAGACTGGTTGAATTACTTAAAAATAACCTTTATTTGTCAAAGTAGAGTCATTTAAAGCTATTGTGGGTAAACACACACATATGCATATAGTAGAAAGTAGTCACACACAAGAGGCAGGCAAAGATCAGTAGTATTGGTACATAAAACCCAGGAAGAGACTGGAGTAAGAAAAACTGTTTGAAAATAAAACTAGTTTAATGAGGTTATTAAGGTTGAACTAAGAAAGAAAATCTCTAAATAATGGAGAAGAAGAAACAGATGGCAGTTTAGGAAATAAAGGAGAGATCATAACTGAGGGCAGAGTGGTTTGAGACTCTGAGTAACTTGGTAGACATGGCATTATTCTTTAGAGTTGGCAGTGACTTGAGCGTATTTAATTAACACAGTAACATTTCCCGTATTTTTGCACATTTTTAAAACTTGTGATTGTGTTTCAAATGTAGGCTACTGTTTATTTTGTGGTTAGTGGCACAGAGACACACTCATACCTCCTTTTTCCTTCCTTAAAGCAGCACTGGCTGTATCAAGGGATATCAGTTAGGTCACAGTGACACAAGAATAAGTTTTCTGAGACACAAAGAAGAAAATATTGTGTTTTAAGTGTCTGCTTAGGTCAGTGTGACCAATGTCCACCCAGGAGGTACTACTTCAGGCTTTTTAAAAAAATGTGTATTTTATTTATTTCCTGTATGTGATGGTTCTTAATCACTTAAGACCTTTTACGTATCCTGTAGTCACGTCCATTTGTGCTTCCCTTGTCCTGCCTAGACATAGGAAGTCATCTGTACTGATTATTGTTAAAAATTGTTTCTACACACTTCTCTACAAAATGGCTAATGCTGAGTTATAGAAAGATGTTCTTATAATTTAAGCATTGATGCATTTTTTTCTTTGTACTAATGTATTAGTGCTGGATGATGTTATCCATTAACAAAAAAAGATTGGAAGTTTGAAAGATGCATCATTGTTCTATAATTTTTGATTTAACAAATGCTCAAGATATTAAGTGAAATTATTTTGGTATCTTTTCTAAGGGGACAAATTTAATGGATACATTTGTTGAATATATTGTAAAAAACTTAAAGAAAACAGCACTTACATTGTTATTTGGGGAGTGAATCTACAGTAAAATCATACAATTTGGTAAAACTCACAATATTTTTATATATTCTTCAGTGAGATAGGTAGGTTCCAAAGCATCTAAAGCAAACAAGACAGAGCTGGAAATTTCATGATGCATTAAGAATTCTTTCAATTTTGGTGTGATCTAGTGAGTAGAAGCAGACACCAAATGAAACCCAATCATTGACTCTGGAGAACATGCAAGCAAGATTGCCAGGAAAGACTCTGTAGAATGTTCAGTCCTTATCTTATTTTGTGATTGCTTTTAAAATTTGTTGTGTGTGTGTGAGTGTGTGCATGTGCGCACACACGTGCATGTGCGTGTTTTGCCATGCTGCATGTACACAAGTCAGAAGACAGCTTGTGAGAGTAAATTCTCTCCTTTCACTGTTTAAATCCTGTCATTAAACTTATGTCTTTAAGCTTGGCAGCAAGTGTCTTTGTCTGATGAGCCATCTCACTGAGCCTTGTTGTGTTTTAAAAGTCAGGCAGCAATTAGTGAAAAAAAAAGACCATAAATTTGAAACAAGCATTTCTGGAGGGTTTGGAGGGTGGAAGAGGGAAGGGGAAAATGATATAGATATATTATCAAAAAATATAATAAAATATAAATCATGCCTTATCTGTTATGCATTTTTTTCATCATTTGGAAGATTATTTTGAGTAATGTCTGATGTTGGAATATGGTCCAGAGATGGAGTCATGTGAAGAAAACTCTGAGTTTTTTGTGAATACTGTAAGTTTT
The DNA here is from genome assembly GCA_030674055.1 of Rhabdomys pumilio. NCBI lineage: Eukaryota > Metazoa > Chordata > Mammalia > Rodentia > Muridae > Rhabdomys > Rhabdomys pumilio. Next base: position 38,846,633 of record JANHMN010000014.1, read on the forward strand.
ATGACCTTGATTTCTTAAAATCTTAGAATTATTCTTGCAATGTGTTTTCATGCTCCTCTCTGAGGTAGCAGAGAGAAGAGAATAAGCATGTTTACTGCAGATTATTTATTATTGCTTGCTATTTATTTTCAATTAAACATTTAAAAGATCCTTGATATATCTGGATGGAAATTATTTTTTACCATGTGTGTTGTGGCTTGCATTTATGATTATATAAAGTTTGAATTTATGGGATTACTCATATGATCTTTCTTAATCCCCAGAGCATAAATTGTCTGATGCTCTGAATAAAGTTGTCTGTTGCATAAGATTTCCGTTTGCCTCATTTATAGGCTCCCAGGCCTCCTCTCTACCTCTCCATTTCTTTCTGCTTAGATTTTAAAATCAAACACTTCAAAGGAAGGGTTCATTTTTAAAGAATGCATGCCTTTCTCTCTATTACAAAGCTACCTTTCACCTGTTTGGTGTTCTTGCTTCATAATTCATAATTCACAAGCCTCAGGAGAGGATGGGGTATCTCTGTTTTCCACAGACTTCTGGGATTTTTTGTTCTAAACTCTGTCTTGGATACTGTTTATGCCAGTTACAACTGTTTCTTAAAATATAAAGAATTTGGCTTGTTTACTTTGGGAGAACTTTGTTTTAACATGGTCATTCCCTGACAGTGTATTGATCACTTTATTTACATTCTATGGTTGTGCTATTTAAAACTCTAATGCTACCCAAAGATGTTTGTTTGGACTAGATGTTGTGACATTTTATTAATAAGGACATTTTAGTAATGGTTTAACAATTTATTGAAATTATAGAGTGAAAGACTATAAAGAAAACTCATTCCTCATTAAACAGTTAAAATTTTCAAAGCGCTAACATTGTTTAGCTTTCATCTTCCATATATTGCTTTTATTTTCCATAAAGTTAAAGAGTTTGTTTATGTGGAACCACACTGAGAGTAATACTCTGTTTCTCAGACTAAAAAGTCTGGATTTCTCTTCTCACACTGTGAGTTCCTGTAGAGTCTATGTCCCCAGGAAAGTTTTAAGTCAAGTTTCACAAGCTTGAGAAACTTGATTTGTCTTCCATTTGCCTTTTTAACTGATACGTAAAAGCATCTTTCTCCTTCCCAGTCATGAGTTTCTTGGATTTCTCACTCCTGTGGTACCCCTGCCAAGGTTTCTAGAATAACTAAGCGAATCTTTATGTAAATAGAAACATGCCCCACAGTGCTCTACTGCTGTTTGCAGGATGAAAACACTAATCCTTCCACCTCACTGTGCTCTTACACCCAGCCAGGAAGCATCTGGAGCCTAAATTTCTTCTATCAAGTAAGAATTTTAATGACTCTGTCTAGCTTCACGTGTGTGTGTGTGTGTGTGTGTGTGTGTGTGTGTGTGTGTGTGTGTGTCTTTCCTGAGCTGTATAATAGATTAGAAGGATTGGATATTGTTTTAGATATTATTTTAGATAGTCCTCAAAAAAGCCTTACCATCTTCAGCACACATGCTGCTATGATTTGAGCTCACCATTTCAGTTGACTTTGAAAGCAAGGAATCAGTGAACACACTGCTAATCCAACTTCTAACAATGCTTGGTGAGGTCATTTAGTCAGGAGTGATTTCACTGCTTTATCTTCTTGATGATTGCCATGGAAACTAGGACATTTCCTTGAGAATTGTAATTCTATTACAGCCACAAAATGTATGAAACTCCAGTTCAACTAATACTTTCAGGGAGAGAATGCTGTTTTATTAGAGCAGAGCATACAAATAAAAGTGAAATGTAGGGGATCTTGCTATGTAGAGTTTTAAGGTCTAGACTATGATCCTCTGCAGATCTTTTTCAAAAAAGTAAAACTATGATTTCACATGAAGTACCTGAATGTCAGTTCAAATAAATTACTTCACAGTTAAAAGATTAGTATAAAAATGAATATGACTCAGGGTTGAGAGTGGGAAGTGTGAGAGCCATAGTTGAAGGCAAGAAGTGCGTTTGCTAAAGTGTCTTATATAATGTTCTTAAGCAAAAAGGCAGGGTGTGGCATGTCTTTATATATTGATGCTAATGTATACAGAAGATGTATTAGTGTAACAGTTTAAAATTGACATCTGTATATGTTTCTTAAATATAGCCCAGACAAGAATTCTGCAGACTCACAGATATACAGAAAAAAAAAAGGCTTTTTAAAAAGTCATTTATTTCCATGTTTTCATGGTGGAGTGCAGAAAAGACTGATTCAAAACAAAGAGCTATATTAGTTCTTACACATTCAGACTGTAGATTTAAACTTTAAAACTCAAACTATTTGAAGTTGCTTGTTTATAATCAAATCACAAGAATAATTAAAGAAGAATCATTAAAAATGGCTATATAACATACACCTACACGTGTGAACGTTTTAAAAGATTGGTTTATTATTAAAACAACACAAAAGTAAATAAGGTAACTTGTGTTAAAGGCTGGGAAAATGAATCAGGACCTTAGGGTTTTTTTTTTTTTATTATTATTATTGTTAGTTTTTAAAAACTGTCATTGTGATTATGATAGGCAGGGTTCTAAAATGACCCTTATGGCTTCCCAAACCTGGAAATTGATCCCAGGAATCAACTGTCATGGGTTTTGCTCCACGGATTAGGATATCTGCTGTGGCCCTTGTGGCAAACAAGAACATCAAAGTTATCTGAATATGCATGATAGAGTCACCCACATCCTTTAAAAGAGATTTATTTTCTGCTGTTCTAAGAAAGGGAGTTTGAGAATGATTCATTAAGCTTGAGGACAGGTTATAATGATGTTGTCTGTTGCCAAGATAGAAAAGGCTATCTGGCCAGGACCTGAGGGACACTTCAGTGGTCTGCGACACATTCTATGTTGAAACGGAAATTGTTGGTTTCTTTAGAGACTCAGTTGTGTCATGTGATTTTTTTTTTTTAATGGAAACTGTCTTATGAGAGGATATTTGCTGAAACAGACGTGTGAGAGAATGTTTTGGTAAGAACAGATGCATGGTGTTTTTCTAGAAATGACCTGGTGAAAGAGAATGAGATGTTTTGCTGGAGTGGATGCTTGAGAGGACAGGAGATGTTTTGAAAAAGTATAAGTATAACCCAACAGACAGTGGACAAAGTTATCGCATTGGTTTGCCTTGCAATGCTGGTCATTCTTGAACTAAGCTGACACAGATGGTTGTTGGACTTCAACATTGGTCTTCACTGATGAGGCCATGGTGGTGGTTCATTTTGCTTTGCTTTTCTAGTCTTTGCAGACAACTCTGTGGCATTGGTTTGCCTTGCCTTCTTTCCTGATCATAGCTTGTTATTACTTTGTAGAGCAAAACACACCAAAGAACTTTTGTGAACACGGGCTGATTGGTGGAGCCGAGTGTTTTTTCCATTCACTTTAGCATGTCTGTTGCTGTCATCTCTGTTCAACTCATGTTCAGGCAGTCATGTTGGCATTACCATAGGGGTGTGGCTTCTGATATTATTAGGAGACAGTCAAACTCAAACTCCCTAATCCTCTGGCTCTGACAGACTCTCCATCCCCTCTTCTCCAATGTTCAGTGACTCTTAGGTGCAGGAGTTGGTTTGTAGTTGTATCCATTGTTACTGAACTCCACAACGCTGCAACACATAGTTTTAAAATGTTTTTATTCTTTGACATTTTCCCGCACAAGCATAATGAATCCAATTCTTCTTACTCTGTTTCCATATCTCATCCCTGATTCTTCTACCAAAACCCCTCTTCTACTTTCCCAGTTGCCTTCCTACTTTCATGTCTTTTTTGTATATGTGAGACCCACTGAGTTTAAACCTAATTGCAGTAAAATCATGAGAAAGAGGTTAATTACTGGAGCATGGCAACTAATCAATATCAACACCAATAGAGGAAGTGATACCTCTCTCCCTAGTCGCAATTGATTATCAATAATCCCCCAGGCAAGGGGATATTGACAGGGACCATATCTTTTGGATACAATAGAAGCTTCTGTGACTTCATGAGTACAGTGGTCTTGTCATGTCCTGAAGACAGTTGCTCAGTGGTGCTCTCTTGATAGCTGGCTGTTCCAGTCTTTACACTTCCTTTTCTGTGATATTCCCTAGTCTTGAGGGGAGGGTCGATACAGACCCATTGAAAACTGAGCACGCCCCCGTCACTTATTCTTTACACTTAGACCAAACGTGAGTTTCTACAGAAAATGCTGCCTACTGCAAAGGGAAACTTCTCCGAGGAGGACTAAAAGCCAAACAAATCTATGGCTGTAAAGGTAAGTATTTAGAAGACACTTTGGTACTACATCAATTTTGCAAAACAATAGTGGTAGGTTCTCTCCTAGAGCCCATGAATTCTCCAGTCAGAGTTTTGGTTTACAGCCAAGTTTACAGTACATGAGTTCCATCCTATGAAACAGGCCTTAGGTTCAATCATATAGCTATAGGTTATTTTTCAAGAAATTCATGCTACTATTGCACTAATGGGCATATTTTGCTAGGCTGGTCTTTATTGTAGCTCACTGACTTCACAGATGCTTAAGACTATTGACAGATTTTTCTTCTGAAAATGCCTATATACTATTATTTGGCACTTTCAAGGCTAAGTATCAGGAAGGAAACTTCAAGGTCAACAAGTAACAGTTTGATTTCTCTATAGCCCGTGACCAAAATATGTAGTATCTTTCCCAATAGGAGTTTGCCATCAATAACTAGATCCTTTAACAGTGTATGCTTTATTTAAAAGACTAGTTTAGCTTCTGGTTGTATGTTATTGATTTTATTTATTCTTGGAGGTATTAACTAGGCACATGCTCATTGAAGCTTACTCAAGATTCTTGTGAAATATTCCCATTTGGGTTATACTCAGGTTTGTATGGATACTTAATAAGGTTCCTTCTGCAGTTTAGAATTGTTTTTGTTTTTTTTCTTAATAGTAAGTATGAACATCCATGAATTCTTTTAAGCAGAATTCAGTGTGTGTGTGTGTGTGTGTGTGTGTGTGTGTGTGTGTGTGTGTGAATTTTGACTGTCAGTGAGTGTCCATTCCTGGACTGCAGACATCTCAAAGATTTAGCACATTAATAAAAAGTCTTCATTTTGAGGACTTACCAGTTTCATTTACACCCTAGAATTCCCAACGTGCACAATCCTAATTCTCCTTCCAGCATTTCCTTAAGGAAGTCTCGGTGTGATAGTATGTGTAAACATTTAGGACCAGTGGAAACTATTAGGCCATTATGAATGTGAAGCTGGGGATTTTATTATGACATACTTCCGAATAGTGTTTTAACTTTATCTGTTGTTGTGATAGAAATTTAAATAGAATACTATTCCTTTTCTATCTTACATATTACATGGTCCTACTTCCTAGTTAGAAAAAAATGTTATAGTATTTTTAGCATTCATTTTAGTGTATATGAATTCCTGGAAAATACTGCAACATAATAAGCTTTGCATTGATTTCTATGGACCACTCATTGTTTTAATAACTCAAGTCATTCCATCTGAGATGGATGATTCAGCATTTCTGGTTGTTACTCTTAAGTTTCTCTCTGCTTATGCAGCTCCATGGCATATGCCAAGCTCTGACTGTTTGTATGCAAGAAGTTGACCTTTGTTCTGTTTACCTATCTCAGGAAGTTCTTCATCCTCAGCAATATATTTCTGTAGTGCTGCAGACTCATTTAATTTATTTCTTTATTTTTATGATATCTTTGGACACTTAAATAGTATTTTAGGGCACAATGAATGGGGGCTAAATTAATTTTAAGTATACAATAGATTTTGCAAGTTCTAGCTACCTTATTTAATTTTTTAAAATAAAGTTTATTTAGGGCATGAGAAGGGCGGTGTTAAGGGAGTAGAGGCAGAGAAAGAGAGAGCACAGAGAAGGGGAGAGGGAAAGAGAGAAAGAGAGATAAGACCATATTTAATTTCTATTAGGTTTATTTTAAATATAAATTCATTGATGCATGATACTGTATATACTCTATGCATGAAACTGTACACTTATAGTATCAACTACATTCCTAAATAATATTTTTAAAGCTTAAAATAGTTTTTAAAGGTGTTTCTTCCCCACCCCTTATGTTCATTTGAACCTTTGTGTGTGTGTGTGTGTGTGTGTGTGTGTGTGTGTGTGTGTGTGTGT
>JANHMN010000014.1:38854377-38906284 GCA_030674055.1 Rhabdomys pumilio
TTTTTTTTTTTCACTTGAGCTCATCCGACTAAAAGAACCACTTTCTTTGGGTTGCTTAGATACTAATGTTTTCTGTGCTTTACGAATTGTATTATGCCTTTCAAGCAATTTGATCCACCTTTTAATTTTCTTTTGGGTGCAGAAGAAAGCCAGATGCGTTCCGATTTTGATATATGTACTATGTTCAACTATATTAATGGATTTTCACTCATTTAATATATACTTTAAGCTGAAATATGCATAAATAATTATAATCTAAGTAGGAATCAGTAAGTAATTTTAAAAGATATAACACTTCTGAAAGAGAGTGTAAAAGAGAGTTTTCTTACTGGTATTGGTATGGGAAAGGCTGTCTACGTAGTGGTATGTAAGAATCTGTCCATGAAGTCTCTTCAAGAACACGTTGACTTGCTAGATCAGTGGTTCGCAATTTTCCTAATGCTGCAACCTATTTAAACAGTTCCTCATATTGTGGTTACCCCAAGCATCACATTATTTTGTTACTGTTTCATAACTGTAATTTTGCTACTGTCATGAATCATCATGTAAATATTTGCTATGCAGGGTATCTGATATGTGAGCCCTGTGAAAGGGTCTTTCAACTTTCAAACGAGCCTTGACCCCACAGGTTGAGAACCACTGAGCGGGAGGACCACTAGGGTGTAATTAGACAATATACCACTGGCTTTTGCTGATACCAACTCTTTTGTCTGGCTCTCAACTACTATGCTGTCATATATTTTCTGTACTCAGACCCATGGATTGTTAAAAATAGAAGTGACTTTGTTTAATCTATCAATGAAGTAAGTTCTGCCTAGAGAACCATATTAATACAGAATTGACAAACAATCAATTCAAATATAGATTTTCTTTTTAAACACTGGGCTTGATGTTATTCAGAAAATTGATAAAAACATGATGAAAACAAATGTAAAATATGAGACAGTGTTTTAGAATAATTTACTGCATCTCTAATAATAAGTAGAACACTATTTTTTTAATTTTAGTTATTTTGCCCAGATCCCTAGAATAACTTTTGTAAAAATCTGAGATGATATTTAACAGCATTTTGGTGAACTGTTCCATGTCTGAGGTGAGGTAAGGCTTGATTCAGAAAGTTCATGTCTTCTTGGGTTAATTATAAACACCCAGAAGCTTAGTCAGATTTCTCTAGTTTTTACCCACTGTTTCTTTTCTGTTCTAGGATCCAATCCAGAGCACCGTCTTGTGCTTAGTCATTTTGCCTACCTTTCTTGTGGTCTTGTTGTGTAACATAAAATTTTTTTCTCTGTTGCTTAAATTATTTTCAAGTGTTCTTAACTTGAATAACAAGCATAAACATAGATAAAAAGTGTGAAGATCATCATGACAAGAACAAAATTTCTTATGTTTTTATATTTGTGTTACATCTGCCCACTAATCTGGAGTCTTGGCTTTTACTTCCTCTTATTTTTAATGAAAATAGAAAGTCCAGATAGATTTTATCTTACACATACTTCACTGCCTTGAAACAAGAATCTGAGATTGGCCAAGGAAAAGGAACTGGGCTGCTCGACAGGAATATGACATTAACTAAGGACAAAGAAATGGGCTTCAGGCAGGAATCTGAGGTTAGGCTAGAACAAAGAAGTAATTTCAGGCAGGAATCTAAATCTTAGGCCAGAACAAAAAAGTAATTTCAGGCAGGAATCTAAAGCTTAGGCTAGAACAAAGAAGTAGGCTTCAGACATGAAAATGAGTTTGGGCTAGGACAGGGAAGTAGGCTCAGATACTTTGGTCATCCTGATAAGTCCTTAGAAACAGTGATCAGGGAAGGGATCACAGAACTTTGTTTATTGCCTTGCTTGTTCTTTGACTATTCGTGTTGATTGTCTTGCTTGTTCCTTGACTATTAGCATCTCTTGTATGGCTAGTTCCTCAACCTAGAACTGACCTTAATAATTGCATGTAATTAAAATGGTATAAAAGCAGATTGGGAAAAGATAAAAAAAAGTAAAAATTAAATTAAAAAAAAAGAAAGAAATCCCATGTATTGTGTATGTGGGTGTGCCAGGGAATCTCTCACATGAGGTACTTTTTACTACTGAAATGCAGCTTCACAAGGTTTGAGTCTTTCATCGAAACTTGCTGTTATATCTTGACCTCTGGCCTCATGGAAGACCATCACAGGAACACCAGAGGTTATTGCCAACATAGCTAATAAAACAGAATTAATACAGTAAATACTAATGACATTTGAGAAAAACACAATTGTGAGATGATGTTCAAAATCAGAGACATGTTAAAGAACTACAAAGTTAAGTCAGGAAGTCCTTAACAGATTTAATTTCTTTGGAGCAACCAATGATAGTTGTGGTCAGAGTAAGCATATTTAATATAGTTTCTATATGAATGATATTCTAAGGTGAATAGAAAGCAAGAGGATAAAAGAAACATATTTGTCTTTAATGAAATGAGTACTAGTGGGTCCTGGGGTCACACACGTGTCCACAAATCACAGAGAAGGCAGATTTAAAGACATTGCTGAAAGGGAACACCCTCCAGTATTCCTGACAGAATGTATGTGTTAGTTGCTCGTGTTCACTCTCATTTTTTGCCCTCACTCACACAAGGATGGAAGCCAGAAGAGCTAGGGCAGAAAGAGCTTACTAAGGACAGCTGCGAGAGTGAGTATTTTACAGTCCCAGCACATTACATGGGAAGAAAGAACCTTAGTTTCTTCATTAGATTTAGGCCTATAAGATTCTGCTTTGTGATTTTTTTAATTTTAGTATCTTAAAAAATGTATATATACATATACACACATACACATACATATATATGTAGTGTGAGAACAGTTCATGGAGTAAGTGCAAAAACCTTTTTTTTTTGTTTTACTAGAAAGTAAAAAAGGGAACTGTTCCAATGTAAGTGAGCAATAAAGAGATATAAGGCCAAGTGTAAGTGATTTGAAGGGAGAAATAAAAAATTGGGGGTTCTAATTAGGAAGGAGATAAACTCATAAAAATGAGGGAGTGGGCTAAATAAGAGTAAGGATATCTGACAAAGCCTTAAGAGATAATATGAATAACCATCTATTTAAAAATAACCATATGCAGTATATGAATTTTCTCATCTGAACTGACAATGCTCCCCTGACCCAAGGGCCGTAGATCATCTAACAAAAAAATACCAGGTGTGAGAAGCCCTGTTTTGAGTTGTTTGCCAGGACTGCCACAATGAGTCTCTGAACATTATCAGTTATTGCTAGTGTCCTTAGTTGCTTCCCAGAAGCAAAAGTTAAATTCCTATTATAGAAACCACCATACACTTTAGTCACAGTGTTCAGAGACTCTGACCTGAAAGTCTCCTCTCTGAGGACTAAATTTTATGTTACGAGAAGGAGGGAAGCAACTACCCAACTGTGACATCTATTGAGTATCATAGCAGCCAGAAGGACATGATAACCCTGAGGGTACATCAGTGACACTCATATTTTGACAATAACCAGTAGTTCTTCTCAACAAGAGTGCAATCATGCTGGTTCAAAAACCTAGCCAATTACACAAGGTTAATAAATTCATGGGTCTTGGATGAGACTCTATAACCACCACTTTACTAAACCAGAATACATTCTAATTACATTCTAATTATTTGTCTTTTTACCAGCAGATAAGTATAATTCACATTCCTAACTTAGGAAGTTTTGCCTTTGAACAAATGTAGGCCATTGTAGAAAAACACTTCTGTCAAAAAGTAGCTATGAAACCCTGTCCCTAGTGATACATTTACAATACCTAGGTGATCCTGCACCTAAGATTTAAGGATGTTGCAGAAGAGATGGTAAAAAGGAGGAAGGCGGATGCTAGAGAAAGAGGGGGTTTGCTATGAGATTGTTTTTCCCCAGTGTGGTGTCACCACACCTATTAAATCTCACTACCTTGTCTGCTGAAACATTAGGTGAACAAGAATACCACCAATAGACATGCTAATGTGAATCAGGGAAAGACCGTGAGGATCCAACCTTACACAAAGAATTACAAGCAACTATGTGAGGCTGCGGATGGGAGAAGAAATAATCTCCAGGAAAAAGCACACCATTTAGTTATCCGATACGAAATGGTCAGCCCTCAAAACATACACATATAAGTATGTGTATATTACACAGATGGAGCAGGTTATATTTATGTATTTAAGGGCAAAATCCTATGTAGCAACAGAAAAATTTGTGACAAAAATGGAAGCCATGAGTTTGAACGAAGGAGAAAGGATATGTAAGAAAGTTTGGAGGAAGAAATGGGAACGAAGAAAAAGATGTAATTATAATTTCAAAACCATAAAAAATTAAAACTATTTTCTAACAACTTACTTTATTGTGTTTTCTCTCTAAACACTTCCCAGATCATCCCTACCCCCTTAGCTTCCTCAACTGCTCTGTCTTCTCTTTCCATCTGTCTCTCTCTGCCTCTGTTCCTCTGTTTCTGTATCCCCCAGCAAAAAAAGTCATATAGCAAACTAAACAAAAAAATTTGTCAAAATATTAAAAAAAAACCCTGAAACATGAAAAAATTCTACACTAGAATCACGGAGTTCACTTTTTCCTGGCCAACTACTCCTGAGCAGACACAAAAAGAACTGTAGCAAGAAGACAGTGTACAGTTGTAGGTGGCTGTAAGTATAAACTTGTCAAGGTACACTCAATTATAGGCTAGCTAGACAGACCCCTTTGGGTTTACTGTAGTTTGTTACATAGTCCTAGTAGGATTCTCTTACAGTTTTATGAAATATACTATTATGGCCTTCTCTGTGTACACAGTGGGACTAACCATGAATATCAGTCAATGAATCAGTTAGTGATGATTGAGGGCAGATACAAGGCTGGTAAAGAGAATGGAGAAAGAAGGAAATGAGAGGGTTCAACAAGGAAGACTTGCAGATTAAAAGCCAAATACTGGCTGGCTATAGTCAATGAAGTTCACTGACTAGACACTGTGATCCAGGTGTCTGTCTACATTTATGGCCGATGAAACAACCAGTACTCAGGTGACCAGAAAATATCAATATCTGTTAAACTATCAAAAACATAATAGGAAAATATTTATAGTACATTTTTCTGGTTAAGAAGGGATCCAGCTCAAGGGGAGGTTCTAAGGCCTGACACTATTACTGATGGTATGGTATGCTTACAAATAGGGACCTATCATGATTGCCCTCTGAAAGGTCCAACAAGCAGTTGGAAGAGTCATATGCACATATTTACACCCAACCAATGGACAGAAGCTGGGGACCCCTGTGGTTGAATTAAGGAAAAGCTGGAAGAAGCTAAGGAGGAAGGTGACCCTATAGGAAGGCAAGCAGTTTCAACTAACTTGGACCCTTGGAATCTCTCAGACACTGAGGCACCAACCAGGCAGCATACACCAGTTGATACGAGCCCCCCAACACATATACAGCAGAGGACTGCTGGTCTGGACTCAGTGAGAGAAGATGCACCTAACCCTTAAGAAACTTGAGGCCCCACGGACTGGGGAGATCTGCTGGAGTGGGTTGGGGGTGAGGGTGTGGTAACATTCTGTTGGAGATGGGGGGGAGTTATGGGATGAAGAACAGTTAGAGGGTGAACTGGGAGGAGGATAAAAATATATATATATATATATATATATATATATATATAATATAAATATATACATGCCGGGCGTTGGTGCCGCATGCCTTTAATCCCAGCACTTGGGAGGCAGAGGCAGGCAGATTTCTGAGTTCGAGGCCAACCTGGTCTACAGAGTGAGTTCCAGGACAGCCAGGGCTACACAGAGAAACCCTGTCTCGAAAAAAAAATATATATAATATTATATATATTTATATATATTATATATTATATATTTATATTTATGATGTATTTATATTTATTAAGAGATCACATAGAAATAAGAAGGGTCAAATTTTAGAAAAGTGGTATTTGAGATATCTTGGCATTCAGAAGCTGTTTGGGCCATAATTATGTTACTGCATCAGAACAGTAACTACTGATGGTGTGTAATGAAATTGCAAATATTCATGAAATTTTTCCAAAATTAAATTTGGATATTGGAGATTTTTTTCAAAAACTTGTTTTCCCATGATAAAATTAAGGAATTGTCAAATATGAAATATATTCAATTGTTTTACGACAGTACAAGGTGTTAGATGAGCTTCTGCAGGAATGGAATATATAAAGATATTCCATTTTAAAAAGTAGTATTAATGTTACAAGAGCAGAAAAAGGAGGCATATAGATATATTCACAATCAATAATAATAAGTGATGTATTAATGATAGACAGACAAACAGATTATATTGTAATAAACTAAAGACCACATATCTCTGAATTCTTTGCTGGTTGACATACATTTATGTTTCCCCGAAGCTGTGATTAGTACTTCTACCACTCCCTTAACACTCAAATATAATTATTTTTAATAGTACTTATTTCTGGTTGCTGTACACTGTATTGGAGGATAATAGAAATGAAAGGAGGTTGAATTTTCTGCCCGAGGCTGCATGAGACAAAGAAAAATTTTAAATATGATTTTTCTTTTTTTATACTTCCTTTAGTTTACAAGTACTGTTTCTCTCACCCAGAGAAAATGCGTGAGTCCTCATTTTGGTTTCACTTCTCTCTACTTATGCTCAATTAAAAAAATAGATTTCTTCAGCTTTTTAGAATTATATGCTGCAAGTCTGGAGATCTTTATTTTTCCCAGATTGCAGTTGGCTCTCAGTAGCTGAGCTCATACTAAACAGTGTTCTCATGCTTTTTCTAATTATTCCCTAGTTATCCATAACTAGAGCATATACATCACTACATTCAGTTTTGAAATATTTTCCAATAAATGTATTGATTACATAAGAACTCTGATTTAAATGTTTTGCAAAGATCGGACCTAAATTGTTATAAAAATTGATTATTGATAAAAGATCACAGGTCCCCAATGTTGTCCCTTCTGTTGCCCAGGACCGTAATCAAGTCTCTGCTCCATCTAGATTTGGCTCTTTATACAGAAGCACTTTAAATGTATGTCTTGATTTATAAGAATTATACTTAAAATACTTGGTTTTTTTTTCAGTTTTAGGAAGGTACATACTGATTTTACAGAGGAGAAACTGTAGACATAATGCTTTAAAATCAACAGCCACGAATGAACTTCTTTAAAAAATTATTTTCCCTGTGATTTATGTAGCAGAATGATGTTTAGATTCCAAACCGAAGAATTCCATAGTAAGATTATATATTAGTAACAAGTAAACTAATAATGTTGATAATTTAATTCTTAATGACCATTTGGTATTCCAGGCATTAGAAATCTCCTCTTTTTACTTGTTGAGGTTATTATTAATTAGCCCCTAAACTCATGTCAATAATAAACATTCCTTCTTAACTACATCATAATAAAATGATTTGTTTGTTCTTTCTCTCTTGAAGGCATTTCTCCTGAAGCTGTCTGTCCTCTTGATTTGCAGTACTGTGGATGACCTCTGTTCTTACTGCACAAATGTCAGACTGGAATGTATTTCCTCTGTCATGGGTCAGAGCCTTTATACCCTGAAGCCTTCGTCTTTCACATGATTTCCTTTCTTCCTTGTTCTGATGGAGTGATCATGACTCCTGACAAAGGATTCAGGGGAAAACCTTTTTGGTAAAACATATGTCTAATAAAATACTTTTTAATAAATGACAGTGACATCATTCATTTAATTCTACTTTATATGTTTTTTCTTCAGAACGAAAAAAGCATTTTTATTAATTTCAAATTTTAATATTATATAACAAAATACAATACCATTCTGCTTCTTCATTATCTCTCTGGATATTGACTAGTACTTTTAGTTTTCATAGAAAAAAATTCTCAGGAAATTTAATAGTTACCAATATTTTTAATTGCCACTGCAATATAATAATAAGGAAATGTACTGTATTACATGAAACCTTTAAAAAGTTTTTTTTTTGTTTTTGTTTTTGATTTTGTTTAACAGAATAAATTGAAGATGGTACTGAGATCTCCACTTACTCACAACTGATCATGTACTAGTGATTACTTATTTTAAACTTTGGCAATAATTCAGTACACAGTTTGATAATCTCATGGATTTCTAGATGACCACTGGAAACTGTGTAGCTTTCACACACCTCATCATTATGGCTATTTTAAAAAGTCGTGTTCTGAACGTTCTAGCTCCAGGGAGCTATTTTAGCATTTCACAGTTATTTTCTTTCTCCTTTCAGAAACTGTCTCTTTCTTCTGAGATTTCTGGCTTCTTCTATTGATGATAGGAATTGGAACATGTCTAGACAATAGAGAAGCTCATTTCCACTGGTATAGCATTATCTATAATGTGTAGATAGACAAATCATAGATTCTCACACATATCTATGAATTTTTCCAAACTTGCATATTTTCTGTGTTCAGAAATACTCAAAATTCATCTTAAACTCTCCAAATCTGACCTATTGCCATGCATTTGATTCTCTCTATCTAATTTTGCAATTTTCCACTTCCTAAGCTAGGACATGCTTTCTGCTACTCATTTATTCAACTGATGACTTTCAGTAAACACATACATAGCAGTGTCAAAATGTTAGTCCATAGTCTTCTGAAAATCAAGTTTATCAGCAAGAGCACAGTGCTTGAGTACCACATCCATGTTCACATAATATCTAAAGTTACATAGTTTAAAACCTCACATGCTCTTTCCTTCCAAATAAGATTTTCTCATAAACTCCAAAACCTCATAACGTTTTATAGCTCACTCTGCATTTCCTCTAAGGAGGTTCCACTTGTCTGAATTATCTTTTACATTTGCATCTCATTTCTACTTTAAACTTACAGATCCTCAGTATGATTTGTTCCCATTATTATGCTGTTATACAGAACAATTAACATCTCTCAAATATCTTTTGTGTATTTCTCTCTGACCACAAGTCCCTGAAAGTATGCTTTAACAGAGGCATCTCTACACTTTGGTCATTTAACAATGTTAAACAACAGAACTTACTGTGTCATTTTCAGACCTTTCTCTTTCACTTAGCCAAATATATGTTATTGACATCCAATCATGTATTATTTTGAGTGACAAATATAATTTGATTTTATTGATATATCACATTTTATTGGTTACTTATTGAGTGACATTGTGTGTGTCTATTTGAGTGTGTGTGAGTGTGTGTGCACGCTTTGAGGGGAGATTATGTGTCTTATTTATTTATTTATTTATTTATTTATTTGAATTTTGTAAGAGTTCGTTATAGAATTTGCGTCCCTCCAACGCTTCTCTCTCTCTCAAATAGATGAGCTCTTCTTCAGGCATTGTTATACACATAGAGAAAGAGAAAGGTGGGGAGGAAGGAGGATAGGGAAAGAGAGAAGAGGAGGGGGAGAGAATGACAAGGGACAGAGAGACAATGAAACGTCTAGTGAGCTCATTCCTTGTTGCTTATATGTATTTGTTTGGATTGCCAACTTGGGATTAGTTAACCTATCAGAAGTGTGATAAGGTTGTTTCTCACTTTCCAAGCAGCAATTAATTGCCTATAGGTCTTCATCTGGGGGTAATATTTTATGAAATTTCCACCATCCACAATGTCAGGCCAACTGGTGTTGTGTAGGTCATGTTTAGGCAACCATAACTGTTGAGATTTTGTGGGTATAGTTTCCCTGTTATATGTAGAAGATATTATCTCATTGTAGATCTTTCGGTCCTTTGGTTTTAACAAATTTTCTCTACTTCCTCTGTAGATATTTCATTAAGGTTTGGCATTCCATGGATAGGTGTTCTCTATATTTTGGCTACACATGACTTTCTGTTCTGGTCTCAGTCTACTGCAAAAAGAAGCTTCTTTGATGAAGTATCTACGTATACACATTTCAAATTTGTAAATGTATCCTTTTCTTTCTGTTTAATTTTAATATATAATTTTGACATAATGTAAAATTGTAAATTTATATTTTTCAAATATTTTCTTTATGTCCTTGGCTTGCCTCTCACTTATTTGTCAGTGTTTCTTGGCTATTCTAAGCATGTTGTCATCTTATAGTTTTAGAACATGATTTTGCAATATCTACCAATGATTTTTTTTCTAGAATTAATTAGAACATAAAGACTAAATTGGTAGGACTTGGCATTGCCACCTAAAATGACATTCTACATAAGTATCCAATGTTTGCATTTTTCAGTTTCATATTCTGTGTGAGAAACACACACAAACTCACATATTCATGTATAGCTAAATTAATCCTGCTTCATTTTCTGGTGCTGATTTGACAGTTTTCTAAATTCCAATTATTTGTTGATGTTATATAAAATAATTTTGCGTAGTAACTTAATATCAACAGTTTTTAACTGTTTTCCTGGATACACAAAAGGTCCCTTAATCTACATAGTGTTCTTTGTATATCTTGACTCTCAGAATATACTCTTGATTTCCCCCATTTCTCTGTTCCTATCTTCCCTCTGTTCTTTTCTGTGTAACTGATTTCTGTGTAACTACGTGAGTACTTATGAACTTGTTCTTTCCCTCTCTGCTTTCATGTTCCACAGATTAAAAATTACAACTTTATTATCAATATTTTATTTCATTAAATTACGTTATTTGTTCTTTAACTTTATTTTTTTAAAAGGAACAAATATTTAGTGATAAAGTCACAGTTTAACAAGAAAATATTTAAACCTATAAATTGATGGTGTTGATTGAATAAATGTATTTTACATAATCAGGTCTTTTATTTTCTATTTAGCCTTTATTTGTCTAGTACAAAATAAATCTACTAAGTCTTTAAAAATCTTCCTTGCAGGATAGCAGTATTAATGTTCCTTGAGGATATTAACACTTTCTGAGATAGCTTCTCTAAGCCAGCAATTCTAAGACATTAGTAGTAATATACAATCAAAAAGAAAGCCAGACACAATGGAAATTAAACGTGAATTAGGGCACCTACGTTATTACTCAATTTCACTGTCATTTTTCAAGATGAATCGGGGAAAAGCATTTCATTTCCTCACAAGTCCATTTTTCTATCTATAAAATAGGAAATCCATTAGTATTTTCCAGATGATATTCTTCATAAATCAAGTTTATGTACAAAGAATGAAAAATATGCCATAAATTCAATGTGCTCAGACAAATTGTCCTAATTCTAGGCTTAAATTATAGATCATTTTGAAAACAGATTTCAACTTTGCAGATTAATATGTTTTCCTTTGTAGAAAATCACATAATTGAGCCATTTGTTCAAAAACGTCAAAATGAATTTTATCCTGTAATACAGCATATAAGTACTCTGCTGGTATATATGAAGTATTTTATTAAAATAAACTCATATCTTTGGAGAATTGCAGCCAGTGCTTATGAATCATATTTATCAAATTTAATGTTAAAAAGAGAAATGAAAGAAATTAGCAAAACTGGCTAATTTTAAAGGGAAGTTTATCTCTGATTAATTCATTAACGGAAAACTTAATATAATCTTACTGGTTATTTCTGTATGCTGTCACCCTTCTGAAACAGCTTGTAAATTTATCTTTATTAATATAACAACCAATTATCATTAAAATAAGTGTTTTTAAAGTTTTCTCCCTGAAATATGAGATTTACAATAAAGTTACGAATGTGTCACAGACTTTTAGTGTCATGTTAAAAGGACTATGGACTAATTTCAGTTCCTTCATGGTACTTCCACAGGGGATTCTGTGTAAGCCCTGTTCTCAAAATGTATTACAGTAACTTAAAGACATTGTTAGTATCTGCCACTGAGTTGTCTAGACACTATTTCTTGCTGATTTGGTTTTGTTTTTTGGTTGCTGTGTTGTTGATATTTGAAGGTTCCTTGTAGGCATCTTCTTAAGAAACATTTTATTGTATTCTAATCTCTTACCCATGCAGAACATACACAACCATGGGAATCTCACACAGAAACATGCTTCTTAGTTTTTACTCCATGACACATGGCTCTATTCTTTCTGTGATTTGCAGAGCTGGTGTCAGAGGAGAGATTTTCTTATAGCGGAAATTGTTGATCTTCCTTGAAAACTTACTGTTCTGTGTGCGCTCTGTCAGTTCACGAAAGAGAAGTGTTAGTTATATTTTGGGATGACACACACTCACCTCCTTAATTGATTTCAACTTCCTTTCTGAGCTAAAACAATGCAGCACCCCACAGTACCTTCTCCAAGATTGTTTTGTAACCAATTATATGGTTACAAAATATTGTAACCAATTATATGGTTACAAAACAAGCCTCAACAGATACAAGAAGATTTCAATAATCCCATGCATCTTACCAGATCACCACGGAATAAGGTTAGACTTCATCATCATCATCATCATCACCATCATCATCATCATCATCATCATCATCATCATCAACAACAACAACAACAACAACAAACAGAAAGCGCACATACTTATGGAAACTGAACAACTACTCAATGATAACTTGGTCAAGGAAGGAATAAAAAAAGACATTAAAGATTTTCTAGAATTCAATGAAAAAGAAGGCACAACATATCCATACTTAAGAGACACAATAAAAGCAGTGCTAAGAGGAAAATTCATAGCACTACGTGTCCTGGTTAATAAATTGGAGAGATCCTACACTAGCAACTTAACAGCACACCTGAAAGCCCTAGAATAAAAGGGGGTGAACACACCCAAGAGGAGAAGATAGCAGGAAATAATCCAACTCAGGGCCGAAATCAACCAATTAGAAACAAATAGAATGATACAAAGAATCAACAAAACCAAAAGCTTGTTTTTTTGAGAAAATCAAGATCAATAAACACTTAGCCAAACTAACTAAAGGACAGAAAGACAGTATCCAAATTAACAAAATCAGAAATAAAGGAAGGGAGACAAAACAGCAAAAATTCGGGAATTTAAAAATTAATCAGGTCTTACTACAAAAGCCTTTACTCAACAAAACCAAAAAATTGAGATGAAATGGATGATGTTTTAGACAGATACCAAGCACCAAATTTAAATTAAGAACAGTTAAACTATCTAAACAGTCCCATATCTCCTAAGGGTGTAGAAGAGGTCATTAAAAATCACCCAATCAAAAAAAAAAAGCCCATGGCCAGATCCTTTTAGTGCAGAATACTACAAGCCCTTCAAAGAAGAGCTAATATTAACACTCCTCAAACTATTCCATAGAAACAGAAACTAACAGTACCTAGTTCATTCTATGAAGTCACAGTTACTATGATACCTAAACCACACAAAGACCCAACAAAAAAGAGAACTTTAGACCAATTTTGCTAATGAATATTGATGTAAAACTACTCAATAAAATTCTAGCAAACTTAATTCAAGAACACATCAAAAACCATCATTCACCAATCAAGTAGGCTTTATTCCAGGGATGTAGGGATGGTTCAATATAGGAAAACCCAATAACATTATCTACTATATAAAAAAAGAAAAAAAAACCCACATGATTATCTCATTAGATGCTTAAAAAGCATTTGACAAAATACAATACCCCTTCATGTTAAAAGCATTGGAGATATCAGGAATTCAAAGCCCTTACCTAAACAGAATAAAACCTATATTCAACAAATCATCAATTGATACCAAATTAAATGGAGAGATACTTGAAGCAATAGCACTAAAATCAGGGACAAGAAACGGGTGACTACTGTCTCTGTATCTACTCAACATAGTATTTGAAGTTCAAACTAGAGCTATAAGACAAGAAAAGGAGATCAAGGAGATACAAATTAGAAAAGAAGACATCAAGGTATCACTATTTGCAGATGATATTGATATGACAGTATACATAAGTGACACCAAAATATGTATCAGAGAACTTCCACAGCTGATGAACAACTTTAGCAAAGTGGCTGGATATAAAATTAACTCAAACAAATCTATAGCCTTTCTTTATGCAAATGATAAACAGGCTGAGAAAGAAAATAGGGAAACAATATCCTTCACAGTAGCCATACATAGTATGAAGTATGTTGGTGTAACTCTTACTAACCAAATGGAAGATGTGCATGAGAAGAACTTTAAATGTCTGTGAGACTATTTGTGAGTAGGTGGATATCAACTTAGCATACGAGCTGGAGCTACAGGTCACTGTGAGCCAACAGAATTGGGTGCTCTAAAGTGAACTCTGGTCCTCTGTGAGAGCAGTTCCTACTCTTAATTTCAGAAACATCTTGTCAACTCTTTAATATGTTAAAAGTTTTCAGTGAAAACTCTTTTGCTTTTTCGATAGTGTAGTCTTATCTGTTACTTTAGTTGGTATCATTTTATTGATTACATATTTGTTTATTTATTTGGGATTTTGAGACCTGATCTCATGTCGCTCAGGTTGTGCTCAAGAAAGTCTGTCTTGAACTCCTGATTCCACTGCCTCCATTTCTTTGGGTTATAGGCATTGCTATCACATCCTGTTTTATTTCTTAAAGTTTGAAACTGTTGTGCATAACATTTTTGCCTGCTTTTATTCTGTCTTGGAGGTTTATTTCTTGATATCTAGAAAAAGTACTGATTTAATATGTTAATTTTATATCCTTTTATTTTGATGAAAGTATTTATTGGATTTAAGAGTTTTCTAGAGGGAGGGACTTGGGAGGGAAAGTGGATGGAGGTGAGGGGTGGGAAACAATAAAGAGTTTTCTGTTGCATCTTTGGGCATTTAAAAAAAAGTTTGCTAAGTAGGAATGATTTGACTTCATTTTCTTATTATATTCCTTTTTAAAATGTATTTATTTATAATCCAGATATTATACCCCATCTATCTGACTCTATCAATCATTTATCTACATATCAT
The DNA here is from genome assembly GCA_030674055.1 of Rhabdomys pumilio. Taxonomy (NCBI): domain Eukaryota; kingdom Metazoa; phylum Chordata; class Mammalia; order Rodentia; family Muridae; genus Rhabdomys; species Rhabdomys pumilio. Next base: position 38,869,167 of record JANHMN010000014.1, read on the forward strand.
CTATTATCTATCATTTATCTATCTATCCATCTATCATCCATGTGTATTTATCAATCATTTTCATCTATTAATCATATATCTCTATCAATCATTTATAATCTATCATCTATCATCTATATATCTATCTGTATCATTTATCTCTGTCTGTGTGTATGTCTGCCTGTCTGTGTGTCTATCTGTCTGTATTTTATTTATAATCTACTATCTATCATCTAGGACTTCTCTATTCATACATACATGTGCACACACACGTTTATAGAAAATATGTTTAGAAAGAAGACTATGGGAGGCTCTAAAACGAGAAGGAAAGAGTTAACTAAAGAGGGTAATGAGATGCCTGTGTCATAGAAGAACAAGGAAGAAACTATTTGAAATGAGGAACACAACCATCAAGAGAAGGAGGTGAGGACTGGGGATTGGGGTCATAATGAAAGCCATTTCACTGTACATTAAGAAAAGAATTAAAAAATTACAGATGTCTGAGAAACATCCTAACTGGATTCTGTAAAGGTTTGAGTGTCCCAGTCCTATCAACAGTGAGCCAACTAGCAGTATCTCAAAGCCCTTGAACATTCACAAATGTCTCTTTAGATCAGTTGTAATTCTTTGTATCTGCACAACTCGCTTTCTAATACTTGGGGCAACAGTGTCCATGTTACTCTGCTTCTGCAATGAATCTCAGAAAAGTTTCTATATTTTTTACTTTGTTCAGACTTTGCTTGTTTTTAGGCTAAAGTGATGAAATTCCAAGTCCTTATTTGGCAGCTCAAAAACTGAATGTGTCAATTTCATCTTAATTACCCATATTGCCCTTACAAAATACAATTTGAACAGTACAATGATCAGATATGCTATAATTATATTGTTATATTTTTATCTGAACCTTTAATCTTGTAGAACTATGAAGCAAACGTTGAAATAATTATAAAGGATAATTGTTGGGTTAAGGGTTAGAGGAGCAATAGAAATGGGAATAGCAGGGTACTAATGATCTGATAGGGTAAGTGGGGAAACAGAGAGCTCTAATTAAGGAGGAGGATAAGATAAATACAAATCAAGGAGAAAGATGGGTAAAATACCAGAAAAGATGTCTGGAAAAGTCATAAGGAATTACACTATTAACTGTTTACCTAAAAGACTGTAAGTCTGTGTATAACTATACATACACAGCTTAAGTAAACTCTTCTTTTCTAAACTGACAATGCTGCTCTCAAGAGACATAGACCATGCAATAAAAATTCCAACACTAGTCATGAGAAATTCTCTGTTGAGTCATTTGTTAGGGTTGTCCAAGAGACTCCCCAAACATCAGAGACTAATGCTCTCTCCCTTGGTTGTACCCCAGGAGTAAAAGGGAAGTTTTTATTGCTGAAGACAAAATGGACTTCAGAAGGAACTGAACTATAACAGACCTGAGAGTCTCCTCTATAGGAACTAACTTTGTAGTACTAGAAGATGCTATTTGAGCTTTCAAAGGAAGAAAGCAACCAACAGTCCTACTCAGCTCTGATGCTTATGAACTTCGGTAACAGCCAGCATGGATGGCATGATAACATTAAGGGACATTAACCATAAGTAGCAGCACACATATGTTAGTCTTAACCTACAACTTTCTAATTGGATTTAAGAGCCTCTAAACAAAAGGGGGATTATATCTGGCTGGAAATCCAGCCAACTACTAAGGGCTAGTAAAATTATGAATCCTGAAGAAGAACCTTGTGGTGGTTTGAATCGGAATGGCCCCCATGGGCTCATATATTTAAATGCTTGGTGAATAGGGATTGGCACTGCTTGAGAAGGATTATGAGGTTTAAACTTGTTGAAGTAGGTGTGGCCTTGTTGGAGGAAATGTGTCACAAGGGGTGGGTTTTGATGTTTTCATGGACCCAAGCCCTGCTGCCTTCAGACACCAGTGAAGACCTCTCATTTACCATTGTCTGCCCACATGTGGCCATGTTTCCTCCATCAGAATAATGGACTAAACTTCAAAACTGTAAGCTTGTCTCAGTTGAATGCTTTGTGTTATAAGAGTTGCCATGGTCATGGTATCTCTTCACAGTGATAGATACTGACTAACACAAATAGACAACCAACACTTTACTAAACTATCATAATCCTTGACTACATGGTAAACGTTTGCCTTATGCCCACAGATATGGGGTTTACCATGTGTTTTGTTTAAAATAATAGATCAGGTGTAGTATAGTATAGCAGTTCTATGGTTAGGCCTTAAGACAGGTACTATCCAATCCTGCTTACTGGTCACTCATCATCATCAAGAAAAATCCTTCTTTCAACAAATAAAGACCACTACAGACAATCATAACCAATAAAAATTCAGAGTTATGGAACCCAGTTCCAATGGACATATCTACAATATAACTCCTGTACCTAAGGTCAGGAAATATTGTGGAAAAAGAAACAAGAAGATTGTAAGAACCAGGACAGGGAATTTCCTGTGAGAATGTATCTCCCAGAAATTTCCGAAGCTATACCCGTAAGTTTCACTATTGTAATGTCCTTGATCTGAGGTTAACAAAGACATCAGTAATACACATGCTAAAGTGAACAGAGAAGAATCATGAGGCCCCAACCTTATACAGAATGTTAAAACTAGGAGAAATGGTCTTGGCCAGGGAAGAGCACATCAACTGATTACCTACTATCAAATAGTTAACCATGAAAACATATATACAAATAACATAATGAAGACCGAACAAGTTATTTGAGTACACATAAACACATATATATGTATATATTCATGTATATGCACTTGTATGTATGTAACAAAAATTAATAAAGAAACAGAACCTAAAATTGAAAGATAGAAATAAAGTGTGTATGGAAGTGTTTGGAGAGAAGAAAGTGGACGGGAAGTTGATGTAACTATAGCATCATCTCAAAATTAAAATGAAATAATTACCATCGAATTTGAGCAAAATAATAGAATTAGTTTGCTACTATATAAACAAATTATATTGTGCTGATGCCATTGTTAGAAATCAATCATAATTAGAAAGAGATATTTCTCTCTATTTGTTTAGAGCGTTCTTTTCTCTGTAAGACTGAGTACATTTCTTGAGAGAATATTGAACAGTACGGAAATTGTCATACAATAATGAGTCACTGGAAAATTTCCCCAAATAAAACTCAAAGTCCCTACTTTGCCTTTAACCTCAGTTGTCAGTTTCTGTCAGTGGTTGAGAAGTTGATGTTTGAAGGTGTTTGCCATGTGATTTGTTTGGAATAATATATCAGGTGTGAGTATGAGAATGCCAATTCCACACTTAGGTCTTAAGGCAGTTACTATCAATACTTGATTGTTGATTTTGGTCTGAGCTTTTTGTATATCATCCCTTCTTAGGCTGTTTGTTTAGTGTGCATATAAAACTTTCGTTGGACAGAGCTGCACCTGACAGGCGATGACAACTGAAGTCATGCTCTAGTGAGATAATTACAACACATAGGTCCATCTGCAAATGCTTGGGAAGTAGAGGTCTACTGTTGAGTACTGCTGAGATTTTCTTTGGTTGTTTTATACTTTACTTAAGCAATACTTGACTGCTTTAGTATCAGAAAGAGATTGTTTTTATCTAGTTTTCAGGAAAAGGATTCTATGTGCATGGATGCACGCTTCTGTATGTGTGTGGGTGTATGCTTCTTTCTGTGTGTGTGGGTATATGCTTCTGTATGTGTGTGGGTGTACGCTTCTGTATGTGTGTGGGTATATGGTTCTGCATGTGTGTGGGTGTATGCTTCTGTATGTATCCGAGAAAAGGTTTAAGCTCTAAAAGCTCACATAGTTTAAAAAATATTTTTTTCATTTTTAAATAATTGTCTCAAGTCTATTCTTGTAATAGAAATCCATAAAATTTAGCATAGTACTATTTTAATACAATAGTACTTTCCGGAGACCAAATAACCTGCTGAAGTATTTTATGTTCTGTATTTATAAATATATAAAAAATATATATTATAATTAATCAATACTATGAAAGTAATATTCTAGATTACATTTTACCTACTTTGAAAATATTTTTTTCTTTGATACATTGACTTAGGTTAAACAATCATGTTTTTGGCAGTTGCTGAGTAATAAAATTCATATTTTAGAAAAATTTAGGTTTATAGAAAAGCTAAGCATAAAATAGTGTTCTATGCTACTTTCCCCCCTCTACTTTCCTCAGCCTATTCTACATAGGTTTTGACAAAAATTGATGTATCCTTACTATTGTGGAATCAGGTGGAATAATCATTGCCCAAAGTTCTAAGAGCTCAGTGTATTACTTTCTTTCCCTAGTCAAAACCATGGAGGTCACTGGCCTTTTTTGTTCTTTCTTAGTTTGCCATTGCAGAATGTCATGAAGTTAGAATCATAGGGTGTAGCCTTTTCAGACTGGTAATAAGAAGTATGTCCTGAGTTCATTTTGATAAATACCAAAACATAGTTATTAGGTCATTTGATTGCCATATGATAAAAATCAAAATACCCCTACTATGTCTCTATTCCATTCTGAATTTCTTACAGAAATCAGTGAAAACTGCTGTTCCTTCGAATCCTTGCCCTTCTTCTGTATTATTAGTGGATATCAATCTAGTTACTAGGGTCATTTTGTGTTTTGGATTTCCTTGTTATTAAAATGGCAAGTATTTCCATCATACTGGGCTACTTGCACAATACTAAAAGAGGTAAAAGTCAAGAAGAAATTACCAAAAAGGCACAGCGGGGATTATCTTAGAGTAAAGTGATCGGGAATGGTGTGGGGTGGGGAAGTCCTAATAGAACAGAGATTAGCTGCTATGTCTATCTTTATTTATTTATATAAAATAGCAACCATGCAACAACCCACCAAATCATCCATAGAGACTGAGAACATTATCGAGGAAAATCTCTAAGCAATCTATCAAAGATTGTGGGTAGTTAAAAGTTCCGGCTCTGCATTAGAAAGGTTGTTAACCATCATTTTTGGGTATCCCATGTCACTAATGAAATTAAGAATTTAGAACATGTGGTATTGTGGTTCCTGCCTTTACTGTGAGCACTTGAGCTCCTAAGTCAGAAGGGTCAGTTCAGTTTACATAGCAAAACTCTGGTCTCAGAGAGATTATATATATATATGTATATATATATATATATATATATATATATATATATATATATATGTGTGTGTGTGTGTGTGTGTGTGTGTGTTAAATATACTATATATGTTATATATTTATATATTATATATATGTGTGTATGTATGTATGTATATATTATCAGTAAAACAAACTAAGAGATATTGTAGGAGAAAATATATAGATTGAGCAGTGTTAAAGAGATGAGGGGTGGAAGGAAGAGTTATATGGAACATGGTAAAAAATTGCTAAGTGTTTATTTGATGTTTCAATTACTAGGCAAGGATAGATGAAATGAAAATTTCTAGATTCTTTGGAGACGTCGTTGTGTCATGTGATATTTTTCTGGAAACTATCTTATGAGGGAATGTTTTTGCTGAAGTAGACATGTGGAAGGTTGTTTTGCTGGGAACAGGAAACTTCTGGAAGCTGCCTGGGGAGAGGGTATATGATGTTTTTGTAGAGCCGACACTGAAGAGGACACATGATGTTTGGAAAGAATATAAATATAACCCAAGAGAGAGTGGATGATGCTGTGTGGCATTTGTTCACGTTGCTACTCCCTTGTGGGTCTTCCTTGGGCTTTGCTGCAACATTAGTTTGTCTTTCCTTCTTTGCTGATCATCATTTGTTGTGACTTCATAGAAAGAAATTCACCAAAGAACTTATGGTGGTGCTCTGGCAGCTTCTTGCCATTTCTGTGAACTTGGACTGATTGAAAGAACCTCGTGATTTTTTCTGGAGTCTTTACACCATGATATGAAAAGAATTACAAAGTCACATTTGAGCTAAGCAATTGTGGGATATTTTATCCATCTATCTAAATAATTTATGGTTATTTCCATCAGTAACCACTAATGCTTTTTAGCAGAAAAATGATGTTACCATGATAATTAAGACATGAAAAAAATCTGACACAGGCATGATAAAATGAAAGAACTGGGAAAAAAACAGAGATAGATTGACAAGGTAGAAATTTATTCTAGCAGAAAATAACAAGACTAGGCTGAGACCAACAAATATGGCAGAAACAGGAGTTGAAGTTACACTGAAATGAAAAGAGATACCAGGATTAGTCTTAAATGGCAAAGGAAAAGGAAAAAATAAACATAACAGTATTTATGCATTTGAGTAACACCCGTGCAATGTCTTTATCGGAACAATGGAGCATTAAAGATGAATAGATTTGCCAGAAAATGTAGTTATTCATGGACTTTAACATGTATGTCATAATGTATTTTTATGTATTTTTGTTTATGCTGTGACATATTGCCCAAACTTGGTCTTTCCTGATCAGGAAATTAGAATGTAAAAGCAAGTCGCTGTCAGAGATGATTTCCTTGGGAATCTCTAGGGGAGAGTTTTAACCCTATTTTTGCCCATTTGGAGACCACATTTATTTGTGAATTATTCCTCTGTCTACAAATGATAGTACAAATCTCACCCTCTCCCCCTCCCCTTCCCTTCCCCCTCCCTCTCCCTCTCCCTGTACTTTCTTCCTTCTCCTTCTTCCTCTCCTCTCTCACAAATGTCTTATTCTCTTGCCTCCAGGACTTACTGATTAAAAACTCTGGATTTCATTGGGTCCAACTAAATAACTCAGGAGAAGCTTCCATGTCAAGATTTTTAAGCTAATGACATCTATAAATTTCCCTTTGCTGTGTAGCATAATTAATTGACATCTTCTGCGTATTGGTATGTGATCATCTTCAGGGAATGAATTACTCTGTCAACAACAGAATATAAGAAATCTTTTCAGAAAAATGTCAGTGTGTTGCCCTGACAGTTTGGTATGCTGTCTTCTTTTTTTGTGGGCTTAGAACAATATCAAAATTGGATTTGCATAACATAAAACAAATTCTGCTTAGAGCTGAGACATATATCCATTTCCAAAAATAACTATGTATAACACTTGAAATATATAATTATTGCTTCATTTAAACAATGTATACTAGAAAAATATAGCATTTTTATATTTGAACATTTTCCCAGATATGATGCTGTCTATTCTGTCTTCTGTGTATAAACTTGGCATGCAATTCATACTTGCCAGTAGCCATTATCCAATATGTCAAAAGTTGAGTTTGTAAAAGTACTTGCACTTTGTGACTTCTCGTTTGATTTTTCTTTTGGCATATGAAGTGTCAGTGTACTTCTAGAAAAGAGAGAAACACAGAAAGAAGGCACTAAGCATCCACATACACTTTTCATCTTTGCACCAAATAAGGGCTCAGCCAGATGAATGAGGTCACAACAAACCAGGCTGTCTAGAAAACATGATCAAACCACAATAACAGACTGACTGAATCACAAAAAGGAATGCTGCAATTGCTTGTTTTAAACCTGGGTTTTTGAGGTAGCTTGTTACACAGTGAGGTGTACAGCAACACACAGAAAACACTGCTGTGTGGTTTCTCTGGTATTTTTAAAATTTAATTTTTTTTACTGGTTTTTCTAATTCTAATACCTTGAAATTCTATTAGACCATTATTACATTTCTTGTGGATTGGATGAATCAGGAAATGATGTTAATCTTTAATATGATTTAAAACAGTCATTTGACTTGGGATCACATGCTTTTATAATTATAATTACACATACCAATTTTAAAAATTAAAAGTCTCAGGTCACCCTGAGGGTTTTAGTCACCTAGTCTATTTCAGCCCAGCCTTCCTAACAAGGCTAAGTGTTCTTGTGCACCTTGTAAGGACTAGCCCTCAATTTTTTGTTATCACATACCAGCACAGCTCCTTGGAAAAACTTTGTCGCTCATGGTAAGTAGTACAACCATGCTACAGTGCTTTCAGTCTTTGGTAGATGAACAATGTGAAACATTTTTTTGTTGTTGTTTCCTATTTGTTTAAGTTTTACCATTGTGTTTTCTAAAAATTCAAGTCAAAGAACGAGTGTTTTACAACGATACCACAGCTTTTCATGCTGGCTATTTTTCTTCTTTTCTCAATTGCTTGGGAAAAAAAACCCCACTGTACTCCAGATTGCTGTGTATTTTAAAAGCTTTCTCTGAGAAGGTAGAAGAAAAAAGTAAGCTATTTACACAATATAGTTTTTGTTCACTAGAAATCATACTGTCCTTCAGTTCCTAAACTAGTCCATCAAAGGTACTCCCCATTTGGGAAGAAGAGGACTTGGAAGAATGGACTAGGTTACTTAGGCAATGGGTACAATAGACAGAAGAAAACTTTAGGAGTGAAATGAAGGTCTGAATACTTTAGACATCTTAGCTGCTTGCTTTTGCTACACACACACACACACACACTATATATATAGTGTGTGTGTGTGTGTAAAATTTATAACGACTGTCAATTTTTGAATAATACTATAAAAATTTCTTGTCCCTAAAATGATAATATTAAAGGCAAATATTTTAGAGTATTCAGTCAACTGTATATAAACAGAAAAATAGACATTTTACAAAACATTACAGATGTATACATATAGCTTCTTTAACTAAGTATATACTTATGTATAATTTTCACATAAGAGATTTATGACGGAAGTAAGTAAAATAATAGTATTACTCCAGCTTATTTTTTCTTGAGATTTTATTCAACGAAGTAAAATTTCACTAAACATATTCATTACTACATACTTTCAGTGAGGTTTGGCAGGGACTGGCTTTTTGTTCAAAGATGATGTATTTGAGTCATTAAGTGGAATAAAAGGATAATACTGAATCATATTTGCCATTGATGCTAGTCTGTAGGCGTGAATGCATGGCTATACACTCATCTGCTCTCAAAAATATTTTGAATACCTTGAGATTTCAGCATTAAGTCCATGCGTAAAATAAAACACCAAGACTCCATCTTATGGCAGGTGAACAAGCCAGGTAATACCACTGCTTTATTGTACAAGCCTAACTGGTGTATTTTCATCCATTATCTGCCTTGGCCATCTGTTCTCTATGTATCTTTTAGGATTTCATCTCTAACGGTAAATGGGACTAACTCATTTCATTACTTCAATCATGCCAGTATCACTTACATTTTTATTGTCTTCTAGAAATGTTCAATTATTAGGAAAATGTCTATTTTTCAACATAATGGCTACTGCCTAATCCTGCAGGATCCTATCCCTCCAGGTAAATTATTCATTTTGTATTCAAAAATTTCAGTTATCAAAAGTCAAACACACACCACACACACTCACACACACACTCAGACATACACACACCACACACACACACACTCCGACATATATACACCACACACACACACACACACACACACACACACACACACACTACATAGCTGACAAATTTAAAAAATAATTTTGTTTTCACTTACATTCAGAGAAAAGTTTATCAAATCTCTTTGCCTATATGAAAAAAATCACACATTTCTTGAGAAAAAATTTTGCCTTCTTCTCCGTCCCCTACAATAAACAACATATACTGCTCAATTTCATTACAAATAAATAGTTGTGAAGTTGTGGATTCTTAACTGATTTATCCTTTGTGTGTTCTATATGTCCCATATTCATGTATAGATATTGGTAGCTTCCAATCTTGAAATGTATCTTTCAAAATATTATATATTAAGACAAAGACAAAGTAAATGTATCAGTAATTAATATTTGATTTCATGTTCTTATAAAATGTATTTTATTTTGGTTATACTGATCTTTCACATTAAATTAATCAATTTTTTTCATCCCGGGAAACATGTGGTTATGAAGAATACCATTAGCCACTATTGTAATGCTCAGGCCTCAGTACCTTTCCCCTACTTTTCTGATGAGATGTAACTGTCAAAGACTAGAATAAAATGCCAAATATTTTCAGTAATTTTTGAAAACATTCCTTTCTCGATTGCTGCAGATGTTATTTGAACCTCAACTTTGGTACAATTTATGTTTCTGGCATGACTGAGAGTCCTACTAGAAAAACAAATGGTGATGGAGGGTTTTGTTCTCCTTCTGTGTCTCATAGTTCACATGGATGAGGATTCTTTAGTAACATACAATTCCCTGCTCTTTCCACGTCTCCTCGCATGTGGTGGCATGAAGTTCCTCACTTTGAACATTACAGAAATTCTATGCTCTGGCCTTTCCAAAACACTATACATATAAATATACATATACATATACATATACGTATACGTATATGTATACGTATACGTATACATATACATAGTCATATACATATACATATACATGTATACACATACACACACACATATATATGTATGTATGTATGTATATATACATATATATATGTATATATATATACCTGTAACTTGTTTATGTTATGTTTCATTTAAAATATTTTTTAAAACCTTTGTACTGAATAAAATACAAATCTGTCATAAATTCCCTTATAATTCAAATATCCTGAATATACAGTGTTTAGTTGCCATCTTTATTTCTAATAGCATTCATAATTTTTTAATTTTTATTGGTTATTTTGTTTATTTACATTTCAAATGTTGTCACCTTTTCCAGTTTCCCCTCCACAAACCCCATATCCTATCCTCCCTCCCCCTGCCTCTATGAGGGTGTTTCCACACCCCTCCACCCACTCCAGCCTCAGTGCCCTAGCATTCCCCTATCCTGGATCATCGAGCCTCCACAGGAAAGAGGGGTTCCCCTTTCAGTGATGCCTGATAAGGAAATCCTCTTCTATATATCCAGCTGGAGCCATGGGTCCCCCTATGTGTACTCTTTGGTTGGTGGTTTAGTCCCTGGAAGCTCTGAGGGGTCTGGTTTGTTGATATTGTTGTTCCTTCTATGGGCTTGCAAACCCCAACAGCTCCTTCAGTCCTTTCTCTAACTCCTCCATTGGGGTCCATGTGCTCAGTCCGATGTTTAGCTGCATTCATCTACAGTATTGACAATTTGTATTGGTCAGGCTCTGACAGAGCCTCTCAGGGGACAGAAATACCAGGTTTCTGACAGCAAGCTCTTCTTGGCATACACGATAGTGTCTGGGTTTGGAGTCTGTAGATGGGATGGATCCCTAGGTAGGTCAGTCTCTGGCTGGCCTTTCCTTCAGTTTCTGCTTAACTCTTTGTCCCTGCATTTCCTTTTGACAGGAAGCATTCATGATTCTTTTTTTTTTTTTTTAAAGATTTATTTATTTATTTTATGTACATGGGTATACTGTTGCTGTCTTCAGACACACCAGAAGACAGCATTGGATTCCCATTACAGATGGTTGTGAGCTACTATGTGGTTGCTTGGAATTGAACTCAGGGCCTCTGGAAGAACAGTCAGTGCTCCTAACCACTGAGCCATTTCTCCAGCCTGCATTCATGATTCTTACCTGATAAAATCTCACTCAGTCTAGTCTCTAATTCAAATTCTATTTTCTCTGTAAAGTCATTTCCAATTCGTTAAAATACAAATCAAATCTCCCACAGAATTTTATCTTTATGTATATAATATATATCCCTTAATAAATACTCAATAGCATTTAATAAATGAAAAAAGTTACACAATTCACACCAGTACCTTGACTCATATTTTGCTCAATCTGAAATACTCATCCCACCATAATGATTTTAATGTGATACCTATTGAAATGAAAATTAAAATATAAATATAAATGTGTGTCTGATAAAACCCCACAAAGTGAACTCTCTGTCACCAGAACTCAGGTCAGGAAGCAGTCCTGAACTATCTACACTGTCCTTTCCCTTTGCCAGTCACTGTGAGAGACTTCAGTCAGTTACCTGCTCTCAAACCAAAATATACATGGACTCTCCCATTACATCCATGACTTTCTGGATGGGGGGAGTCTAGTCTATAGAACAGTGTGTTTTGTGAGGTTTACCGGGTTGTTAATTTTAACAGTAATTTTTTTGTAAATTATAAGTTTTTTAGGCTATTTCACTGCATTAAAGTACCACAATATATAGGACATTTTATAATTTCTAGTTTTTAATTCTCACCAGTAATGCCACATAAACATTGTGTAAGTGTATTTTGGTGATTGTATGTGATCTCTTCTGTTGAATATACCTCTAAGAGCCAACTTTCAGAAGCAAATATTTTTTAAATTTGGTTTTGTACATGGTGCCTCATTATAGCATCCTAGGGACCCATCCTCCACTGCCTGAATTAGGGCTCAAGATAGGTTTTCTAAGCAGGATATTAAGATGACACCCTGACTGGAGGTGACATCCTCCTTCATCAGCCTCCAACTCTGGACCATCTTTGCCTAACATCGTCTGAGCAATTTGTTTAAAACTTGTCTGTACCTGAACTCCAAATTTTAATAGATGCCTGTTACTTGATGATATAAATATAATTTTACATAAAGCATATAACACTCTTTCTGATCTTGCCAGAACCATATTTTGCCTTTTATAACTTTCAGTTCTTAAAAACATAAACAGCATATATTTAATTTACTGATTGAAAATTTCTTTATAGTTGCTAGCCTTATATATTTGATCATCAAAGTACTAACTTGAGCTGCATATATTTTCTCTGTGTTGATTTCAGTGAAACTCCTGGTTTGAAGTTGTCGCCTTTGAGTTCTGGGGCAGTGAAGCATTGACTCGTATTTGGTTCATGTGAAAATACACGGAAATTTCTTGGATTACTTAACAAAATACTGATGAGGGCCTGAGTAATTTACCATGAATTACAGAATATTCAGAATGCTGTGCTTGTATTTCTCATTTACTAATGGAACTACATTGATCTAGGGATTTCCTTAGGTGGAACTGAACATCAGAGGTTGTATAATTTTATAAGATTTTAGAAAAGCAATGTCCCTACCAGATGATTATGCCTTCTGTCATTTACAGCATGTTAACTATAGTGGAGGAATTTGTGAACAGTAACCTTTGTCTTGAATGGCCAGAATTTATTCTCTGTTCAAAGTTTTTGTTTTTTTGTTTTTTTAAATGAGCAATAGAGACTGAAAGACAAAAGTCACAATTAGTAGTGATTAAAAATGTTGTTTAATGGAAAACTAGGATTTTGGCAGCAATTTAATTGGCCAAAAAAAAAATGGACATGACTCCAAAGTGTGAGTTCATTCACATGGTGAGGAAATCAACACCAATGTAAAGCATGTGGACATTCCAGTGTTGTCCACTCAAGACTGCAGTATTAGCATCAAGTTGCTTAAGTTAATGTTCAAGTGAAATAGAAAAACATTACTTGATTATAATTGAAGAAAGAGACATGGATCCACAATGCAGAATGGTAGACAATGGAAATCAGAGTGCAATTACTTTAAATAAGTAAATAGGCTTTCTGACAGAAAGGTATTTGGACTGTTACAGTATCCTCAAACATGAAGACTAAATTCTAGAAAATGAGAGGTTTCAATGTTCATATCAGACAAAGATTAAGAGCTAATTGATATGCATGTGTTGGGGATCAGAAGCAGATTATGATTGTCTTTCCATCCTCATTCCCTGAAAATCCTCCATTTCTTCGTCTTGTCTTTGTTTTTCACTCTTTTCTGCCACAGTCTCCCTAGAGTAATGCTCTAGGATTTGTTCATTGGTATATAGGAAACAGAGATGCAATTGGTTAATGACTGCTAAAGCCATAAGAAGGCTACATTAACGATAAAACATTACTTACAATGTAATTAGAAAATTGCTATTTTAAATATTAAAGCCCATTTTCATCAGTAATCATTCCCAGTCCAATATCTGAATCCATTTTGCTTTGAAAGTATATTACATCACCTGAAATTCATTGTAAACATTTCCCAAATGTTTGTTATTGAATAACTTCCTTCAGTTAGAGAAAGGACTGAAGGAGCTAAAGAGGTTTGAAATTTCATTGGAAGAACAATAGTATCAACGAACCAGATACCCCCAGAGTTCCCAGGAACTAAACCACCAACCAAGGAGTACACATGGACTGACTCATGGCTCCAGCTGCATATGTAGCAGAGGATGGCCTTGTAGGGCATCAGTGGAAGGAGAGGCCCTCGGTCCTGTGAAGGCTTGATGCTCCAGTGTAGGGGAATTTGAGAACAGGGAGGCCAGAGTGGGTTGGGGGATGGGGGAACACCCTTATAGAAGCAGGGGAGGGGTGGGATGGAGGTTTGGGGTGGGGAACCGGGAAAGGGGATAATATTTGAAATGTAAATAAAGAAAATATCCAATAAAAAGAAAGAAGAAATGTATAAACAAATAACTAAAATCATCACGTGGTAATATATACATAATATAAAACCAATCATTTAAAAAAAAAAAAAAAACGAATAACTCCCTTTATAGCACACTGTACAAGTCACCATCTCCTACAGGTGCTCTGCTCCTTATGGAGCAGTTCCTGTCAGCTGCCACTGGGGGGTAGCACATGTATTCTGTTTCTGTTACTTTAACAGCAAGGTTAAAATAATGAAATATTGTGTCATTTGTGATTTTCCGAAAAAGCCAAGAAACAGAAAGTCTCATACTTGTGCTCAGGTACAGTTACGTGCTTGAGTGAGAAAACAGCATCCGGTGTGAGAGTTGGTTTACATCCTGTCTTTATACCCTGGGGAACAGGCTTCAGCACCACATTGATGCTATTCTAATGCCCATTAAAACGCTGTTGCTATTTAAGTGTACCTAGTGGAATTTCAGACTGTACATTTAATGGGAATTCAGCACATTAAGCGACTATCTTGTTCACAGCTCACTATTTTCATGTTTCTTAGTGTAGAAATTAAGTTCAAAGAATTGTTTAACTCTAAAGTCTAATCCCATTAAAAGTGCCTAATATTTTGAATTATTGCTAACATTAAATTCATCAGATAAAACCCTATTTCTCCAAGGAATTGAGGTTAGTTTTGGCTAGTGGTCAATTTCTCTGTGTGTGTGCGTGCTGTATGTCTGTAATCTGTGTAGTGTACACATGTGTGTGTGTGTCTATGTTGTATGTGTTGTATATGTGTATGTGTGTATGTATGCAGTATGCTTGTGTTTAGGGTACATATGTATTTATTTGTAGTATTTTTTTGTGTCTGTTGTATACATGTATGTGTATTGTATGATTATGCTGTGTGAGTTGTACACGTGTGTGTGTGTGTGAGTGAGTGTGTGTGTGTGTGTGTGTGCCCATGCACACATGTATGCGTATCTGTAGACCAGAGGAATACATTGGGTACCTCCTTGTATTATGCTTCTGTTTCCCATGAGGCAGAATCTCTAGCTGAAGCTTGAACTGGCTTGTTTTCAGAGAGTCTGGCTTGTTGTCCAGCAAGTCACAAGGTCTTCTTGTCTCTGTGCACCACCCCTGCTCACCTCTGCCCTCCCCTGACTCTTCTTGCATCCTAGTTCTCCCTATACCATATCCCAGGGCTGGTGCTCCAAGAATACCCAGTCATGACCAGATTTTTCAGTAGATCCTAGAGATCCAAACTTGGATCCTGACACTTGCACGTCAAGAATGTTTTACTCAGTAAGCCGTTACCCAGATCCCTAATGTTGAGTTCTAGGGAACTTTAGGTTTTATTAATCAGCTGCAGTTGAGAAATAACACAGATAATAAGAGAAAAGTACAAAATCATTTGCCATACATCTAATCAGAAAAGGATAATGTTAATTCATCAAATACTATTCATTCATATGTACCATGTGTACCCTCAAATTAAATTGTTTTAATAAAAACAGATTTTTAATATATAGTACTGGGGATTTTTTTTAATAATAGTCAACAAAAATCATCTTTCATAAAATAGCAAAAATAAAGAGGAAAGACTACAATTTTTTTGATTGCTTAAAATAAAATATCAAAAAAAAAAAAAAATAAGGAATGTCTTTCACTAGCCATAATAAAGAAATATTAGCATCAAAGTGGCATCTTCCCTTGCTATTGACTTGGTTTCTGGGAGCAACCAAATAAATTAATGTGTTTTGAACATTAAATACAAACTATATTTTTAATTTGTTTTTCTTGTACTTTTTTTGTAACTTGTAGACTTTTATGAACCAATTAGTCATTATGACTATAATGAACCTTTATTTAAGAAGAGAATTTTATATGCTAATTTTTGCTGTATCACATTTAGTGACTTGGAGCCTGTTAGAACAACCGAGAACATTATGATCACACGTCCCCCTCTTCTGTGATTTATCATCTCACACCACAAAACTGACTGTGAGACTACAAGAGCATCTTATGCTTACTCCTAAGACATCACCCCAAGAGCCAAACAAATGATCACTAGAAACAGAATAGCAGCTCTCCTAACTAACCAGGATATAAATAAATTACTCACTGAATAGTATAGACTCACAGTTTTTTTTTTTTTTTTTTTTTTTTTTTTTGCAGAAAACAGAGTGACATTTATGGTACTGATAAGGAAGAGTTCTACCTCCAATAACTTGCACACATCCACCCTTATACATTGCTCAAAGGCTTATCTAGAGCACTGCTCAAGATCGATAGATTCCTATTAACAGAGAATCGTCTAGCTGCTTTAAACAGAAACAGAAAGATTGTTTCTCAGGATATCCAGGCAAACCAGAATAGGCTTGGAGGCAGAACTGCCCTAGAATTTGGGAGAGTAAAGCAATGAAACAGAAGGAGTCCTCTGACATAAGCTTTATTTGCCTTTTACTTCTGACTCCAGTGCACACACATGGGATCTAGTGAACGTTGTCTGTATCCCCAGTTCTCAGTTGGGACCTAGTAGCCTAGGGAGACCTGGAACAGTGATGCCCCTGTAGGTGGGGTGGGGATGACAAAGCAAGAGCCTTAAGTGGGTTCTGGAAACAAAACAAAACCCAAAGTAGCCAAGGAAATGTTGGCATTGTGAGTTGCTAAGACATGATGGAGGAGCCCATGTTTCTGGTGGGAACTTCCCTTTAGTACCACAGATTCTTATTTTATGAAAGAGTATGTCAAGGCATCAAACAGTGCCTACCATTGAAGAGTGGCATCATTTAGAGTCTGAAGTCAGGAAGCTATTGACAATCAATGTTAATAACTGGCAAGTTGATAATAAAACTATTGTAACTTTAGCTTTGATGTGACAAAGCTTCCCCATGTCTCCCATTATAAAATCGATTTCTATAGCTACTGTTTAGTGACAGACTGTGTCTAGGCCATTTACCATGTTTTAGTGTTTTTGACATGCTAGTTAATGGCAAAAGGGGCCGGTCAAGAAAATGTCTAGCTTCTACTTCAAGGAAGCCTAACTCATAAGGCAGTAATTTCCCAAATTCAAAAAAGAGCATTTAGTATTGCTGCATGGGCCCAGATATTCTGAGTGGTCACTAGACTTAGGGTGAAGTGTTTGTGTGTGTGTGTGTGTGTGTGTGTGTGTGTGTGTGTGTGTGTATGTGTGTGTGTTGTATTGGGTTCTGCCTGTTTGTGTTGCATGTATTTGTTGTGCATGTGTGTGATACATGTGTTCTATGTATGTTGTCTATTGGGATGTGCCTGTGTGTGTTTTGTGTGTGTGTATGTTTATATGTGTATGTAAATGAGTCCACAAACTCTCTGTTGGTAGTGCTTCTTATGTAATTAAATAATTTAAAGCCGGGCGATGGTGGTGCACGCCTTTAATCCTAGCACTTGGGAGGCAGAGGCAGGCGGATTTCTGAGTTCGAGACCAGCCTGGTCTACAGAGTGAGTTCCAGGACAGCCAGGGTTACACAGAGAAACACTGTCTCGAAAAAACCAAAAAAAAAAAAAATTTTAAACAAATGTTGTTTAAAACTATGAATGATAAATAAATAACATTCTTAAAAAATCAGACTATTTTATAGAAATGATGAAAGGGAGTTGCTTTTAAAATTCTGTTAAGTATCATTGGAAAATCATTAACTCTGAGAAAAACTACTTTGCAAGTATCTAGTTTCGAACATGACCCCCTTTTTAAAGGAAACAAAATTTATAATCAATGTAAATAGCTTCTTATGGATATGGACAAGGAAGGAATAAGTTGCCTTGGTCAGCAAATCCGTGTTTTAAAGCAAAGATATTAGCCTTTATATCAGCTAGCATTACTTGTTTGAGCTCGTTTGAAATCTAGAAGAAAGCAGTCATTATATTGAACTCTAGAGAAAAGACGTTCTTCTATCAAACTGAAACCAAACTTGCAGAGATATTACTGCTATAATTAATTCACTGAGATCGTCACAAGATAGTTTATTTTTCAGCTATTACTTTGAACTTTTGTATACCTCCCCAAATTACTCTTGATTTCCCCAAAGAATTAATATTAATATTACAGCTTTAACTTGGCTACTGTGCTTGGTTACTTTGTTTTTGAACCAGCGATTTAATCATACCAAATTTAAGAAAACAAATGAAACATCATTATCAGATTGTAAGTAATATCTTGTCCAATTTTCATAAGCAAAGTGAACTAAGAAATAAAAATTATTACATATTAACATTTAATTAATTTTGTTTGTAAAAAAGATTAGCAACTTTAAAAGAATGTACACTATACTTGGTCTGAGTTAGTTTAATTAGTTTGTATTTGTATGAAACAATAATGTAGATAACTTATTTTTCTGTTATCATATTTATACTCTCAAGTTTTATGGTAGATGACCAATTTGCTTTCATTTTTTAATATAACATTAGGCTAAGATACTATCCAGAATACATGTACATATTAGATGATGCCTTCTGCTATAAATAATCCTAGGCTTTTGAAACACACATCTTGTGTGATTCCTTTTGGGATAATTAATCTGATCTTGTCATTTAGGGATGCTAATGTTACCTGGAACACACAGCAGAAATTTTCTTTTAGTGTTTCTTTTTAGGTTTGTCAATTTTCTCACATCCTATTGTGTCCTTAGTCTGACATGTAGAACACTGCTATGTCTTAGTGGTGTACTTAAAGTCAGAGGGCTGAGATAGAATTCTGTCTCCCTGACTACACTCTGGGTAATAGTTGAGTATAATTAATTGTGACCCCATTTTAATGTCGAGTTCCCTGTTCTTCTGTGTTCTGCTGTTTGTAACCGTTCCATCTGCAGCTCCTGATTTTCCATTCTTCTGTCCTGAACTCAAATAGCTACAATTTTCAGGGACTCAACTGCTTCTGAATATAACTATTAATCTCTGTGGGATCACGGTATCATTTGTTTTTTTCAGGTAGCCCTCTGATATATTTGATTTCAATTTGCTTTTGTTTAGCAGCCCATATTTCTTCAACAAATTGATTCACTTTTGTCATCGCTAAGGTGAATTCTATCCATTATATCTTAGCATTTTTATCAGTCTCTAGGACTTGAAGCTTCACCCAGCAGAGAGACAACTGGAAATTGCATAAATAATTTGTAATTTTCCTTTTTTCAGCTGCAAGGGCTGACTGGTTCACAATGGGAGGACAGCTGAGTTGAGCAACCAGAAACTTGTTTCCCATTTTTTTTTCCCCTTTTGGTAGTGTGATAGAAACTTTTGGAAGTTTATCATTTTTTTTTTAATTCCTTTACAAAACACACTCTTAATATCTTCCAAAATTTCTTCTTCCAAACTCAGTTGAGGTATAGTTCATATGCAATAAAGTGTAGATATGTAGGTAAAAAAATGAACAATCATATATATATATATATATATATATATATATATATATATATATATATCACAAAGTAAAATTTTTTTCTATATTAAAAATAATTAGCACAACTATTACTCTTAAAAATCTCATCATGTCTCTTTATTTCACCTTGGTCTTGACCTCTGGCTATCTCCTATTAAGGAGATTTTGTTTATGCTTTTTAAAGGTAAAATTATTTTCTATTTTATAAACTTTATTGAAGTGATGCAATACAGAGTATTCTTAGTGTTTTTTAAAAATTCATCATAATGATTTTGATATTATCTCATGCAAGGTTTATAAAATTAGTAAATAATTTTGTGCTCCTGAGTCATACCTCAATATACAGTTAAATCTCAATTTTTTTAGGCATTCACCTGTTGGTCAATGTTTGAATTGCTATTGGTTTTGGGTTATTATAGATAAGTTTGGTTTGAATGTTTACACAAAAGGCTTTGCATAAACATAGGCTTTCTTATCTCTTGAGATAAGTATCATGGTAAATATATGATTTTGAAATGTTATTTAATACATTTTTTACAATGTATTTTGTCATATAATATGCAACAGGCTATATTAAAATATATGCATAAATATCAATGTTTTAGATTTTATTGTCTGAAGTGATTGCACTGTATTATATTTCCACTGGCATGACATGGGAGTCCTGTTGCTCTTCTTCCTCACAGGCGTGTGGCTGGGGCATGTGGGCTGCTCGGGGTTATCCAAATTGTATCCTGTGCCTTTTAAAGACAGTTTCTAATTTTAATTTTTATTCATCTATCCACTTTTATTTAGAATATTAAGATCTCATTCATAACATTTTAGAGAAAGGCTTCTATTTACGTTGGCTGAATATTTCAGGTTCTTATTTTATAAAGCTTGCACTTGACACTATAGCTTCTCTGGGATTTGATAATGCTCTGGGGATTTGCTAGATTTCTCTTTTCATGCAGTCTTTTATTTTAATATGAGTTCATCTCATTTTGTTGTCTTATTTTTTTTTGTGGTATTAAGTGCATACATCTTATTATGGAGCGGGTGCAAACCATCACACGTACTTTCATGATGAGTTTGTGTTGACGTTGAGAGTAGGATTTAGTTAATAAGATCTCCAGTACAAACAAGTTTTGAATAGATATTATGGACTACCACTGATATATGGGAAGAAGAAAACAATTCCAAATTAAGGGAATGTGTTGTCTTATAGCTTCTCAGACTTTCTCATACAGTGTGACTCTGTGAATATTAAACTTACAAAACTGTTAAATTGTTCTTGAAAAGGATTTGTGGCCATGTAAGGATTGGTTAAATCTTCACTTTAAAGAACCTTGACGAGCATTTGGTTGTCACACTTCTGATTTTCTAAATAAATAGAATAATATAAGCTGCTATAGACAAGAAAAAAAGTTATTTAAATGTTATATCTCATGAGTAAAATAGACAATATATGTAAAGTTATTATTAAACATTATAAATATAGTCATAGGAAAAGTAATGACATTTTGATTCCATAGATGTTTCACTGTGTATTGTAAAATGACTTTGAATACTATAGGGGCCAAATATAGTAGGAAAATAAAGCCGAGTTGCTGAAAATAGAAATGATGGGTCTTTTTCAGGAACTGTTTTGTTCTACCTTCAATGGACAATTGTGTAACAAAATGATACAAGTCACCTGGGTTCTTACACTAATTACATCAGGAAACATTAATAATTCTTCTCAAACCCTACTATGCCTCCAACATAAATAATTTCTGAAATTAAAGGGTTTCTATTTCATTTATCTGTTTGATTTTGCACACTGTGTGTGCTATTTGGCCACTGCAGTCACTTTTAAGGCTTTTGTACTCTTTGGAAAGGAAAAAGAAAGGAAAACTTTACTCACATCCACCATAAAATAAGTAGACTGTTGACAAATCAGCATTTTTATTATATCTTAGCATATAATTGGGATCAAATATAAACTTGATCTCAGACCTTTAAGTATCTGTAATAAATGGTTGGCTAGTTAACTCAAATATCACTCATTTAGAGTAAAAGAGTATAAATGCAAAGTGCCTCTAGTCTGGGGCTCATGCTTATTTTTTATAACTTATAATGAGCAAAGATAATGCAGATTTATAAATGTTCTTTCTATTTTACCCATAAACTGTTCCTTTTGAGAGATTTATACATTTCAGTTGCTATTGTCTCATGGACCATTGTCATTATCTTAATAAATGTACGTATTTAATTGAAGTCTTTTGAAGGATGCATCTGAAGAGAAGATTTCTGCATCATTGTACAGTGATGGGAGATGTAAGTGTTGTGGGGTGAGACTGCATGAAATGAAAGTTTCAGTTTTTTGATGGATAATCTTACCTTGGTAGGAAACTTTGAGTGTTGGAATCAAGTCACTGGCCACCGTGGCTTCTGCTTCTCTGTCTAATGAGGGTTAAATCATGTCTCTATTGAGCAATGAAGTATAACATTGATGTGCCTGTTATTGCTTATTCTCAACAAAAGGAGAATAAAATGGTCACCATTTTATTCTCTTATGTGTTAACATTTAACATGTGTTGGAATGGACAATGAGAAATAACTGATAATTTTTCTTTCAACTTAAATATCTTTCTATGAAATTATGTATGCTACAATGAGCCCTACTTGTACTCCACAAAGGAGTATCCATTCTGCCAACAAATCTGTTGGTGTATAGATAGGGTGTAAAGGAAATTTGTATTGTACAGGAATTTCTCCTAATAAATTGAGAAGCTTACATGGTAGAATGGGAAAACACAACTGAGTTGGGAAGCATAAGAAATAGAAGACAAATTTGAGAGAAATAGGGCTTTCCTAGAAACCAGCTTTTTTCCTCTCATGTTTCAAATACCATGACATCTAAATCATGCAAAATAATTCAATTTGTGCAGCCGGTATTATGTATATTTATATGCACACGAAATAAGAGGGTATTTATGTGTATCTTGTATTTGACTATTCTTTTCTGTTTCAAATTTTCATGTTATGTCCACGAGGAAAGAATGCAGTTGGGCATTGGTGGCACACGCCTTTAATACCAGCACTTGGGAGGCAGAGGCAGGCGGATTTCTGAGTTTGAGGCCAGCCTGATCTACAGAGTGAGTTCCAGGACAGCTAGGGCTACTCAGAGAAACCCTGTCTCGAAAAACCAAAATAAATAAGTAAATAAATAAATAAATAAATAAATAAAATTTAAAAAAAAGAAAGAAAAGAATTCATGTGTGTATCATTTTTTGTATGCATGTGCATACAAGTGTGACGGTTCATGTGCATGTGGTGGAGTGAGGTGAAGACTGGGAATCATCCTTTATTGCTCTTCCTCATTAGTTGTGGAGACAACGTCTCTCATTCAAACTCAGAGCTAGCCAACTTGTTCTGCTGATCCTGTGTTTCTTCTTACAAGGATGTAATTACATTGCAGATGGTCCTCCACACCTACTCTGCATTTCCGTGGGCTTCTGGCGATCTGAATTGGAGACCTCATGCTCGTGCCATAGTGCTTTAACTGCTGAAGCATCTCCACAGCCGCTGCCTTCTTCCTCTTCCTCTTCTTCTTCCTCTTCCGGTCCTCCTCCTCCTCCTCCTCCTCCTCCTCCTCCTCCTCCTCCTCCTCCTCCTCCTCCTCCTCCTCCTCCTCTTTCTCCTCCTCCTCCTCCTCCTCCTCTTCCTCCTCCTCCTCCTCCTTCTCCTCCTTCTATTTCAAAAGATATGTAAGATATCTCATTTGTAAAAAGTCTTTATTTGTTGTTCATTTTACAATCCGATTTTACTCTCATTTGTTAAAAACCTGCTCCGAATTAAGCACGCGCATTTACATATGGATAAACATAAAGAACCAGCCTGAGTTTAAAATAACAACTCCAACAGCATATTGGGAGCACTTAAAACTCTAGAGAGCTATTAGCTCTGATTGGAACTGCTATGACCATTTGCTCCCAAGATAAAACTCTACTGTATTGTCCTTGGCTTAAACCCCCAATGATTGTACAAAATACTGCTCGGAAACACCATAAAACAGCTATCCTGGGCATAATAGCTATAGACACTTAGAGTCAGAAAATTGCCAATTCAACTACAGAAAGGGTTTTTTGTTTGAATAAGCTGCAGCTTTGGAGCTTGCTCTTTGTTTCTGAGTAAGGTTTGTGGATGTACACATTAGAGAACCATAAACCATATCTAACAGAATGACTCTATTAGTCATTTGCCTTCTCAAAAGGTTTTTGTGCTGTAAAGAATTTATGCATTGGTGCATGAAACTCAGAACCAGTCAAATGGCTTCATGCATTTAACTCCTATTCTGGCTTAGGAGTCGTTCAAAACAGATGAACTTCAGTCCATAAGATTCATAATCATACTATGAATATTTTGATAGCTATTATGCCATGAACAAATTTAAGAACTTTCTTCTCCCTTTGAATCAAGGCAATTCAAATGCTATATTTGCCAGCAAACTTAATTTTAGAAATCATTAAAATTAATGAAGTCATATTTTCAAACAATGGCAATATTCACTGCAATTAATTTATTTTTAGATCTATAGAAATAGATTTTATATTCTGAAGTGCTCTGATACTTTCATTTCCTTAATTGTGGGCCAATGATTGTAAGGAATCTTGCTATGTTTCTAGTCATCATAGATTCTTTGCTTAATCTAACCTCCTCACTCATTTGATGTAGATGAACAGTTTGTTAAAGTTCTTGTGTTTTTCCTTCTCAGATAGTGTGGTATTGGATTTGTCTAATTGTCTAGTCTGAAATAATTTGAGCAGGAATTTGGGTTGTTTATAAGATAAGATCATGCATTTATTTAAATTGACGTCTGCATGGTTTTTTTTTCTATTTTTAAAATGTATTTTATTTTATAATTTTGCTTTCAATAGTTAGACTTTAAATGGCTAATCAATGAAAGAAAATCCATCATTTTTATTTCCTCTCATCCCTCCGGTTAGCTTATAACAATATGTTTGTGACACTAAAGTTGACGTCAATATTTGGATTTTAAATGTTCCACTGTTAAGTTTTCCTTTCCTGTAAAGACAGAACTTTCTCCGTTAGTGATGGGCAGTGTTAGGCAATCTATATAGCCTTTGTCTGGCACTGTACTTTTGATGGCTTTTTTGAGGACTCACCAGAAGCAAGATCATGATGGCAACCATTTGTAAGATTGCTAAATTATACAAAATTATGGCTAATAGACCAATTTCCAAGGCAAGAAACAGAGAAGCAAGCAGCTAGCTTACCATCCTACCAGAATATAAAGAATGAAGTGTCAGAGGATGTCATACAGGCCAATGTGAGGCAGTATACATGACATGTATGACATATGTATATGCATGTATGACAGTGTCATATGGACCAATGATACTGTGAGAGACCTGATTTTTCAGGGTTATTCATCTGAAAATTTTATTCAAAGTCTGGCCTGATTACCATATCAATGAATGTCTGCATTTGTTGCTGCTAATCCATGTTATCCCGAGTAGCCCATTTAAAATGCCATTATCTGTGGCGTTCCTGACCACTGTGGACAAGGGGAGTTTGAGGAATGTTGTCCAGGAAGAATAGTGGTTGTAAGCAAATAAAGATCACTTCTGTTTAGTCTTTCATTCAGGGTACATTTGTCTCACCATCATTATCCTCTGTCAAAGGAAAATGATCTCCCATATTTAAAAGCCAGAGCTCCATTGTTAAGTATACACTGATAACAATCAAAGAAAGTGATGCCATCAACTTGAGCAAAGGTGTGGGGGAAGTGGAGAAGGGGCAGCTGGAAGGGGCTGGAGGCAGACAAGGGAGGAATGAAAGTCAAGCAGATTTATTTTAAATAAAGATATTTTCTAAAATTTTCAGAATTAACAGAAACAAAATCATCTACCTGGAGATACGTGTTGGGATCACTGTACATTTTGAAGCATCGATTTAAAGTTGTCACCAATACTCTAATTTTGTGCATTTCTTAATAGTTGTTCCTTCATGAATAATAAACAAAAGTGCTTTTCTTTGGATTGATATTTTACTTATAAAGTCTCAAAGTGGTTTCTTCCCAAGATATTTTCAAAATAGCGAGTCCAGAACTTCCAGAATCAAATATTGCTTAGATTTATTAGAAAAAAGTCTAACAGGGACAATACTATACTAAGTGCCATAAAACTGATGCTTTTGCATGCTTTCAAATAACTTTTAGCCATCAAACTCTATTTTGACATATTAAAATATTCATATGAATCTAAAATTTTAACCCCATGATAAAATAATACTAGAATTTCCTTTTTAAAGTGACTTTTGAAAACTTTGCAGATTATACACCACATCATGATCATACCTAGTTTATATTCCTTCTCTCCAAATCCTTCCATGTTTCCTCAACACATTTCCTTTCTGACACTATTTCCTCATTAAAGAAATTAACACATTGAGTCCAATTAATGCTTCATTCATGCACATGAATGAGGGGATATCCCCTGGAACATGAGAAGCCAATCAGAGGCCACTCCTCCATAAAGAATGACAGTCACTATTCCACTGCCAATAGCTTCTCAGTTATGGATAGAGTCTTAGAAGTCTTTCCTTGCTCCAAGTTCTTCCCTCTGAACTGGGTTAATCCTGTGTAGATCTTTTGCAGATACTCAAAGGTGTGTTGAGTCCATGCAGTAACCATGTAGGGAGAGGTTGGAACAGATGTCCTGTCTATTGCAATTTGTTCACTGGCGTTTATTCTCAGAACTTTAAACACTATGAGCTTTTGCGTCACTCTCTACCTACTGAGATAAGAGGCTTCTCTGACCAAGACTGACAGCAGCAGTCATTGATAGTTATAAGTATCAATATGATAAGGCAGTTTGGCAATAACATTTAATAAAACAGTAATTTCTTCCCTTGAGCATGAGGCTCTGAAAGTCATGCATTTTGACTATAATACCATGCATAAAATTTCACCTGTATTTGAATAGGTCTCAAATTCAAAAAAAAAAAAAAAAAAACCCAACCCCAGTTAGTTTCTTGTCACTGTTCAATCAGTGGACACCACTCACCTTGTCTCTAATGGTTGCAATATTCAAGTTCTAGTAATAGGTAAGGTCACTGAGAAATTTTTCAGCCAGCATCCTTCTAGGATTATAAAAACTAGTCATCAGAGAAGCATTTCCTGGCCAGTTCCACGTTGAATTTTTTTCATGTCGTATTACCAAAGTGAATTATGCCTTCCTTGGTAGGTTCTTGTAATCTTGGTAGGGTGAGAAACCAAGAGTAATAAAAAGAGTCTGTATTATTTTTGATTATTTGTATTATTTTGGATTCCTGGGGACTCCTTGCCAAATAAGCACCAGGGAAGATTTCTGTTCCTGACTCTGAGATTTTTAATTAATAACTCAGACCTTCTGGGAACATGATTTTTAAATCCATGTAGGGTGCCTCTGTTCAAACTCCTTTTAAGTTATTTTAATTAGCATTAGAATGACTGGGGTTTTGTCTCTGAAATATCATTGGTTTTGGTAATCCACCTCCTGTGTCCTTGCCCTCCTCCTCCTGTCCGACCTCTACATAAAGTTTAGCTACCAGCATTTCCTCTCACACCCTTTTCATATCACTTGTATTCTCTGTATTCTAGGTTTTATTCTTTGTTTTAACTAACTTGGAATATGGGAAATCACCAGAAGATAGAAAAACATTTCAAGCTCATGGATTGAGACAATTAATCTTGGGAAAAGAATTGCCCTAGCCAGTTTTATGTCAACTAGGCAGAAGCTAGAGTCATTCAAAAGGAGGGAACGTTAGTTAAGAGAATGCCTCATAAGATCCAGCTATAGGGCATTTTCTTAATTAGTGACTGATGGGGGAGGGTCCAACTCATTGCAGATGAAGAGAGGTTGTTAGCCTTGCATTCTACAAGAAAGCAGACTGAGTAAACCAGTAAACAGAACCCCTCCTCACACGGCCTTAGCATCAGCTCCTGCCTCCAGGTTTTGGCCACCTTGAGTTTCTATCCTGACCTCGTTTGAGGATGAACTGAATGGGAAAGTGTAAGCCAAATAAATCTTTCTCCATGTTGCTTTGGCCATCGTGTTCTATCATAGCAATAGTAACTCTACCTAAGAATAATCATCCTACCAAACATAATTTATAGAATCAATGCAATATATACATAATAATAAAAAAGAGGATGTCGATTAGAAAGTAGGAGGAACAAGGGAGAGTTTCAAAGGAAGTTAGCTGAGAAGGGCTTCAGGGAGGATAAGGAGGAAGAAAAAATGATGTAAATCTATTTCAATTTAGAAAAAAATAAAATATGAAAAAAGTATATCTTCATAGACATAAAAGAAACAACCAAAATTTTATATGAAGGCACCACAGACTAGGTTAGGCTAGCCAAAGAATTGGTTAGGCTAGCCAAACCAATTCTAAACAAAAAGAGTACTGTAAGAAATAGCACCATACCTGATTTCTAATTATGCTACAGAGTTATAGTAATAAGAACAACATGATACTGGCATAAAAACTGACACTATACAGATGAATGGAATAGATTAGAACATCCAGGTATAACATCAAGCAGCTATAGCTGTCCGACCTGACAAAGATCTAAATATATACAACAGAGAAAAAATGCCAGATTCAACAATTGGACACAGGAAACCTAGATTTCAACCAAAGAAAGTCTTATCTCTCATCTACACAATTCAGTTGCAAATGGATCAAGGATATCAATATAAATCTTGATATCCTGAAAGTAATAGAGTAAAATGTAGGGTGTATACTTCAATCTATAAGCATAAGTAGAGACTTTCTGAGTAAGACTGATAGCATAGGATATTAGGCCAACAGTTGGTGAGTGGAGTCTCATGAAACTAAAAGCGAAACAAACAAATACTTTTGTATATCAAAGGACACTGTCAAAAAATAGAGGAAGGTCTATAGAATGGGAGAAAAATTTCATCACTGTCCATATGATAGAGAATTATTACCTATAATATACAGATAAATAAAAACAAAACAAAAATCTAGACATGAAAAGAACCAAGAACCCAGCTAAAAATGGATTAGTGAACTAAACATAATGCTCTCAAAAGAAGAAATGGCCAACAAATACTGAAAAGTATTCAGAAACAGGTAGGCTGACTGTAGATCTTCATCTATCCTTTCTCCTCCAAATCCAAACCCAAAGTCTCATCCCCAGCTCCTCAGCAGAATGTCTGCTGCAGCCTCCCTTCCCCTTGCTCCATTTATAGTGGATTATACAGCTCTTCCCCTCCTAATTTCCATCCCCTATTTGTTTCTTCATCTCAGCGCCCACTTCCAGAACTCACAGGTCACTTTTAGCAAAGGAGTAAGCTAACTGTATGTAGGTCTTCATCTCTCCTTAAATTTTTCCAAGTCCAATGTCCTGTCTCAGCAGCTCTGTAGCAGCCTTCTGTTGTGACCTTTCCTTACTCTCTGCTCCCATTCTCAGGAGACTAAGCACCTATGATGAAACACCCTGCTTTCCTCCCTCATGTGGACCCACTTAGGGATATCCCTACTCCATCACCATTCCGAAGTGTCATCTTCCAATATTCAGAATCACATTTTACCTGGAACTTCTAGTGGCTATACCTATCAGGAATCCAGAAAAAAATTTAGCAAGCAACACATAGACACTTTCCTAAGAATCAGAGACAGCAACAGAAACCAAGGAAAGGGTTATGGGATGAGGTGAGTTTTCTTGGGATGAGTGTGTGTTATTTTGGAATAGGGCAGGTTCTTAAGGGATGGACTGGTTGTTATGAGATAGGGGTTATTATGGAATGTGGCGGGTTATTATTGAATGGGAACATGATGTTATAGGATGGGGCTAGTTATTATGGGGTGTTGTGTTATTATGGGATGGGCCAGTGTATTATGGGATGAGGCGGGTTATTAGAGGATGTTGGGTTATTACGGGATAGGGCAGACTATTATGGGTTGTTAGGTTATTGTGGAATGTAGTGGGTTATTATGGGATGGGGTGGGTTATTGTGGGATAGTAAGAATTATAGGATTTTGTAGTATTAAGGAATGTGGAAAAGTTATGTGATCAGTCAGGTTATTATGTGATGTTGGTTATTATGTGATTGGGTTTGTGAATATGAGATAGGTTTGGGTATTATGGGAGGGGCCAATTATTACATATAGATGGGCTGGATATTATGGGATGGGGAGTTATTATGGGATGTGGCAGTTTATTATGGTATGTTGGGTCATTATGTGATTGGGTGTGTTATTATGGGATATTGTTTTAGTATGGGATGGTTCAAGTTATGAGATGTAGGGTTATTATGGGATGGGGTGGGTGATTATGGGATGTGGGCTGGTTATCATGGGATTTTGGGAGAGTTATTAAGGGATGTCGTCATAGTATGGTGTCAGGGTTATGGGTCATAACCCATGTCAGATTATCATGGAATGAGACGTGTTATGGAATGCAGCAGGTTATTATGGATGTTAGGTTATTATGGAATAGGGTGTGTTATTATGGGATAGGGCATGGTGGAGCATTACTATTAGATGGAGTGTCTTATTATGGGATGTTGGGTTATTATGGGTTGTGGTGGAATGCCATATGATGTTGGGTTATTATGGGATAGTATGGGTTAACATGGGATGTGGTTGGATATTTTATGCTGATATAGATTTTTATGGGATGTTGTATTATTATGTAATGGGACAGGATATTATGGGTTGTTGAATTTTCATAGACAAGAGCAGGTTAATATGAGACAAGGTAGTTTATTATCAGATGGGGATGGCTTATTATGGGATGGAGTGGGTTGTAATAAGATTGGGGAGAGTTATTATAGGGTGTGTGTTATTATAATAGAGGACTATTATGGAATGGAGTGAGTTATTTTGTGATGGGGTTTGGTTATTATAGGTTTTGGGTTATGCAATGGGGATGGGTTATGAGATGCTGGGTTATTATGGAATGGGGCTGGGTTATAATTGGATGGGTTGGGTTACTGTGGAATGGGGACAGGTTAACTAGAACAAAAAAGAATATTCTGTTTTCTCAACACCTCATGGAACTTTTCCCCAAACTGAACATATCCAATACAAAGTTAGTTTCAACAGATTCAAGAAAATTGAAATAGCACCTTGCATCCTATCTGACCACATCAGATTATAACTAGATGTCAACAACAACAGAAAGCTTACAAACTTATGGAAACTGAACAACTCACTACTGAATAAAAATGGAAAAAGACAGGAATAAAAAACCTTATAGAACACAATGAATAAGAACACAAAACATACCCAAACATGGAGCAATATAAAGGCAGTTATAAGAAGCAAGTTTATAGCATTGGGTGTCTACACACACACACACACAAAAGGAAGATCTCATACTAGTGACTTAACAGCACACCTGAGGACTCTACAAGAACAACATAAAGAAAGCAAACCTAAAAGGAATAAATAGCAATAAATATTTAAATTCTCCCCTAAAATGAATAAAATAGAAAACAGCAAAAAACAACACAAAGTATTATGAAACAAAAAATTGCTTCTTTGAAAAAATAAAGAAGACTGACAAATTATCTCAAAGGCTAAGAGAAAATTTCCAAATTAACAAATTTAGGGATGAAACGGGGAGCAAAACAGCAAACACCTAGGAAATCAGAGGATCATAAGGACATGCTTTTAAATCCTATAGTCCACTAAGTCAAACTTTTTAGAGAAATGAACAATTTTATTTATCCATATCACTTTCCAAAGTCAACTTTCAACAGATAAGCAATTTAAATAGATCCATAACCCCTAGTAAAATAGAAGTAGGCACTAAAATATCCTAAACCAAGACTAGAGCCGGATAGTTTAAGTAGAAAATTATACCAGAATTATTTCAGAGAAGTTTTAACACCACTACTTTTCAAACTATCCACAAAAATAAAACAGAAAGAACATTGCTCAATTTATTTTAGGAGAAAACAATAACCCCGACAAAGAGACCCACAAAGAAAAAGAATTACTGACCAAGTTTTCTTATGAACATAAATGCAAGGATTCTTAATAAAATACTTGCAAATGGAATCCAAGAACACATGAAAATATCATCTGCCATAATAGAGACGAGATGGTTCAACAGACATAAATCAATAAATGTGACCTAAAATATAAACAAATAAAATTCATGTGATCATTTAATGTAAAAATAAAATCCATGTGATCATTTAATGTAAAAATAAAATCCATGTGATCATTTCATGCAAAGATAAAATCTATGTGATCATTTCATTAGATACAGAAAAGGCCTTTGACAAATTCCAATACCTTTTTATTATTAAATTCCTGGCATTTAGGGATACAAACATAAAAGGCAGTTTACATCAAGCTCATAACCAACATCAACTTACATGAAGAATCACTCAAAACAATTCTACTAAAATCAGAAACAAGAAAAGTCGTCCACTCTCTCCATACTTACTCAAAATATTACTTGAAATCGTAGGTAGAGCAGTAAGAAAACCGAAGGAGATCAAGAAGATACAAATTGGAAAGGAAGAAGACAAAGGGTTGCTATTTGCAGATGATATGACAATATATGTAAGTGACCAGAAAGATTCCACCAGAAAACATCTATAACTAGCAAACACTTTCAGTAAAGTAGCTGAATACAAATTTAACTCATACCACAGAAAAATATTCCTCAGTATATACAACTGACCATCTCTTGGTACTAAATGAGCTTCCAGTAGAGACTGAATTGCGTCTAATCAAGTTGTTGACCAAAGAAGTCACTGGGACCCCTAACCAACCCAGGCTGTTGACAAGAATATAAGTTGCTCTCCACAAATTGACATCAAGGCCTTATCCTTGAGGACAATGCTTACATGTCTCATTGATCATAAAGAAGCCAATCAGGTAACTACATAAGGCCTTCATATTTACATAGTAAATGTCCTCTGACTGCTAAAAAAGGAGATGTGTAAACACCAACCCCGGTGCAAATCTTTGAACTTCAATGGTCCCACAAATATTGTGGGAGTAATCTGTATCTGATTACACTTAAGACTCACAACCATGAGGTTGAACTTAAGCTCCACACTGCTTTGATGACTGTGAATATGAGAATATATAGCCCAGGACCTTGAGAAAAACCAAATACTACTTTTGTAAATAACAACAAGGAAAAACTAAGTACTAAACATTGACTCCAACTATATTCTGCTATACTCATAGGTCAGTGTCTTGCTCAGAGTATCAGAGTATCTCCCTCCTTCCACAGAGAGAAGCAAATACAGAGATCCACAGCCAGACATTATGCAGAGTGAGAGACCTTGGAACACTCAGTCCTTAATTGTTGTGGCCGGAGCTGCCCCATGTTAGGTGCCAAAAATGTTTAGAACTGTATTAGCCCACGTTTGGGGGCCAAAATGTCTGCGACCACTCTATCAATGTTGGAACCCGCACTGCCAAAAGCCTTGGGGGCTAAATTGTTAGAGCCTGTACTGCCCCAAGCTGCTCGGTCCACAGGTCAGGGTTCAGCAAGAGAGAGAGTAAGGACAGACAAGAAGAATGGAGACAAGACAGAGTATGATTCAATCCCATTTCTTCTTCAGTCTCTCTTCCTAGTCCAAATCCCAAGTCTTGAGTTCCTAGTTCCTAGTTCCTAGTTCCTAGTCCCTAGTGCCTCCAAGTTCCAAGTTTCCAGTTCCAAGTTCTAGTCTCGAGTCTCATCCAAATACTCTTCCAAGTACAAGTGTCTAATCCTAGTTGCCTGTCTCGAGTCTCAAGTGCCTACTCCAAGTGTCTAATTCAAGTGTCAAGTGTCTAATAATTTCTTCTGTCTGCCTCTCGCCTTTTATATGTGTCACTTCTGAGCCACGCCTTTAAGTCATGCCCTTAGGACTTATCTCTAAATCACACCTTTAAGTCTCACACACCCAAGGGAAGATCCTGGGTGTCTAAAAGAAGATGTTATCAGAGTGTGTTCAGCTGTTGTAGGCAATTGTAAACAAGTCTCTTGTCAGGGTATATGGCTCAAGATGGCTGCAAAGATGATAGCCACCTTCTGTCGGCTCCCCACACTCAATGGGATGTTTCCATGAAATATACCCTTTACTGATTAGGGAACCCAAAGGAAGAGGAGGCAGAGAGAGTGTTACAGACAGAAGGGGTGGAGGACACCAACAAACAGGGCCCTGTAAATCAGCTAGTCTGCACACGTTTGAACTGATAGTGACTGAGGCAGCATGGAAAGGCTCAAACTTTCAGCAGATAAGGTACTAGAACAGAAAATTGACACATGCCCCACCCCTAAACCAGAAGTGTTTGCCAGCTAATAACCACTTGCAAATGAAAATTTATTTTTTTCTAAGGAAGTCTTACTGAGAAAACAAACTACTCTCTCCCTCCACCACCTATTCAGTTGGATATTTATTGTTAACCAATTGGTATGGGATATGGTTCTAAAGTTACAACTTCCAAACCTGCTTCTCTGAGTCACTGTCCAAAATGGTTCATAATCAAGTTCCCAGAAAAAGCATTTGTCAAGATAGAGAAGATAAGAGTATGCAGGAGATGCAGGTACTCCAAGAACTGGACTCAGGGCCTAGTCACTTACTTATAAGAGTAGTTTGCATCTCCAGCAGTAGATTGCAACAGAAAACAAGCTCACAGGCATTTTTTAAAGTTCCTTGTCAAGTCTTTTTCTTTTCCTCCTTTTCTTCCTCTGCTTCCTCCTCCTCCTCCCCTCCTCTTCCTCTTCCTCCTCCTCTTCCTTCTTTTTCTCTCCCTCTCTCTCTTAAATCTTTATCTTATTTTTATTTTATTTAAGAATTTTCCAACTTATTTTACCCACCCGAACCTTTTACATATGTGTAAAAGGCTTTCAGTTATGTTATGGCTTTCAGTTTAGTGCTTTTAATGGACTGCCGAGTGTGTAAATGAGTGGGTCCTGAATTTACACCTGTTGCTCTTGGCTTAGCTTCTGTTATTTGTTTTGTGCCATTGTGGTATGTGACTTAAAAAAATACTTTATTATATTTTAATATTATCTCTTAGAATCCTGTTTGTTTTTTAGTGAGAATCAGAAAGGAGGTGGATCCAAAAGAGAAGGGAGGTTGGGAACTGAGAGGGTAAGGCGAAAGGTTACCATAAACAGAATCCATTATGTGAGATTAAAAAAAAAATCTGCTTTTTTTCTAAATCCATCAAATGAAATGCTGTTCTCTAATTCCTTTTAATAACTTATAAATAACACAACTTTGAACTTTTCTATCTGAAGCTACATGGCAAAGTAACTATTCTAAACAAATTTTATAGAAACTAGTGATGAAATATGTTTAAAAGTATGTACAAATTAAATTTCCAAATGAATTTTATACATCAACCTAACAGCTTTTCTCTGACTAACATCTTGCAAGCAATGTTAATAATTCTGTAGTGAAGAACAAAGCAATCTTTTCTAAATGATTGCCTACAAATTAACTTTTCTCACTGTACCTGGGGAGGAATTTCATAACAATAGAGATTTTTTTTGAATTTAAAGAAAACTTGGTGTTTCTGGATTCTGAGATGAAAATCATAAATAAACCACAGGACTACTTTTTAATAGAAGATGGTTCATCCATCACAGAGAGAGATATCATGAATTACAGAGATTTTTCATTAGTAATCAAAACAGCATGAGAAGTCTTTGTTTCCAAAGTAATCTACTGTCAGTGGTGACTGTTTTTGTAGACTAGCTGTTTCAATGAGGCAGAAAAATTAAGACATCTAAAAAGAAATGAAAGCGAAAAGTTTGAAAAGAACATTTCCATTCAAGAACTGTACAAGTATGAAATATATTTAGACAAGGAAGACACAAATCAAATTAACTTGTTTGGTGAATTTAACTGAAATAGTTGGTTTGGCTGTGGGAGGGAAGGATGAGGTACAGGAGAGAAATGTCTAGAACATTTGCCTATGACTTTGCTGCTGCATTCTTTCACAGTTTGTAACTGGATGGCGATGATCGGGACATTAGAACAAACAAACAAAAACCTTGTCTCAAACTATGAAATAGGCTCTTTTTACTTTAATTCACATTTATTATTGATTGAGTGTTTACATTTTTATTTTTTATCTAGTAAGCTGGAAAAAATAAAAACTGTGGAAGTTTCAACCAAATCGTTTAAAAACAAAAACAAGAACCCTGATGATACTTTTGTAAGTCATAAGCTTGAGCTCCGAGATTTCTCTGGTTGTTTTTCTCTTTTCCAGGAAGCAGGATGTGTGATAACTGCCTGTAAGTGAATAGAAAACCCAATCAAGAGTCCTTCGTGCCCTCTGATAAAACCTGGCAGAGAGAGAACCCTCCCATCATGCTCCACTCCAAATTTAGGGGCAGCTCAGAGCCTGCAATGTCTGACCTTCTGCTTGACGGTGAAGCGTGGCTTTTCCACCCACATCACAGCTGGCTTCTGAGTTGTCGCATCAGTGTCACCTACAAAGCGTTCTTTGCTTGAGATAATTTGGCAGCCTGTCCCATCCTGGGACATTGGAGTGCAGCCAATCTCTCAGTATGAATGCTAGCTGAAGGAAGCTCCCATGGCTGTTGGCGGAGGGCTGAAGGAAGGAGAATGATTTTGAGCAGTTTGGATGGCAGAATACACTCATGGGCTTAGCAATTTATTACTCAGAAACGTAAAAACACTGTACTCAACTTTTCAGTTAGTAAAAGCTCCACAAATACGCTAATTTTCTTTATTCACTTTATTTTGCTTTTCTGTTCATAGAAACAGCATTCAATAAAAAGACACAACTAAGTAGAAGAAACTGCTAAGCCACAAAGCTGAGCTCCTCCAGCAAGTGATTTTGAATTGGGAGTACTCCATTCAGATACAAGAACATTTTGCCATGTTGACCAAATGGTAGGTTGGCTGAGAAGTGTTCATGATACCAAAATGAGGATAATTAGTGAAAACAGCAAGCTAACACATTGGCTGCTGCTGTAGTTTCACATTTACAGTTGTCAGGAGAAAAAGCCATCTTCCCCAGGGTTAAAAATGATAAGCTAGTTCTGATAACAATGCTTCAAGAAAAGCTGGTAGTCCTGTTGGGAACATTGCCTAGTGAGGCTAAAGCTGGCCTCACACAGGTGGTAGGCCAGAAAAGGGCTGATCTTTACTTAGGAGTTTAGTCTCCGTCTCCTTCTCTCCGTCTCCGTCTCCGTCTCCGTCTCTCCGTCCCCGTCCCCGTCCCCGTCCCCGTCCCCGTCCCCGTCCCCGTCCCTGTCTCCTCCGTCTCGTCTCCTCCGTCTCCGTCTCCTCCGTCTCGTCTCCTCCGTCTCCGTCTCCTCCGTCTCCTCCGTCTCCTCCGTCTCCTCCGTCTCCTCCGTCTCCGTCTCCTCCGTCTCCTCCGTCTCCGTCTCCGTCTCAGTCTCCGTCTCCGTCTCCGTCTCCTCCACCACCTCCACCTCCACCTCCACCTCCACCTCCACCTCCACCTCCACCTCCACCTCCACCTCCACCTCCACCTCCACCTCCACCTCCACCTC